>JAUJYZ010001123.1:240000-548342 GCA_033675265.1 Actinostola sp. cb2023 | reverse complement strand
ATCACATGCTAGTTGTTAATGCAATCACATGCTAGTTGTTAATGCAATCACATGCTAGTTGTTAATGCAATCACACGCTAGTTGTTAATGCAATCACACGCTAGTTAGTTGTTAATGCAATCACACGCTAGTTGTTAATGCAATCACACGCTAGTTGTTAATGCAATCACACGCTAGTTGTTAATGCAATCACACGCTAGTTGTTAATGCAATCACACGCTAGTTGTTAATGCAATCACACGCTAGTTGTTAATGCAATCACACGCTAGTTGTTAATGCAATCACACGCTAGTTGTTAATGCAATCACACGCTAGTTGTTAATGCAATCACACGCTAGTTGTTAATGCAATCACACGCTAGTTGTTAATGCAATCACACGCTAGTTGTTAATGCAATGCAATGCAATCACATGCTAGTTGTTAATGCAATCACATGCTAGTTGTTAATGCAATCACACGCTAGTTGTTAATGCAATCACATGCTAGTTGTTAATGCAATCACACGCTAGTTGTAATGCAATCACAAGTCACAATCACGCTAGTTGTTAATGCAATCACACGCTAGTTGTTAATGCAATCACACGCTAGTTGTTAATGCAATCACACGCTAGTTGTTAATGCAATCACATGCTAGTTGTTAATGCAATCACACGCTAGTTGTTAATGCAATCACACGCTAGTTGTTAATGCAATCACACGCTAGTTGTTAATGCAATCACACGCTAGTTGTTAATGCAATCACATGCTAGTTGTTAATGCAATCACATGCTAGTTGTTAATGCAATCACACGCTAGTTGTTAATGCAATCACACGCTAGTTGTTAATGCAATCACACGCTAGTTGTTAATGCAATCACACGCTAGTTGTTAATGCAATCACACGCTAGTTGTTAATGCAATCACACGCTAGTTGTTAATGCAATCACACGCTAGTTGTTAATGCAATCACACGCTAGTTGTTAATGCAATCACATGCTAGTTGTTAATGCAATCACATGCTAGTTGTTAATGCAATCACACGCTAGTTGTTAATGCAATCACACGCTAGTTGTTAATGCAATCACACGCTAGTTGTTAACATGCTAGTTGTTAATCACACACGCTAGTTGTTAATGCAATCACACGCTAGTTGTTAATGCAATCACACGCTAGTTGTTAATGCAATCACACGCTAGTTGTTAATGCAATCACACGCTAGTTGTTAATGCAATCACACGCTAGTTGTTAATGCAATCACACGCTAGTTGTTAATGCAATCACACGCTAGTTGTTAATGCAATCACACGCTAGTTGTTAATGCAATCACACGCTAGTTGTTAATGCAATCACACGCTAGTTGTTAATGCAATCACATGCTAGTTGTTAATGCAATCACACGCTAGTTGTTAATGCAATCACACGCTAGTTGTTAATGCAATCACACGCTAGTTGTTAATGCAATCACACGCTAGTTGTTAATGCAATCACACGCTAGTTGTTAATGCAATCACACGCTAGTTGTTAATGCAATCACATGCTAGTTGTTAATGCAATCACACGCTAGTTGTTAATGCAATCACATGCTAGTTGTTAATGCAATCACACGCTAGTTGTTAATGCAATCACACGCTAGTTGTTAATGCAATCACACGCTAGTTGTTAATGCAATCACATGCTAGTTGTTAATGCAATCACACGCTAGTTGTTAATGCAATCACATGCTAGTTGTTAATGCAATCACACGCTAGTTGTTAATGCAATCACACGCTAGTTGTTAATGCAATCACATGCTAGTTGTGTTAATGCAATCACATCCTAGTTGTTAATGCAATCACACGCTAGTTGTTAATGCAATCACACGCTAGTTGTTAATGCAATCACACGCTAGTTGTTAATGCAATCACACGCTAGTTGTTAATGCAATCACACGCTAGTTGTTAACGCAATCACACGCTAGTTGTTAATGCAATCACACGCTAGTTGTTAATGCAATCACACGCTAGTTGTTAATGCAATCACACGCTAGTTGTTAATGCAATCACACGCAAATCAATCACACGCTAGTTGTTAATGCAATCACACGCTAGTTGTTAATGCAATCACACGCTAGTTGTTAATGCAATCACACGCTAGTTGTTAATGCAATCACACGCTAGTTGTTAATGCAATCACACGCTAGTTGTTAATGCAATCACACGCTAGTTGTTAATGCAATCACACACGCTAGTTGTTAATGCAATCACACGCTAGTTGTTAATGCAATCACACGCTAGTTGTTAATGCAATCACATGCTAGTTGTTAATGCAATCACACGCTAGTTGTTAATGCAATCACACGCTAGTTGTTAATGCAATCACACGCTAGTTGTTAATGCAATCACACGCTAGTTGTTAATGCAATCACACGCTAGTTGTTAATGCAATCACATGCTAGTTGTTAATGCAATCACACGCTAGTTGTTAATGCAATCACACGCTAGTTGTTAATGCAATCACACGCTAGTTGTTAATGCAATCACACGCTAGTTGTTAATGCAATCACACGCTAGTTGTTAATGCAATCACACGCTAGTTGTTAATGCAATCACACGCTAGTTGTTAATGCAATCACACGCTAGTTGTTAATGCAATCACACGCTAGTTGTTAATGCAATCACACGCTAGTTGTTAATGCAATCACACGCTAGTTGTTAATGCAATCACACGCTAGTTGTTAATGCAATCACACGCTAGTTGTTAATGCAATCACACGCTAGTTGTTAATGCAATCACATCTAGTTGTTAATGCAATCACACGCTAGTTGTTAATGCAATCACACGCTAGTTGTTAATGCAATCACACGCTAGTTGTTAATGCAATCACACGCTAGTTGTTAATGCAATCACACGCTAGTTGTTAATGCAATCACACGCTAGTTGTTAATGCAATCACACGCTAGTTGTTAATGCAATCACACGCTAGTTGTTAATGCAATCACACGCTAGTTGTTAATGCAATCACACGCTAGTTGTTAATGCAATCACACGCTAGTTGTTAATGCAATCACACGCTAGTTGTTAATGCAATCACACGCTAGTTGTTAATGCAATCACACGCTAGTTGTTAATGCAATCACACGCTAGTTGTTAATGCAATCACACTAGTTGTTAATGCTAGTTGTTAATGCAATCACACGCTAGTTGTTAATGCAATCACACGCTAGTTGTTAATGCAATCACACGCTAGTTGTTAATGCAATCACACGCTAGTTGTTAATGCAATCACACGCTAGTTGTTAATGCAATCACACGCTAGTTGTTAATGCAATCACACGCTAGTTGTTAATGCAATCACACGCTAGTTGTTAATGCAATCACACGCTAGTTGTTAATGCAATCACACGCTAGTTGTTAATGCAATCACACGCTAGTTGTTAATGCAATCACACGCTAGTTGTTAATGCAATAGTTGTTACAATCACACTAGTTGTTAATGCAATCACACGCTAGTTGTTAATGCAATCACACGCTAGTTGTTAATGCAATCACACGCTAGTTGTTAATGCAATCACACGCTAGCTAGTTGTTAATGCAATCACATGCTAGTTGTTAATGCAATCACACGCTAGTTGTTAATGCAATCACACGCTAGTTGTTAATGCAATCACACGCTAGTTGTTAATGCAATCACACGCTAGTTGTTAATGCAATCACACGCTAGTTGTTAATGCAATCACACGCTAGTTGTTAATGCAATCACACGCTAGTTGTTAATGCAATCACACGCTAGTTGTTAATGCAATCACACGCTAGTTGTTAATGCAATCACACGCTAGTTGTTAATGCAATCACACGCTAGTTGTTAATGCAATCACACGCTAGTTGTTAATGCAATCACACGCTAGTTGTTAATGCAATCACACGCTAGTTGTTAATGCAATCACACGCTAGTTGTTAATGCAATCACACGCTAGTTGTTAATGCAATCACACGCTAGTTGTTAATGCAATCACACGCTAGTTGTTAATGCAATCACACGCTAGTTGTTAATGCAATCACACGCTAGTTGTTAATGCAATCACACGCTAGTTGTTAATGCAATCACACGCTAGTTGTTAATGCAATCACACGCTAGTTGTTAATGCAATCACACGCTAGTTGTTAATGCAATCACACGCTAGTTGTTAATGCAATCACACGCTAGTTGTTAATGCAATCACACGCTAGTTGTTAATGCAATCACACGCTAGTTGTTAATGCAATCACACGCTAGTTGTTAATGCAATCACACGCTAGTTGTTAATGCAATCACACGCTAGTTGTTAATGCAATCACACGCTAGTTGTTAATGCAATCACACGCTAGTTGTTAATGCAATCACACGCTAGTTGTTAATGCAATCACACGCTAGTTGTTAATGCAATCACACGCTAGTTGTTAATGCAATCACACGCTAGTTGTTAATGCAATCACACGCTAGTTGTTAATGCAATCACACGCTAGTTGTTAATGCAATCACACGCTAGTTGTTAATGCAATCACATGCTAGTTGTTAATGCAATCACATGCTAGTTGTTAATGCAATCACACGCTAGTTGTTAATGCAATCACACGCTAGTTGTTAATGCAATCACACGCTAGTTGTTAATGCAATCACACGCTAGTTGTTAATGCAATCACACGCTAGTTGTTAATGCAATCACACGCTAGTTGTTAATGCAATCACACGCTAGTTGTTAATGCAATCACACGCTAGTTGTTAATGCAATCACACGCTAGTTGTTAATGCAATCACACGCTAGTTGTTAATGCAATCACACGCTAGTTGTTAATGCAATCACACGCTAGTTGTTAATGCAATCACACGCTAGTTGTTAATGCAATCACACGCTAGTTGTTAATGCAATCACACGCTAGTTGTTAATGCAATCACACGCTAGTTGTTAATGCAATCACACGCTAGTTGTTAATGCAATCACACGCTAGTTGTTAATGCAATCACACGCTAGTTGTTAATGCAATCACACGCTAGTTGTTAATGCAATCACACGCTAGTTGTTAATGCAATCACACGCTAGTTGTTAATGCAATCACACGCTAGTTGTTAATGCAATCACACGCTAGTTGTTAATGCAATCACACGCTAGTTGTTAATGCAATCACACGCTAGTTGTTAATGCAATCACACGCTAGTTGTTAATGCAATCACACGCTAGTTGTTAATGCAATCACACGCTAGTTGTTAATGCAATCACACGCTAGTTGTTAATGCAATCACACGCTAGTTGTTAATGCAATCACATGCTAGTTGTTAATGCAATCACACGCTAGTTGTTAATGCAATCACACGCTAGTTGTTAATGCAATCACACGCTAGTTGTTAATGCAATCATCACATGCTAGTTGTTAATGCAATCACACGCTAGTTGTTAATGCAATCACACGCTAGTTGTTAATGCAATCACACGCTAGTTGTTAATGCAATCACACGCTAGTTGTTAATGCAATCACACGCTAGTTGTTAATGCAATCACATGCTAGTTGTTAATGCAATCACACGCTAGTTGTTAATGCAATCACACGCTAGTTGTTAATGCAATCACACGCTAGTTGTTAATGCAATCACACGCTAGTTGTTAATGCAATCACACGCTAGTTGTTAATGCAATCACATGCTAGTTGTTAATGCAATCACACGCTAGTTGTTAATGCAATCACACGCTAGTTGTTAATGCAATCACACGCTAGTTGTTAATGCAATCACATGCTAGTTGTTAATGCAATCACACGCTAGTTGTTAATGCAATCACACGCTAGTTGTTAATGCAATCACACGCTAGTTGTTAATGCAATCACATGCTAGTTGTTAATGCAATCACACGCTAGTTGTTAATGCAATCACACGCTAGTTGTTAATGCAATCACACGCTAGTTGTTAATGCAATCACACGCTAGTTGTTAATGCAATCACACGCTAGTTGTTAATGCAATCACACGCTAGTTGTTAATGCAATCACACGCTAGTTGTTAATGCAATCACACGCTAGTTGTTAATGCAATCACACGCTAGTTGTTAATGCAATCACACGCTAGTTGTTAATGCAATCACACGCTAGTTGTTAATGCAATCACACGCTAGTTGTTAATGCAATCACATGCTAGTTGTTAATGCAATCACACGCTAGTTGTTAATGCAATCACACGCTAGTTGTTAATGCAATCACATGCTAGTTGTTAATGCAATCACATGCTAGTTGTTAATGCAATCACATGCTAGTTGTTAATGCTGTCACACGCTAGTTGTTAATGCAATCACATGCTAGTTGTTAATGCAATCACACGCTAGTTGTTAATGCAATCACATGCTAGTTGTTAATGCAATCACACGCTAGTTGTTAATGCAATCACACGCTAGTTGTTAATGCAATCACATGCTAGTTGTTAATGCAATCACATGCTAGTTGTTAATGCAATCACATGCTAGTTGTTAATGCAATCACACATGCTAGTTGTTAATGCAATCACACGCTAGTTGTTAATGCAATCACACGCTAGTTGTTAATGCAATCACACGCTAGTTGTTAATGCAATCACACGCTAGTTGTTAATGCAATCACACGCTAGTTGTTAATGCAATCACATGCTAGTTGTTAATGCAATCACATGCTAGTTGTTAATGCAATCACACGCTAGTTGTTAATGCAATCACATGCTAGTTGTTAATGCAATCACACGCTAGTTGTTAATGCTGTCACACGCTAGTTGTTAATGCAATCACATGCTAGTTGTTAATGCAATCACACGCTAGTTGTTAATGCAATCACACGCTAGTTGTTAATGCAATCACACGCTAGTTGTTAATGCAATCACACGCTAGTTGTTAATGCAATCACATGCTAGTTGTTAATGCAATCACACGCTAGTTGTTAATGCAATCACACGCTAGTTGTTAATGCAATCACACGCTAGTTGTTAATCAATCACACGCTAGTTGTTAATGCAATCACACGCTAGTTGTTAATGCAATCACACGCTAGTTGTTAATGCAATCACACGCTAGTTGTTAATGCAATCACACGCTAGTTGTTAATGCAATCACACGCTAGTTGTTAATGCAATCACACGCTAGTTGTTAATGCAATCACACGCTAGTTGTTAATGCAATCACACGCTAGTTGTTAATGCAATCACACGCTAGTTGTTAATGCAATCACACGCTAGTTGTTAATGCAATCACACGCTAGTTGTTAATGCAATCACACGCTAGTTGTTAATGCAATCACACGCTAGTTGTTAATGCAATCACACGCTAGTTGTTAATGCAATCACACGCTAGTTGTTAATGCAATCACACGCTAGTTGTTAATGCAATCACACGCTAGTTGTTAATGCAATCACACGCTAGTTGTTAATGCAATCACACGCTAGTTGTTAATGCAATCACACGCTAGTTGTTAATGCAATCACACGCTAGTTGTTAATGCAATCACACGCTAGTTGTTAATGCAATCACACGCTAGTTGTTAATGCAATCACACGCTAGTTGTTAATGCAATCACACGCTAGTTGTTAATGCAATCACACGCTAGTTGTTAATGCAATCACACGGTAGTTGTTAATGCAATCACACGCTAGTTGTTAATGCAATCACACGCTAGTTGTTAATGCAATCACACGCTAGTTGTTAATGCAATCACATGCTAGTTGTTAATGCAATCACATGCTAGTTGTTAATGCAATCACACGGTAGTTGTTAATGCAATCACATGCTAGTTGTTAATGCAATCACACGCTAGTTGTTAATGCAATCACATGCTAGTTGTTAACGCAATCACACACTAGTTGTTAATGCAATCACACGCTAGTTGTTAATGCAATCACACGCTAGTTGTTAATGCAATCACACGCTAGTTGTTAATGCAATCACACGCTAGTTGTTAATGCAATCACACGCTAGTTGTTAATGCAATCACATGCTAGTTGTTAATGCAATCACATGCTAGTTGTTAATGCAATCACACGCTAGTTGTTAATGCAATCACACGCTAGTTGTTAATGCAATCACACGCTAGTTGTTAATGCAATCACACGCTAGTTGTTAATGCAATCACACGCTAGTTGTTAATGCAATCACACGCTAGTTGTTAATGCAATCACACGCTAGTTGTTAATGCAATCACACGCTAGTTGTTAATGCAATCACACGCTAGTTGTTAATGCAATCACACGCTAGTTGTTAATGCAATCACACGCTAGTTGTTAATGCAATCACACGCTAGTTGTTAATGCTGTCACACGGTAGTTGTTAATGCAATCACACGCTAGTTGTTAATGCAATCACACGCTAGTTGTTAATGCAATCACATGCTAGTTGTTAATGCAATTACACGCTAGTTGTTAATGCAATCACATGCTAGTTGTTAATGCAATCACACGGTAGTTGTTAATGTAATCACACGCTAGTTGTTAATGTAATCACATGCTAGTTGTTAATGCAATCACACGCTAGTTGTTAATGCTGTCACACGCTAGTTGTTAACGCAATCACACGCTAGTTGTTAATGCAATCACACGCTAGTTGTTAATGCAATCACACGCTAGTTGTTAATGCAATCACACGGTAGTTGTTAATGCAATCACACGCTAGTTGTTAATGCTGTCACACGCTAGTTGTTAATGCAATCACACGCTAGTTGTTAATGCAATCACACGGTAGTTGTTAATGCAATCACACGCTAGTTGTTAATGCTGTCACACGCTAGTTGTTAATGCAATCACACGCTAGTTGTTAATGCAATCACATGCTAGTTGTTAATGCAATCACACGCTAGTTGTTAATGCAATCACATGCTAGTTGTTAATGCAATCACATGCTAGTTGTTAATGCTGTCACACGGTAGTTGTTAATGCAATCACACGCTAGTTGTTAATGCAATCACACGCTAGTTGTTAATGCAATCACATGCTAGTTGTTAATGCAATCACACGCTAGTTGTTAATGCAATCACACGCTAGTTGTTAATGCAATCACATGCTAGTTGTTAATGCAATCACATGCTAGTTGTTAATGCAATCACATGCTAGTTGTTAACGCAATCACACACTAGTTGTTAATGCAATCACACGGTAGTTGTTAATGCAATCACACGCTAGTTGTTAATGCAATCACACGGTAGTTGTTAATGCAATCACACGCTAGTTGTTAATGCAATCACACGCTAGTTGTTAATGCAATCACACGCTAGTTGTTAATGCAATCACACGCTAGTTGTTAATGCAATCACACGCTAGTTGTTAATGCAATCACACGCTAGTTGTTAATGCAATCACACGCTAGTTGTTAATGCAATCACACGCTAGTTGTTAATGCAATCACATGCTAGTTGTTAATGCAATCACATGCTAGTTGTTAATGCAATCACACGCTAGTTGTTAATGCAATCACACGCTAGTTGTTAATGCAATCACACGCTAGTTGTTAATGCAATCACACGCTAGTTGTTAATGCAATCACACGCTAGTTGTTAATGCAATCACACGCTAGTTGTTAATGCAATCACACGCTAGTTGTTAATGCAATCACACGCTAGTTGTTAATGCAATCACACATAGTTGTTAATGCAATCACACGCTAGTTGTTAATGCAATCACACGCTAGTTGTTAATGCAATCACACGCTAGTTGTTAATGCAATCACACGCTAGTTGTTAATGCAATCACATGCTAGTTGTTAATGCAATCACACGCTAGTTGTTAATGCAATCACACGCTAGTTGTTAATGCAATCACACGCTAGTTGTTAATGCAATCACACACTAGTTGTTAATGCAATCACACGGTAGTTGTTAATGCAATCACACGGTAGTTGTTTATGCAATCACACGCTAGTTGTTAATGCAATCACATGCTAGTTGTTAATGCAATCACATGCTAGTTGTTAATGCAATCACACGCTAGTTGTTAATGCAATCACACGCTAGTTGTTAATGCAATCACACGCTAGTTGTTAATGCAATCACATGCTAGTTGTTAATGCAATCACACGCTAGTTGTTAATGCAATCACACGCTAGTTGTTAATGCAATCACATGCTAGTTGTTAATGCAATCACATGCTAGTTGTTAATGCAATCACACGCTAGTTGTTAATGCAATCACACGCTAGTTGTTAATGCAATCACACGCTAGTTGTTAATGCAATCACATGCTAGTTGTTAATGCAATCACACGCTAGTTGTTAATGCAATCACATGCTAGTTGTTAATGCAATCACATGCTAGTTGTTAATGCAATCACACGCTAGTTGTTAACGCAATCACACACTAGTTGTTAATGCAATCACACGGTAGTTGTTAACGCAATCACACGCTAGTTGTTAATGCAATCACATGCTAGTTGTTAATGCAATCACACGGTAGTTGTTAATGCAATCACACGCTAGTTGTTAATGCTGTCACACGCTAGTTGTTAATGCAATCACACGCTAGTTGTTAATGCAATCACATGCTAGTTGTTAATGCAATCACATGCTAGTTGTTAATGCAATCACACACTAGTTGTTAATGCAATCACACGCTAGTTGTTAATGCAATCACATGCTAGTTGTTAATGCAATCACACGGTAGTTGTTAATGCAATCACACGCTAGTTGTTAATGCAATCACATGCTAGTTGTTAATGCAATCACACGCTAGTTGTTAATGCAATCACATGCTAGTTGTTAATGCAATCACATGCTAGTTGTTAATGCAATCACATGCTAGTTGTTAATGCAATCACATGCTAGTTGTTAATGCAATCACACACTAGTTGTTAATGCAATCACACGCTAGTTGTTAATGCAATCACATGCTAGTTGTTAATGCTGTCACACGGTAGTTGTTAACGCATCACACGCTAGTTGTTAATGCAATCACACGCTAGTTGTTAATGCTGTCACACGCTAGTTGTTAATGCAATCACACGCTAGTTGTTAATGCAATCACATGCTAGTTAACGCAATCACATGCTAGTTGTTAATGCAATCACATGCTAGTTGTTAATGCAATCACACGCTAGTTGTTAATGCAATCACACGCTAGTTGTTAATGCAATCACACGCTAGTTGTTAATGCAATCACACGCTAGTTGTTAATGCAATCACATGCTAGTTGTTAATGCAATCACACGCTAGTTGTTAATGCAATCACATGCTAGTTGTTAATGCTGTCACACGCTAGTTGTTAATGCAATCACACGCTAGTTGTTAATGCAATCACACGCTAGTTGTTAATGCAATCACACGCTAGTTGTTAATGCAATCACATGCTAGTTGTTAATGCAATCACACGCTAGTTGTTAATGCAATCACACGCTAGTTGTTAATGCAATCACATGCTAGTTGTTAATGCAATCACATAGTTGCTAATGTTGTTGTTATGCAATCACATGCTAGTTGTTAATGCAATCACACGCTAGTTGTTAATGCAATCACACGCTAGTTGTTAATGCAATCACATGCTAGTTGTTAATGCAATCACATGCTAGTTGTTAATGCATGCAATCACATGCTAGTTGTTAATGCAATCACATGCTAGTTGTTAATGCAATCACATGCTAGTTGTTAATGCAATCACACGCTAGTTGTTAATGCAATCACACGCTAGTTGTTAATGCAATCACATGCTAGTTGTTAATGCAATCACATGCTAGTTGTTAATGCAATCACATGCTAGTTGTTAATGCAATCACACGCTAGTTGTTAATGCAATCACATGCTAGTTGTTAATGCAATCACACGCTAGTTGTTAATGCAATCACACGCTAGTTGTTAATGCAATCACACGCTAGTTGTTAATGCAATCACATGCTAGTTGTTAATGCAATCACACGCTAGTTGTTAATGCAATCACATGCTAGTTGTTAATGCAATCACACGCTAGTTGTAATGTTAGTTGTTAATGCAATCACACGCTAGTTGTTAATGCAATCACACGCTAGTTGTTAATGCAATCACACGCTAGTTGTTAATGCAATCACACGCTAGTTGTTAATGCAATCACACGCTAGTTGTTAATGCAATCACACGCTAGTTGTTAATGCAATCACACGCTAGTTGTTAATGCAATCACACGCTAGTTGTTAATGCAATCACACGCTAGTTGTTGTTAATGCAATCACACGCTAGTTGTTAATGCAATCACATGCTAGTTGTTAATGCAATCACACGCTAGTTGTTAATGCAATCACACGCTAGTTGTTAATGCAATCACACGCTAGTTGTTAATGCAATCACACGCTAGTTGTTAATGCAATCACACGCTAGTTGTTAATGCAATCACACGCTAGTTGTTAATGCAATCACACGCTAGTTGTTAATGCAATCACACGCTAGTTTAATGCAATCACACGCTAGTTGTTAATGCAATCACACGCTAGTTGTTAATGCAATTACACGCTAGTTGTTAATGCAATCACACGCTAGTTGTTAATGCAATCACATGCTAGTTGTTAATGCAATCACACGGTAGTTGTTAATGCAATCACACGCTAGTTGTTAATGCAATCACACGCTAGTTAATAATGCAATCACACGCTAGTTGTTAACGCAATCACACACTAGTTGTTAATGCAATCACACGCTAGTTGTTAATGCAATCACACGCTAGTTGTTAATGCAATCACACGCTAGTTGTTAATGCAATCACATGCTAGTTGTTAATGCATCACACGCTAGTTGTTAATGCAATCACATGCTAGTTGTTAACGCAATCACACGCTAGTTGTTAATGCAATCACACGCTAGTTGTTAATGCAATCACACGCTAGTTGTTAATGCAATCACACGCTAGTTGTTAATGCAATCACACGGTAGTTGTTAATGCAATCACACGCTAGTTGTTAATGCAATCACACGCTAGTTGTTAATGCAATCACACGCTAGTTGTTAATGCTGTCACACGCTAGTTGTTAATGCAATCACACGCTAGTTGTTAATGCAATCACACGCTAGTTGTTAATGCAATCACACGCTAGTTGTTAATGCAATCACACGGTAGTTGTTAATGCAATCACACGCTAGTTGTTAATGCAATCACACGCTAGTTGTTAATGCAATCACACGCTAGTTGTTAATGCAATCACACGCTAGTTGTTAATGCAATCACACGCTAGTTGTTAATGCAATCACATGCTAGTTGTTAATGCAATCACACGCTAGTTGTTAATGCAATCACACGCTAGTTGTTAATGCAATCACACGCTAGTTGTTAATGCAATCACACGCTAGTTGTTAATGCAATCACACGCTAGTTGTTAATGCAATCACACGCTAGTTGTTAATGCAATCACACGCTAGTTGTTAATGCAATCACACGCTAGTTGTTAATGCAATCACATGCTAGTTGTTAATGCAATCACACGCTAGTTGTTAATGCAATCACATGCTAGTTGTTAATGCAATCACACGCTAGTTGTTAATGCAATCACATGCTAGTTGTTAATGCAATCACACGCTAGTTGTTAATGCAATCACACGCTAGTTGTTAATGCAATCACACGCTAGTTGTTAATGCAATCACACGCTAGTTGTTAATGCAATCACACGCTAGTTTTACGTCACACGCTAGTTGTTAATGCAATCACACGCTAGTTGTTAATGCAATCACACGCTAGTTGTTAATGCAATCACACGCTAGTTGTTAATGCAATCACACGCTAGTTGTTAATGCTGTCACATGCTAGTTGTTAATGCAATCACACGCTAGTTGTTAATGCAATCACACGCTAGTTGTTAATGCTGTCACACGCTAGTTGTTAATGCAATCACATGCTAGTTGTTAATGCAATCACACGCTAGTTGTTAACGCAATCACACGCTAGTTGTTAATGCAATCACACGCTAGTTGTTAATGCAATCACATGCTAGTTGTTAATGCAATCACACGCTAGTTGTTAATGCAATCACACGCTAGTTGTTAATGCAATCACACGGTAGTTGTTAATGCAATAACACGCTAGTTGTTAATGCAATCACATGCTAGTTGTTAATGCAATCACACGCTAGTTGTTAATGCAATCACACGCTAGTTGTTAATGCAATCACACGGTAGTTGTTAATGCAATCACACGCTAGTTGTTAATGCTGTCACATGCTAGTTGTTAATGCAATCACACGGTAGTTGTTAATGCAATCACACGCTAGTTGTTAATGCAATCACACGCTAGTTGTTAATGCAATCACACGCTAGTTGTTAATGCAATCACACGCTAGTTGTTAATGCAATCACACGCTAGTTGTTAATGCAATCACACGCTAGTTGTTAATGCAATCACACGCTAGTTGTTAATGCAATCACACGCTAGTTGTTAATGCAATCACATGCTAGTTGTTAATGCAATCACACGCTAGTTGTTAATGCAATCACACGCTAGTTGTTAATGCAATCACATGCTAGTTGTTAATGCAATCACACGCTAGTTGTTAATGCTGTCACACGGTAGTTGTTAATGCAATCACACGCTAGTTGTTAATGCAATCACACGCTAGTTGTTAACGCAATCACACGCTAGTTGTTAATGCAATCACACGCTAGTTGTTAATGCAATCACACGCTAGTTGTTAATGCAATCACACGCTAGTTGTTAATGCAATCACACGCTAGTTGTTAATGCAATCACACGCTAGTTGTTAATGCAATCACACGCTAGTTGTTAATGCAATCACACGCTAGTTGTTAATGCAATCACACGCTAGTTGTTAATGCAATCACACGCTAGTTGTTAATGCAATCACACGCTAGTTGTTAATGCAATCACATGCTAGTTGTTAATGCAATCACATGCTAGTTGTTAACGCAATCACACGCTAGTTGTTAATGCAATCACACGCTAGTTGTTAATGCAATCACACGCTAGTTAATGCAATCACACGCTAGTTGTTAATGCAATCACACGCTAGTTGTTAATGCAATCACACGCTAGTTGTTAATGCAATCACACGCTAGTTGTTAATGCAATCACACGCTAGTTGTTAATGCAATCACACGCTAGTTTGTTAATGCAATCACACGCTAGTTGTTAATGCAATCACACGCTAGTTGTTAATGCAATCACACGCTAGTTGTTAATGCAATCACACGCTAGTTGTTAATGCAATCACACGCTAGTTGTTAATGCAATCACACGCTAGTTGTTAATGCAATCACACGCTAGTTGTTAATCACATGCAATCACATGCAATCACACGCTAGTTGTTAATGCAATCACACGCTAGTTGTTAATGCAATCACACGCTAGTTGTTAATGCAATCACACGCTAGTTGTTAATGCAATCACACGCTAGTTGTTAATGCAATCACACGCTAGTTGTTAATGCAATCACATGCTAGTTGTTAATGCAATCACATGCTAGTTGTTAACGCAATCACACGCTAGTTGTTAATGCAATCACACGCTAGTTGTTAATGCAATCACACGCTAGTTGTTAATGCAATCACACGCTAGTTGTTAATGCAATCACACGCTAGTTGTTAATGCAATCACATGCTAGTTGTTAACGCAATCACACGCTAGTTGTTAATGCAATCACACGCTAGTTGTTAATGCAATCACACGCTAGTTGTTAATGCAATCACACGCTAGTTGTTAACGCAATCACACGCTAGTTGTTAATGCAATCACACGCTAGTTGTTAATGCAATCACACGCTAGTTGTTAATGCAATCACACGCTAGTTGTTAATGCAATCACATGCTAGTTGTTAATGCAATCACATGCTAGTTGTTAACGCAATCACACGCTAGTTGTTAATGCAATCACACGCTAGTTGTTAATGCAATCACACGGTAGTTGTTAATGCAATCACACGCTAGTTGTTAATGCAATCACACGCTAGTTGTTAATGCAATCACATGCTAGTTGTTAATGCAATCACACGCTAGTTGTTAATGCAATCACACGCTAGTTGTTAATGCAATCACACGCTAGTTGTTAATGCAATCACACGCTAGTTGTTAATGCAATCACACGCTAGTTGTTAACGCAATCACATGCTAGTTGTTAATGCAATCACATGCTAGTTGTTAATGCAATCACACGCTAGTTGTTAATGCAATCACACGCTAGTTGTTAATGCAATCACATGCTAGTTGTTAACGCAATCACACGCTAGTTGTTAATGCAATCACACGCTAGTTGTTAATGCAATCACACGCTAGTTAATGCAATCACACGCTAGTTGTTAATGCAATCACACGCTAGTTGTTAATGCAATCACACGCTAGTTGTTAATGCAATCACACGCTAGTTGTTAACGCAATCACACGCTAGTTGTTAATGCAATCACACGCTAGTTGTTAATGCAATCACACGCTAGTTGTTAATGCAATCACACGCTAGTTGTTAATGCAATCACATGCTAGTTGTTAATGCTGTCACACACTAATCTTGTGATCACACTAGCTTGACCTTTGGTCAAATCAAATCAAATCAAATCAAAAGACTTTATTTTATGAGGGTGACACTAAACAGTCTCAGACTGATAAACTTGTGGCCCTCTAACCTAAACTAAATAAATCTATAAATCTATAAATATAATTATAAAACAACTCTACCGGGCACATATGGTTCGCAGACCAGAGTAATACGATTCTTGCTATTGCCAGCATTCTTGCTATCGCTATTGGCGCATGCTAAGGGTAACTACCTGGCAAGGTTCGCACACCAGAGCAATAGTAGGATACTCGCGATTGTGGTCTTTGCTGGCACATTGCTATTGCTACTTGAATTCCCCTCACTCCCTTCCCTGTGGTAAGTATAGGTAAGTATTCTACTGACTGGTCAGTGTGATAGGTGCTCGGTGGGTTGCATTAGGGTTGCCATGGTTACTGCAGAAGCTCTGAGCCAGGCACCTCCGACTGATCAAGCACCTAATGCCAAGCTCATCTACTAATCTCAAATTGAATTCAGGTCAAGAAAAGAGAAAAGAAGAAAAAGTATCGAGAGAAAAAAAAATTACTGAAACAGCGTTCTGGTACGTATCTTAAAGTGCATATCAGGGTTTTGGGTTTCTTTTGAAAATCGATTACATATAACGTGAATAGTGGAATGGTTCAGTATTTTGTGATTTGAGCTTCGCATTTGCGAGTTATGAAGGTTTGAAATCATGATATACTAATTAGGTGACGTCAATGCAGGCATTTGCCGTAACTTATTTTAACTTTTTCAAGTAGCACTCTTTTCTAAAATAGAAATAAAAGTTTAACATCATTTATATAAGTTGTAGAATAACTTTTTGCCAGTTTAAAAATGTCAGTAATTTGCAAAGGGGCGCTTTTGTATAATAAATGATGCCGGCGTTGACGTCACTGAATTAACATATCACGATTTCAAACCATCATAACTCGCAAATGCGAAGCTCAAATCACAAAATACTGAACCATCCCATTATTCACGTTATATGTAATCGATTTTCAAAAGAAACCCAAAACCCTGATATGCACTTTAAATTTTAATCTTACTGATCACCACCTTCCTGTTATCTAATTGTATGTACATTAAACGTCCCAAACAGAAGATGTCATGTCTAATGATGACCCAGGCCAAAAAGATGGTACTATCTCACAGGGAATGCCAACAACAAGCGTGGATGACAATTCCAAAACAATCTCGGAAGAACACCAACAACAACATGATGCTAACAATAAGGGAATGATAAAAATTGAACACGATGACAGTCTTGAACTAACTCAGATGACTACAAAATCAGAAATTGGCATCACAAAAGAAAGAAGTGACCTACCAAAGCAAAGAACGCTAACAGGACTAAGAAGTGACCTTCCAAAGCAAATCACGCCAACAGGACCAATAAGTGACCTTCCAAAGCAAATCACGCCAACAGGACCATTTAGAAGTGACCTACCAAAGCAAATCACGCCAACAGGACCAAGAAGTGACCTACCAAAGCAAATCACGCCAACAGGACCAAGAAGTGACCTACCAAAGCAAATCACGCCAACAGGACCAAGAAGCACGCCAACAGGACCAAGAAGTGACCTACTAAAGCAAATCACGCCAACAGGACCAAGAAGTGACCTTCCAAAGCAAATCACGCCAACAGGACCAAGAAGTGACCTACCACAGCAAATCACGCCAACAGGACCAAGAAGTGACCTACCAAAGCAAATCACCCCAACAGGATCAAGAAGTGACCTACCACAGCAAATCACGCCAACAGGACCAAGAAGTGACCTACCAAAGCAAATCACCCCAACAGGACCAAGAAGTGACCTACCACAGCAAATCACGCCAACAGGACCAAGAAGTGACCTACCAAAGCAAATCACGCCAACAGGACCAAGAAGTGACCTACCACAGCAAATCACGCCAACAGGACCAAGAAGTGACCTACCACAGCAAATCACGCCAACAGGACCAAGAAGTGACCTACCAAAGCAAATCACGCCAACAGGACCAAGAAGTGACCTACCACAGCAAATCACGCCAACAGGACCAAGAAGTGACCTACCAAAGCAAATCACGCCAACAGGACCAAGAAATGACCTACCAAAGCACAATAAAAATGAGGTAGGCATTTATTATATATTTCTAAGTGCTAATTCCTACTAACAGTGATCCTCATTGGCCAAAGGTTATAGTGGTAGTATTTGTTTTCTTTATAAACACTAACCCCTACGCTTGTTTTCTTACAAAGGTAAAAGAACGTGCTAACCATGTCTCTCCAAAACATACCGTCACTAAGAAACGATCTTCAGGTTTGTAATGATTTTCTTGTTGAAAAGAAATCAATTTTATTACTCATAATTGTCTTTTGAATGCCAGAAACGATTCTTGATCAATTTGTTTTTATTTGGCAGATATTCTTAAAGACTCAACAGATGACATTTCTTCGTGTGATCCACGTTGCATTTTGTTATTATGTAACAAGTGGCACAGCTGGGGAGAAAGCATACCTGTCATTAATCGTGAACTGTGCCTTGCATTAGCACGTGTTGGTCACAATGTTGCCTGCTTAGTTCTTACCTCTTCAGATATTGAAAGAGAAGAAGCACAGAGAGGAAATGTCGAATTGATCACATGTAGAGAGAAGCCTGGAATCAACAATGATGATCCACAACTTTTCCAGTTTCATGACTTAGATGCACTTCCATTTATACCTGATTTAGTTGTTGGACATGGAAAAGTCACAGGGCCTACTGCTTTGTTTTATGGAGATAAGATATCTTGTCCTAGACTACACGTTATCCATGATCTTCCAGATCAGTGTTTAAGATATGACGAAGTTATTGACAAGCGATGCAAGGAAGAAGAATTGTCAAAATCAGCTGATTTCGTAGCTGCAATTGGAACACTTCTGCATGAGAAATGGGGTGCTATACTGAATCGCGATGTCATCGAGATCGTTCCAGGACTTCCTGATCTCAGTACCAGAAACAGTATCCCTTCGTCTCAAAGTCGATACTTTGTACCTGCCAAGTTCTGTTCTCCATGGTCAAGTGGATTGAGGCTTGCCATTTTGGCAATTAACAATTCCAGCGGACGCGACACTCCTCCCCGAAAAGCTACTCTAATGCCCCGAAACACTGAATCGAAAGGATCGGTGAAGCCCGCAAAAAAGGTGCTGAAAGAGTGTGATAAAAGCACTGTAGAATTGAATCTGAATGAACGTACAGAAGGTAAAAGTCATCAGGCCCTTATAGATCTTCAAGGAGCAACTTTGTTTTTATCCCCTGCAAGATCCGAGGCATTTGGTGTTAGTGCTTTGGATGCAATTGCAACTGGCATACCAATTGTTACCAGTTCCCGCAGTGGTCTTGCAGTTACTATTCGTAAATATTTTGATGAAAAGTTTCACTCCTGCATACAAGATGTTTCATCTGAATGTTCAGGCAATACTGATGATGATGACGAAGATCAAGATGCCTTTGTTTGGGCAATATCCATCGACAAAGCATCCTTATGTCGTGACGAGGCGTTTAGCACAGCAGAAGCACTGCGTTCCGAATGGAAGAAGATGTTCACATGGGACAAAGCAGTACAAGATCTCTTCAACACTATCACCAAATCTGGTAAACTTTCTTCAGCCTCATCAACTCATCTCCTAAGTTCGATTGGTAGCAAACGGATACCAGAGTCCATCCTTATGCTGGTGAAAGACCTAAATGTGTTTGACAAACGACAAAAGTTCGTCGTGTTTCTATCACCAGCTGAAGTTGCTCTACCTGAAACTGTTCATCTTGGACTTGTTCACTGGTCAGCAGTATTTGATTTTGACCGCGAGACTGCGAAAAAGGGCTATTTGGAAACCTGTGAAAACTTTCTTGATAACACCGGTAAACCTGCTTGTAGAATGTTGCCGCCGCCGGAAGAAGATGCAGGAAAGCAGAAACAGAACGTAAGTTTGCCCAATGGGATACCATGGATTCTACTTCAAGGTTTGCCAGACATGCCCAGAAACATCGACAACAACTTGGACTGGATTCAGGAAATTCTTAATCAATTAAAAAAGAGGCATCCTTGTCCTGTCACGCTTCTGATAATATGGCATACCACGAAAGAGAACAAAAGTCTTTGCAAAAAGTTATCGAAGCTACTTACGCTGATTCAAGCATCTCCATCTTGGAAGAACGCATTCCAGGTTGAACTTCTTTCTACATCAGATGAAGTTGACAGCAGGCTTGAAGACATTGCAGACGAATGGGATGCGAAGATAAAATATGTTGATCTCTCGGAATTTTGCAGAGCTATTCACAGCACAGCTATCGCTAACCCTTTGTATGAGCTTAATGCAGATTTTTCTCTCCCAACATCTGATGTTTCTTCCCCTGATGGTGTTGTTCCTGAAGCCCTACCAATATCCATGAGATGGGTAGATTCAGTTCTAGATCTCCTCTATACTTCAATAGGTGATACTCCAGAATTTGGCAAAGATGATGCCTATCATTTCTTTAGAGGAGGACAAATCTCGTGGTATGGTATACAGATGAATTACGCCGTAGAGAGGGAATCCTGGGCACCTACCAGGAAAGCTATCGAGAGTGAAATGGAGTATTCAGGAGCGGCATCTTTGACGCTGTTTCATCAACGTGGCACAGGAGGAACAACTTCAGCCAGGAAGCTTCTCTACGATTTTCACCTACGTTACCCTTGCGTTTGCCTGAAAACCATCAACTACGAGACTTTTTTGGCAATCAAAGTCATTTGGGAGTTTTGTTCGCTCCCAATTTTGATTTTGGCAGATATAAAGGAGGTTCCTGGGGCTGATATAAATGACATCGAAGCGCTCTACGGCAACCTTTCCAATGACAGAATCTCGTGTCTTATTCTACATATTGTACACCGCCAGCATCATGAAGGGCAAAAAAGGAAGAAAGAGCCGAGCCAAAAAGAACCTCTCATTTTGGCCAAAACCCTGACAAAAGGTGAACAACAGAATTTTTTTGAAGTTTACAGTTCTCAAAACCAATCAAAGAAGTTAGATCTTGGCAAACTAAGAGATAATTCAGAGGATAAACAGCTGCAAATTCCGTTTTATTATGGGCTTGTTGCGTTTGGTGATGAATTCAAGGGACTGGAGCCATTTGTCAGTGATTGTTTGGAAGGACTCGATGATGTTCAAAGAAAGGCCATATTTTTCATCAGCATGGCTTATCATTATGCACAAGAACAGACACCGATAAGTGCTCTTGCCGGTATCTTCAATCTAAAACCGCGCCAACTCCACTCAATTGATGACATTCTGACACTAAACGCAATGGAGCTTTTTATTGAAGATGGGTACGGATGTTGCAGACCTCGTCATTATACTATCGGAAAGGAAATTATCTGCCAGCTCTTGACTAAGCCCTATGGTATCAGCAAAACAAATTGGCAACTTAACTTGGCAGACAAAGCTATGGAATTAATTACTTTTATGGAGGAAGAGGTAATGACCGCTGTACTTCTTAATCGTATATCTGACGAGAACACCTTCAAGCAGTTCTCGTCTCTTGTAGAAGACATACCCGAGAAAGAAGATGTCATCAAGGTCTTCAATGAGGCAATAAGAATTCACCCAAGCAATCCTTTCTTTAAGGCTCATCTTGGTCGCTACTACAGCGTAGCCATGGGAATAGATGGATTTGACGATGCTCGAAAGTGCACAGATGATGGTATTCTTCTTGCTTCTGAGTTTTCGAGAAATGTGCGAAGCCAGCTTACTCAGATGAAAGGAATAGTATACAAAAGACAAGTCAAGAACAAGATTGAAAGAAAGGCACCTTTAAAAGAAATTATACCCCTCGCTCAGGAAGGAGTGGCAGCCTTCACACGTGCTGCCAGCATTTCCTCCGATCTTGAAGGTGCCCTCATTCCTCAAGCAAGAATGATGTCTGATATCTTCAAGTATATCGATCGTACTGTCGATGGTGGAATCTTTGGATACTTGCATTCACCAAGTGCTCATCCCTTCATCATGGGTGGCATTTCAGAAACATCTGATGTATTGGAATGGGTCTCTGAGAGCAAATATTATCCCGATCTAAGGAGAGAATTGTTTAAACTAGGAGGTAATCGAAGGTCAGAGAACAAAGAAGATCTGATAGCAGAATTTAAGGAGCTCAAGAAAACTTCCAAAACAAGTACTGCATCCATTAATAGGCAGATTGTATTGTTTGAATTGGATCTGTGCAAAGAAAAGAGCAAACCCGTATCTGAGGTTGCAGAAGAATTATACCAACTTCTTCAGGAAGCTCTAAAGTATGACGAAAGGATCGATCTGACAATGCGCCTATGGGTGAAAGTGGCACCGCACATTCCAGTGCCACTGATATCAGCAGAAAGCAAGATAGCTGCTTGGTGCAACAAGGGGAAATCCGTAACTTCGTACCTGTACCGTTATATTTTCACGTGCATTCGGATACTGGAAGGAGGTAGTGATCAGCAATACGAAGACGAACGATTGGATGCTTGGGATCAACTTCATAAAATGGTTCGTGCAACTAGTCGTGATAGTCATCGACATGCAGATCGCCCCGTGGTGTTTCTCGGGACTGGAAAAGGTATGGGTCAGTTAGTGTCTTTGGAGGAAAGCGTTAAGGAGGTTAGAAAGCAACGTACCCTTCCCGATGGCTATGACAAGAAACTGCGAAGACTGACTGGTACCATCACAAAGACAGGAAAAGTTGGAGAAATCAGGGCCCACGGTCTGACCATCTTTTTTCGTGCAGATCTATGCCATCCACCACTTGTTGGAGCATCATACCTAGCAAAGAAGGTCAAATTTTTCCTTGCCTTTACCTACTTTGGGGCAGATGGATATAACGTGAAAATCGTGGCAGACTAAACTGAAAAACGCTGTCGAAAAAAGGACCACTTCCAAACTACTGGAACTTCAAAACCGTGGAGTTATATCAACCACATGTATTATTATTCGTATATAACGTATATACGAGACGAAAACTGAACTTTATAGTATCAATTACAGTTTGGGATACCACGGATATGTTTATTCGTTGACTTGTTATAAAACATTACAACGATGTAATATAGAACTTATCAACGATAATCAACGATTGAACTCATGATGGTGCTCAAGTAACCACATATATAGAGAACTCATATAGCCAAGATAGTATGTCAGCTCATCCCATGGACTGAGAAGCATTGAACTGATGGTGCTAAGTAACCACATATATAGAGAACTTACAGAGATAGTATTTCAGCTCATCCCATGGACACTCTGGGAAGCATACAGAACTTTACGCCGCGAAGTTCAGCTCAAAATCAGTCAGAGCGAGTGTCAGTACATAAGGAAACTGAACTTTAGTTCAAGTGGATGTAACCTTTATAATAGGTTTTTTAGAAATGTTGCCACAAGTATATACTCGAACCAGATTCGTTATAGTTTTCCGATTTAGTGGATCAAAAATGATACCCAACACTTTAGAGTTGTTGTATTAATTAACTGCTTTTATAGAAGGTGAAATAGAAATCTTTGTATCGGCGCATAAGTTTTGATGCGACCGTCGATTTGATACTTATTTCGAAAATATGTATCATTTTATCGTTTGTGTCTGTTCTCTCTGATTAGCAGGGGTAAGCAAACCATGAACCAATGATACATGATGATGATGACGAAGATCAAGATGCCTTTGTTTGGGCAATATGCATCGACAAAACATCCTTATATCGTGACGAGGCATTTAGCACAGCAGAAGCACTGCGTTCCGAATCGAAGAAGATGTTCACATGGGACAAAGCAGTACAAGATCTCTTCAACACTATCACCAAATCTGGTAAACCTTCTTCAGCCTCATCAACTCATCTCCTAAGTTCGATTGGTAGCAAACGGATACCGGAATCCATCCTTACGCTGGTGAAAGACCTAAATGTGTTTGACAAACGACAAAAGTTCGTCGTGTTTCTATCACCAGCTGAAGTTGCTCTACCTGAAACTGTTCATCTTGGACTTGTTCACTGGGCAGCAGTATTTGATTTTGACCGCGAGACTACGAAAAAGGGCTATTTGAAAACCTGTGAAAACTTTCTTGATAACACCGGTAAACCTGCTTGTAGAATGTTGCCGCCGCCGGAAGAAGATGCAGGAAAGCAGAAACAGAACGTGAGTTTGCCCAATGGGATACCATGGATTCTACTTCAAGGTTTGCCAGACATGCCCAGAAACATTGACAACAACTTGGACTGGATTCAGGAAATTCTTAATCAATTAAAAAAGAGGCATCCTTGTCCTATCACGCTTCTGATAATATGGCATACCACGAAAGAGAACAAAAGTCTTTGCAAAAAGTTATCGAAGCTACTTACGGTGGTTCAAGCATCTCCATCTTGGAAGAACGCAGTCCAGGTTGAACTTCTTTCTACATCAGATGAAGTTGACAGCAGGCTTGAAGACATTGCAGACGAATGGGATGCGAAGATAAAAGATGTTGATCTCTCGGAATTTTGCAGAGCTATTCACAGCACAGCTATCGCTAACCCTTTGTATGAGTTTAATGCAGTTTTTTCTCTCCCAACATGTGATGTTTCTTTCCCACATGGTGTTGTTCCTGCAGCCCTACCAATATCCATGAGATGGGTAGATTCAGTTCTAGATCTCCTCTATACTTCAATAGGTGATACTTCAGAATTTGGCAAAGATGATGCCTATCATTTCTTTAGAGGAGGACAAATCTCGTGGTATGGTATACAGATGAATTACGCCGTAGAGGGAATCCTGGGAGCCTACCAGGAAAGCTATCGAGAATGAAATGGAGTATTCAGGAGCGGCATCTTTGACGCTGTTTCATCAACGTGGCACAGGAGGAACAACTTCAACCAGGAAGCTTCTCTACGATTTCACCTACGTTACCCTTGCGTTTGTCTGAAAGCCATCAACTACGAGACCTTTTTGGCAATCAAAGTCATTTGGGAGTTTTGTTCGCTCCCAATTTTGATTTTGGCAGATATAAAGGAAGTTCCTGGGGCTGATATAAACGACATCGAAGCGCTCTACGGCAACCTTTCCAATGACAGAATCTCGTGTCTTATTCTACATATTGTACACCGCCAGCATCGTGAAGGGCAAAAAAGGAAGAAAGAGCCGAGCCAAAAAGAACCTCTCATTTTGGCCAAAACCCTGACAAAAGATGAACAACAGAATTTTTTTGAAGTTTACAGTTCTCAAAATGAATCAAAGAAGTCAGCTCTTGGCAAACTTAGTTCAGAGGATGATCAGCTGCAAATTCCGTTTTATTATGGGCTTGTTGCGTTTGGTGATGAATTCAAGGGACTGGAGCCATTTGTCAGTGATTGTTTGGAAGGACTCGATGATGCTCAAAGAAAGGCCATATTTTTCATCTGCATGGCTTATCATTATGCACAAGAACAGACACCGATAAGTGCTCTTGCCGGTATCTTCAATCTAAAACCGCGCCAACTCCACTCAATTGATGACATTCTGACACTAAACGCAACGGAGCTTTTTATTGAAGATGGGTACGGATGTTGGAGACGTCGTCATTATACTATCGGAAAGGAAATTATCTGCCAGCTCTTGACTAAGCCCTATGGTATCTACAAAACAAATTGGAAACGTAACTTGGCAGACAAAGCTATGGAATTATTTATTTTTATGGAGGAAGAGCTAATGACCGCTGTACTTCTTAATCGTATATCTGACGAGAACACCTTCAAGCAGTTCTCGTCTCTTGTAGAAGACATACCCGAGAAAGAAGATGTCATCAGGGTCTTCAATAAGGCAATAAGAATTCACCCAAGCAATCCTTTCTTTAAGGCTCATCTTGGTCGCTACTACAGCGTAGAGATGGGAATAGATGGATTTGACGATGCTCGTAAGTGCATAGATGATGGTATTCTCCTTGCTTCTGAGTTTTCGAGAAATATGCGAAGCCAGCTTACTCAGATGAAAGGAATGGTATACAAAAGACAAGTCAAGAACAACATTGAAAGAAAAGCACCTTTAACAGATATTATACCCCTCGCTCAGGAAGGAGTGGCAGCCTTCACACGTGCTGCCAGCATTTCCTCCGACTATATATATCTTGAAAGTGCCCTCATTCCTCAAGCAAGAATGATGTGTGATATCTTCAAGTATATCGATCGTACTGTCCATGGTGGAATCTTTGGATACTTGCACTCGCCAAGTGCTCATCCCTTCATCATGGGTGGCATTTCAGAAACATCTGATGTATTGGAATCGGTCTCTGAGAGCAAAGACTATCCCTATCTAAGGAGAGAATTGTTTAAACTAGGAGGTAATCGAAGGTCAGAGAACAAAGAAGATCTGATAGCAGAATTTAAGGAGCTCAAGAAAACTTCCAAAACAAGTACTGCATCCATTAATAGGCAGATTGTATTGTTGGAATTGGATCTGTGCAAAGAAAAGAACAAACCCGTATCTGAGGTGGCAGAAGAATTAAACCAACTTCTTCAGGAAGCTCTAAAGTATGACGAACAGATCGATCTGACAATGCGCCTGTGGGTGAAAGTGGCACCGCACATTCCAGTGACACTGATATCAGCAGAAAGCAAGATAGCTGCTTGGTGCAACAAGGGGAAATCAGTAACTTCGTACCTGTACCGTTATATTTTCACATGCATTCGAATACTGGAAGGAGGTAGTGATCAGCAATACGAAGACGAACGATTGGATGCTTGGGATCAACTTCATAAAATGGTTCGTGCAACTAGTCGTGATAGTCATCGACATGCAGATCGCCCCGTGGTGTTTCTCGGGACTGGAAAAGGTATGGGTCAGTTAGTGTCTTTGGAGGAAAGCGTTAAGGAGGTTAGAAAGCAACGTACCCTTCCCGATGGCTATGACAAGAAACTGCGAAGACTGACTGGTACCATCACAAAGACAGGAAAAGTTGGAGAAATCAGGGCCCACGGTCTTGCCATCTCTTTTCGTGCAGATCTATGCCATCCATCACTTGTTGGAGCATCATACCTACAGCGGTCGACAAAAGTCCACGAACACTTAGCTCTACAGTGACCCCCTTTCCCCCAATACCAAGTTGTTTTTCAAACTGCTGGCTCTGATCATTTGCTAAGGCTTCAACATTGGAGGTGGGGGTAGGGGTGTTCGCGATACTTTTGTCGACCGCTGTCTGAGGACAGAAACCATATCTGGTCAATATCAGACAGTAATTTGACGTGTTATCGTGACTCCGATAGGAGCTGGAGAAGCGTTTCACGTCACTACAGGTATAATGTGTTGTCACGTAGAAGCATCCAAATGACGTTCTTTCTAGAAGTGAAAAACTCTAAACTAATGACGTATTTTTGCGAAATATATAATAATAATAATAACTTTATTAATGTCTCAAAATCTTCTAGCTGGGCACAAGTGCCCTACTAATCGGGGAGACTTAAATCTAACATAATGTAAATATAAAACTAAAAAATCTAAATACAATTTATATAATTATGTTAAAAATATATATATATATATGTATAAAGAAAGAAAGAAAGAAAGAAAGAAAGAAAGAAAGAAAGAAAGAAAGAAAGAAAGAAAGAAAGAAAGAAAGAAAGAAAGAAAGAAAGAAAGAAAGAAAGAAAGAAAGAAAGAAAGAAAGAAAGAAAGAAAGAAAAGAAAGAAAGAAAGAAAGAAAGAAAGAAAGAAAGAAAGAAAGAAAGAAAGAAAGAAAGAAAAAGAAAGAAAGAAAGAAAGAAAGAAAGAAAGAAGAAAGAAAGAAAGAAAGAAAGAAAGAAAGAAAAAGAAAGAAAGAAAGAAAGAAAGAAAGAAAGAAAGAAAGAAAGAAAGAAAGAAAGAAAGAAAGAAAGAAAGAAAGAAAGAAAGAAAGACATAAATCAACCGATTTATGTCGACCAGCGCTAGTGTGTAAATGCATATAAACAGAGAGCGTCTTAAACAGTTGTCCGGCAGAGTGAAACGCATCCGATATGGTGGGTGGCTTGCTCTTAAAAGAGTAAATGACGAACAAAAGGGCTCGTTAAATATGTTGATAGAAAGAAACGACTTGCTTTTCAAGACAGCAGATATGAAGTTATATTTTATCGTTGTTTTGGTAAATATACTGTTACAAGCGATGTTATTTTTAGATCACTTAGCGAATGGTTGGCTTGGTTGACTGACATGTTGATTTACCGTCAACCGTCCAATATACTACGCTCTCTAATTCTTCTCCCTTTACATGCAAATCCTCAAAACGTTAACAGTGCAAATCTTTGGAGGTTACTAATGTATGTAATAGTAAAAATAGATGTATAACACGAGAATTTAAGGCAAATAAGGCCATGGTTAAGTGAATGGTTAAGCTGCACTTATTTAAAGTGTACATTAAGTATCAAATTCTTTATCTCAACAGTCAGTGCAGTTAACCATCGAAATTTTGCTGTCCGAAGGACAGCAAACGTACTATTGTAGTAGTATACATTTGGTATGAAAGTAGAATATTGTTGGGGAAACATTCTATTAATTAAATGCAATTTATTTCCGTTCTAAAGCTCTTTCTGTAGAGTGGTTAACTTGTGTGTAGTTAACCATCAGACTTAACCATTGACAATTAGCATATATTTCCTTTGTAAATAGACACGTAAAAGGCTATAATTCATTACAATACCTTTGAAATATATGTTTCTCGGGCTACTCATTCATTATGTCATCATAAACACTTATTGAAGTTATTATATCAAGTGCAGCTACATTTGCAAATGGTATTTAGTACATTGACACTCTCGCTCAGGAACCAATTCTGAATTGTACTAAGTGTCTTCTTGAAGACTCTGCGCATGCTCACAACTCTCCCAGGCACCCAGACAGCGGTCGACAAAAGTCCACGAACACTTAGCTCTACAGTGACCCCCTTTCCCCCAATACCAAGTTGTTTTTCAAACTGCTGGCTCTGATCATTTGCTAAGGCTTCAACATTGGAGGTGGGGGTAGGGGTGTTCGCGATACTTTTGTCGACCGCTGTAGCGAAGAAGGTCACATTTTACCTTGCCTTTACCTATTTCAGGCAGATGCATACAATGATGAAAGTCGTTTTCAACATATCAAGCTTTACCGTGTCGAATACTTTCACGGATGGTACTTGAGATAAGTCATCTTGTCTGTCATCATTATACTTATTTAACCTAGAAACGAATGACCGAAGGCCAAGTAGCTTTTTTCTTGTTTTTCTTCCTTTATGAAAGATTCAATCGCAGAATTCGAATGGTCAGCATAGTTTACAAAGAATTGCGTTTTCTTGACAAGTTTTCTCCATTGCGAAAGCGGATCGTCTGATATTATTTTATCATTCCAGACAAATCCAGGAGTAGAGGTCACGATTCACTCCGAGTCTGATGCGGTGATGACAGATTTTTGGCCTGAAATAAACAAGAATGTGGGAACACCTTACTCTGATTGGTTACTGTCAAATCGGCTGATGCGTTTCTGTCAAGGTTGGAAACATTAATTCAATTTAGCCTCCTTCGGCCTCGCTCGGCGTTGCCTGTGGAGGAGGCTAAATTCAATTTGTTTTTCGAAAAATGTTTGAAGCTTGCATTACGTAATGAAACGGAACTTGTAAATTTCAAAAACGGTCTTGACTCAACATTGCATGCTTCGAAACTGGAATGTGATTGATATTTCTGTCTCGCTGAATTAATGTTGTCAAAGGAACATCTGCATGTACTAGGTAGGTAGGTAGGTAGGTAGGTAGCTAGGTCAACTTTATTTAGTCACGCTAGCCCCTTCAACTTAAACCTGGTTTCCAAGATCTAGAGGGGCGTGAATACAATAACAAGACGCTCTGAGAGCGTTTTCTCGGCGGGTGTTGTTGTTGTGTAGTGATGTCTAGACAACGTCTCGTTACGATTACTTTCGCAGTGCGGGTCGGCTTATTGGCTTTGTTGAGTTTCTTGTAGAAAATACGTGATCATTCTCTGAGAGTATCAGTACCAGCAAGCTAGCGATCAGTTATCGACAAAATGACTTCAGTTTGTCATGAGCTTCGTCCGAAGAAGAAGATTCCCAGTTCATCGAATCGAATGAGTCAAACGTGCACGTCTCGTATGAGCCTGCGATATACGTTTGAGCGCATGCGTTGTCATGACGAATTGCCAATTTGTGACCGACGAAGAAAAAGAAAGCCCATTTTAAAACTCGGCGTCTGCCACAGGCAGCCCGCCGAGTAATAATTTACAAAATTGTCTAACACACGAATAATGTGCTGAAAGAGGACGTTTGCAGACTGTTTACTGACGAAACAAAAACCTTATTGCTTGGTTTCAATTAGCTGTTGAACCTCCTTCAAATGACGGGCAAACACTGCCCTCCATGTGCTATGGCAAGCAGTGAGTATTCTATTAAAAAGGTGCAATTCAGCTGATGAAAACATTTACAGAATTTGACTGAAACAATAATTCTGGACTACAAAATTGTTGCCCATCTTTGATGACATGCTTCTCAATGCATTCAGTAATTTTGCATTATGGCCACATTTCCGGCATAACATTTTGTGTGGCAGCATTCACTGCCGTAACGGTAGACTAGTAGAGATAGTATGTCAGCTCATCCCATGGACTGGGAAGCATTGAACTAATGGTGCTAAGTAACCACATATATAGAGAACTTATAGAGATAGTATGTCAGCTCATCCCATGGACTGGGAAGCATTGAACTGATGGTGCTAAGTAACCACATATATAGAGAACTTATAGAGATAGTATGTCAGCTCATCCCATGGACTGGGAAGCATTGAACTGATGGTGCTAAGTAACCACATATATAGAGAACTTATAGAGATAGTATGTCAGCTCATCCCATGGACTGAGGAGCATTGAACTGATGGTGCTAAGTAACCACATATATAGAGAACTTATAGCCGAGATAGTATACCAGCTCATCCCATGAACACGCTGGGAAGCATACAGAACCTTACGCCGCGAAGTTCAGCTCAAAATCAGTCAGAGCGAGTGTCAGTACATAAGGAAACTGAACTTTAGTTCAAGTGGACGTAACCTTTATAATATATATTTTAGAAATGTTGCCACAAGTGTATACTCGGACCAGATTCGTTAGTTTTCCGATTTAGTGGATCAAAATGATACCCAACATTTTAGAGTTATTGTATTAATTAACTGCTTTTATAGAAGGTGAAATAGAAATCTTTGTATCGGCGCATAGTTTTGATGCGACCATCGATTTGATATTATATCGAAAACATGTATCATTTTATCGTTTGTGTCTGTTGTCTCTGATTGGCAGGGGTAAGCAAACCATGAACCACGCCCATGAAAAATAACACGGGTATACTAGTTTGTTTGTTTTTTGGAAAATTGTGGTTACCATGTCTTAGTGTTATAGAGGGTATTATTACATAACAATTGATGCAACTTGCATATCAGGTAGTGCAGTGGGGGTGCATTTCGGCAGCCATCGCCAGTAGCAACAAGATCGCGTAAAAATGTTGACACTGGACTGTACAGTACCGCCTAAAAAATATTGCAACAGCGTTTATATTTTGCTTGTCGGGTATTATTCATAAAAACCACAAATTGCAGTTCACGACATAAGACAATAGAACGCAATAATACGCAAAATTAATCGATTCACCCGCAAAGATGATATATTCGTTCGAGTTGAAGCTCGAATGTGCACGGAATCCCACAACAAATCAGTCAATTATTCGATAAGATGAAAACACTTTATGTCTTATCTGATGAACAAATTACGATCAGTCTCGTTCGCTGGAACGCGAACTGATGACAAGTTTATGCAATAGCTAGGCGACTTGCATGATGACGTTGTTTTACTACAACTACCAGGCTCCGGTTGCACGAAAGGTGGTTGCGTTATCCACCGGATAAGTCTTATCCAACAGATAAAACGATGCAGTTATACAATATATTTTATCCGTTGAATTGGCCATTACAAAAAAGAGCAGGGGACTGGGAACGAGTTTATTAGAATTAATGTAATTACGAAATTATCATATGTGCAAAGTTTGATGTGATTTGAGTGAATTCTGTCGGAATTATAAACTTTTGAAATTTTACAGTGAACGTATGGTTTGGGTAGACAACGTAAAAAAATAAAGAGTTTGTATGGGAAAATGTACATCTTTGATGCCCTCTAGCATCGTCAATATTAAGCCAAAGTTCACCAAACTTTCCAGATTAGCTAAGTTTGATCTGTTCTCTCAGAAAATGATGCCCACTTTTGCTAGTTTCTTATTGAACAAGACGCTCAATGAGCGTACACTCGGGCTTATGACAAGGACAATGTCAGTTGCGTGAGGAGAGACCTGACAATGACTGACAGTTGCGTGACGAGGGAGACTATGTATATACATGTATGTGTCGAGTTCATTTGATTTGCCTTTGACTTTGAGTTCATTTGATTACCTTTTGACTTTGAGTTCAATTGATTTGATTTTGATGAGTTCGTGTAAAGGCCCGCTCTCTAGCTTCAGATCCCGAAACGTCGAGTTTGGAATCGAGTTCGAGTTATGGTTCGAACGTCGAATAAAACAAGGACATCTTCTTCAATACAATATCATTTCTCTGACGTCATGACAATCAGTGACAGTTGAGTGACGAGGGAGACTATGTGTCGGGTGAGTACGTACATGACGTCTGGAGGTTGCATAGGTCAGATGGTTCTGATAACGCCCTCACGTTTGTTTTTGTTAAATATATTTTAAGCGAGCTTCTAGTCCTTCTACCACTTCTAGTCATTGAACGATGAACTAGAATCCTGACCTTTTAATAGCTTGAAGATCTACAGCTGCTTTCAAAACTAAGATTCAAATCTACTTGAGTCCTTCCTGTGTGTCGTTTGTTTTTTTCTTATCTGCTGAGTAATCTTGAAACTCGATACGATTAAATACGTCGCATACTTTCGTCATTCTTTAGCCGAACAAAACTACGACTACTACCGAAAAACGCATTTTATAACTCGGGCTTCCTTCGGAAGGGTCCGAGTAATTAGTTTTACGGACTTGGTCCCAGTCCCCTGCTCTTTTTTGTAATGTCCAATAATAGGACTTACATGAAACCGGGATTGGTAACGTCACCTGAAATATAGGGCCTATGACATATAGGGGCGCTGGGAAGAGGAGGGGTGGTCCAGAACCAACGTTACCTACCTGACATAGGGGCGCCTGACCGTGATAGAGGCGCCTGACATATAGGGGCGCTAGGGAGGGGTGGTCCAGAACCAACGTAGGGGCGCTGGGGAGGTGTGGTCCAGACCCAACGTACATCCTCACGTGTTCAACATACCATGTGACATTTGTCAATCAAACCGTATTTTAAACGTAATATTTCAGAAGTGTCAAGATTGACGTTGTGGATAACGGCTGCTTTATTTATCTTCCGCCTACGTATAATCAATTGCATGAGTTTTTGAGCGTACGAACAGTCACGCTTTGATACGTCACGCCGTTTCGCGGCTCTAGCATACGGTAGAGAGACCTCTGGACCAGGGTATTGAAATGCAAGGATTGACTAAAAAACGCAAAGATAATTTATTCGCAATTCTCGCAACTCGCACACGAACAATGAAAGCGCAAAAAGATTTCTAAAAGAAAGCGCAATTTGCGGTTTTCAGTTTGGGCGCCATTTTGTTTTGTACATTAAAATTGCCGGGTTTTTGCGATGTTCAAACCGCAATTCACTGCGGTTCTTAGCTGTTGCAGTATGTTATTCTCTGCATTTCAGCCTAACTCTGGGTACATGCGTCTTTTGGTGCATAAATTACTCGAAATCCACGAGTTCGCTTAATTGCATGCGCGCGAAGCTCTTTTACTGAAGGCACAGGTAGCCCAAGCTATTAATGAGAGGCTTGTATCGAGCTATATATAAGAGTTTGTATGGGACCTTAGGCTCTGGTCGATAATTCCGTAAATAATAGGGCAAATAAACTCTAACCTTCCAGTAGTGTTGTTTGTGTCCTTATTGATCTCTGGTAGCGATTTCAGGGAAATCCCGCGATGTTTAGCCGAGCTCTCCTCCTACTACTAAGAAGAAGGAAAGGTAGGACACTCAGCAATGGCCGATCGGCTGATCCATCTCGAAAATCAATTTTTTTCTCCTACTAAACCACCTCCCCTTGCTTCGATACTCTGCAGCACGAATGGCAGATAGATTACCTCGAGGTTTGTCAAAAAAAGTCCGATAAAACTTCTCCTGCGGTGGCAGCAATCCAGCGAGATCATCGAATAAACGGCCATTTCGAGACGCCAAAAGCCGTGGCAAGGAAAAGCTGTGCAGGGCGGAAGCCGTTGAGGCGCGGTTGGCCTGGACACGAGCCAAATTCCTTCGAACGAGTGTCCCCATGGTCTGGAAATGCTAAACCCAAATATAGACTCAGCCCCCCAGGGAACGAAAAATTTGTAAACACCATTGTTTCTTTCGGCCAATGAAATTCTAGAAAGTAGAGGCCATGTGCTGTAGTGGAAAGCCCGTAAAACCAGCTATGTCAACGAAACCGTGTCAACAATGTGAGGTGAATGTTGGATTTTATACCGGCTTGTTCGATCGTTCGATCGTTCAAGCGAATGTTGATTTTAGTTTAAACTGCGTAGACATCGAAGTCAAGAATGTAACTGGCTACCAAGATTCAAGACATGGCGAGGTAAAGCGTAATTTGGATCGCGTTATTCAGTCCGATTTGACAAGTCATGTTTGTTGTTCACACGTACGTATTCATACGATTTTTTGCAGAGTTCTAACTCAAGAGCCCTCTGTCCGTTAAAGGAATAATCCGTCAGATGTATACAGCTGACAGAATATTTACTGTTCTTCTTCATTTGCCAACCAATTCCTGTAGCCATCAAATCTGCCTCAAAACAACTCCACTCTTTTTCTAGGGAATTTGTCGTTTGGTCTGTGGAAGCCATCTCTAGATCTGTTTTTTTCTTCAAATCTTTATATCCCCAAAGCCGAAGAGATTTACCGACTCGTTTAAATGAACGTTGGGTAGCGGTTACTCCGTTTGTATGATCACTGCACCAGAGTTCGTTTATTGCACGGCCCAAAATACACTTTGTCAATAGGTCCCCTGATGTCAATATATTTTCTTTCTCCGTTTGCAAATGATTAAGAATATCATCGCGTGAAGTAAAACTCCCTTCGTATGTTTCGTAATTACAGAGCAGCCTGCAGAAAGAAATGTTTACGTGATTCAAAATTTATGAAATTTAGCAGATTAACCGTTCCGTACGAGACAATTAATAATAGACTTACCACGTTTTAATTCTAGCGTAAAACGCAACTGAGATGTGATTTTTCTTCTTAGCTTCTTTGAAAAAGTCTTCGCTTTGTCTTCTTTTCAAAGTGGACAGCATTATAAAGCTTTTAAACGTAACAATAGTTCGAGAACAAAAACACACAGGGAAAACTCGTTCGCCGATAAATTTGAATTACTTTCTAGAATTTCATTGGCCGAAAGAAACAATGGTGTTTACAAATTTTTCGTTCCCTGGGGGGCTGAGTCTATATTTGGGTTTAGCATTTCCAGACCATGGGGACACTCGTTCGAAGGAATTTGGCTCGTGTCCAGGCCAACCGCGCCTCAACGGCTTCCGCCCTGCACAGCTTTTCCTTGCCACGGCTTTTGGCGTCTCGAAATGGCCGTTTATTCGATGATCTCGCTGGATTGCTGCCACCGCAGGAGAAGTTTTATCGGACTTTTTTTGACAAACCTCGAGGTAATCTATCTGCCATTCGTGCTGCAGAGTATCGAAGCAAGGGGAGGTGGTTTAGTAGGAGAAAAAAATTGATTTTCGAGATGGATCAGCCGATCGGCCATTGCTGAGTGTCCTACCTTTCCTTCTTCTTAGTAGTAGGAGGAGAGCTCGGCTAAAAATCGCGGGATTTCCCTGAAATCGCTACCAGAGATCAATAAGGACACAAACAACACTACTGGAAGGTTAGAGTTTATTTGCCCTATTATTTACGGAATTATCGACCAGAGCCTAAGGTCCCATACAAACTCTTATATATAGCTCGATACAAGCCTCTCATTAATAGCTTGGGCTACCTGTGCTGAAGGGTCCGAAAAGAATCATGGGAATGTTGATGTGGGTCAGCGGTTTCTCCCGGGCCAGTCAGTCACGTGTGTATTAAAACTTCTATACTGATATAAACTGAAAGAAGAGCTGAAAATATTATTGACGCGTTATTTACCGAAATATTTATATCGGAATACAGTTATGTTTAGTTTAGCACGATATTGCTGGAGTATTTTTGCTTACTGAGTACTGTGGACTTTTCATTGCATTTATCCCTGACATTTTTTTAAAATTCGTGACCAACGAGCAATACGATGAGCAACAACAACTCGATTTCATCACACATTTCATCTCGAAATCAAAAGGTCAAAGTTTGTCTTGTCAATGCTGGAGTAGAGGACATCAAAAGAGTTGGCGTACGCGCTGAAATTGCAGAGGAACTGTCGCAGCGAAACAGCGAGGGGAAGCTGAAGAGCCTCCACGACGTTGTCAGCTTGCTTCAGAAGAGAGGGACGCGCTGTCAGGTGAACTTTGACGATGACTTCCAAATTGAGATCGACTCCGCGGGTGCTCTGTCGCTGCAGACTGTGCAGTGTCACCAACAACAGCCACCCAAGAAAAAGAAGAAGAGAAGTGACCCTGATTGGGCACCTGAGAATGGAGCAGAGGAAGAGGAAGCTGGTTCACCAAATGGAGAGGCAAAGAGTGATGACGATGACATTGATGAGTACGAAGATCGCGAGAGACTCGACGTGAACACTGCATCTGAAGAAGAACTAGAGGCCATTACAGGAATTGGACCATGGCTGGCAAGAAAAATCGTCAAATATCGCGAACAAAATGGTTTGTTTTACCAAATCGAAGACCTTGCTGCCGTCAAGGGAATCAGCAAGCACTCGCTCAAGAGGATGTCCCCGGAAATAACAGTAGGAAACGTTGAAGATACAAACACGCGTGTGATGAAGCTCAATCCTGTTGCTCCCAATGCCACCCTTCTTTATGAAAAACGTGCCGTGGTGCGTGTTATTTCGTGGAATCTTCAGTGCTTTAGTGACGACAAAGCTGCAAATGAAGGAGTAGTGGAAGTCATTTGCAGAACAATTTTAGAAAATGGGTAAGTGCATGTATGAGAAATGGAAAAATGATTGAAGGAAGGAATATGTGCTTCCGTGCAGGTAGCGGATTACCAGAATACATATGTGGCGTAACCATAGAAACTAATTGAACAGATTTAAGCACTATTATTAATTAAGCAGAATACCATTATGTTATGTTATGTTGAGTGACCAAGAACAATGGGTTTGTTACTGCGCATAGTAAAATTGCATATTATTGCTTGCAGTTACACAACCTTGACTTGGTACCATTTTTCGTGGACACTGAACTGAACTTTAAAATGGTGTATTTGCATATAGTGTAACAAAAGAACACAATGTTGTTTGTCTTTGGTCTTCCAAAGAGCTCTGACTATACCTGTAACTTCATCTGAATGACAAAGACAGGGATCTGTATTAGCAGACTTACTACATCAGTGTATTACATGAACTATATGCATTCGCTGAATGTACCGCTTGTTCAATGTACCGCTTGCTCAATGTACCACTTGCTCAATGTACCGCTTGTTCAATGTACCGCTTGCTCAATGTACCGCTTGCTCAATGTACGCTTGCTCAATGTACCGCTTGCTCAATGTACCACTTGCTCAATGTACCGCTTGCTCAATGTACCGCTTGCTCAATGTACCACTTGCTCAATGTACCGCTTGCTCAATGTACCGCTTGCTCAATGTACCGCTTGTTCAATGTACCGCTTGCTCAATGTACGCTTGCTCAATGTACCGCTTGCTCAATGTACCACTTGCTCAATGTACCGCTTGCTCAATGTACCGCTTGCTGAATGTACCGCTTGTTCAATGTACCGCTTGCTCAATGTACGCTTGCTCAATGTACCGCTTGCTGACCTTTCCTTAGGACTGTAATAATCCACATATGCTACATACTAAGCAATTATTGGACGAGGTTGAGCAAAATATCGTGATTTGTCAGTGGTGAGCAGATTAATTATTTGCCGATGCCGAAGGCAGAGGCAAATAATTAATCTGCGAGACACTGACAAAATCACGATATTTTGCGATAACCGAGTTCAATAATTGTTTTATCATTCGACTCATTTCTATCAATGAGGAATTTATTGAATATAAGCATCAAGAAAAAATATTGTAAAACGAGCTGCCATGTTTACACTGTGAATGATCAATTAAGTGCGCATGCTCAGACCGTTATTTGCAGCGAACATTGCTTCATCTTCACTGCGCATGCTCAGACCGTTATTTGTACGCAGTTATTTGCAGGTCTTTCAGCCAATCAGAACTGCGGATAGAAATGAGTCGAATGATAAATGTATATGCATGTACTTGTACCTTGTATACCAGGGAGGTGTGAGGGAGAGGCTAGGCTTGATTTACAATGTGCTAAAACAGTGAAACAGCATTTACATAATATCCCATCAATTAAGCTTCACTGTGCATGTTTATTAACAGAGTGAGTCTTGCTGTATTTCAAGAGATAGGAGATGAGACAGCCATATATAAGGTACACACAGTAACTGTCTATAAAATAAGTAGTGTTTACAACATGAGTGTTATATCAGATTTTGAGTGATTGTAGATCTGAAACAACACAGGCGTGAATGTTGTTACCTATTTATTCAACGTACAAGTGTATAATTTCCTGTTTTACCAAGTTTGTTTGGATCTTTTTAAGTTTATACAAATGAGGACGATTTACAACACTCGTCACTGTTATGATTTCTTTTACATAATAAATTGTGTTCCTCATGAATTATTAATGAGAATGAAAGCCTATCAATGCCTACTTCTTGCACGAAGCTATTGTGTGCCGAATAACAATGCAGCAGGAGCCAGTCACAGATGTGTGACTAGACGTCATAAGTTCCCTTGGTGCATAATATATGCCTATCATATCATGAATAATTCATGATGCAAACACAATAGAAATCATAACCATAGCAGAGCGACATAGCGGAAAAACTGCAAAGCTGCTGTTTTCATACAGTTTTCATTAACTGGCAATGATACATCAAGAACTGCAATTGTGGCAAAATCTTATTAAGTTACAGTAAAGCTTCTCGGAGATATTTATGAAAATGATGGTTTTTCTGCTGATCAAAAGGTTACCTCTCCCAAAGTACAAGGCCTTATATCTCTGAGACACATTCACCGAATTTTGGTGGCATTTTGTTATTTGAGCATAAAAGGGCTTGTATACAAAATATTGAGCTTAACAACCTACAGGTGTCCTTATTAGAAGAGGCAGCTATAAAACGTTTTTCTGCTCTGCTTAGCAGAGCTTGTAATTTGTATACAAAATTGTCTTCATTTGCATATAAATCACATATTTTACATGGGAAGTTTATAGAATTAGCTTAATTAATCAGTGTCTTTACCAATAGTATCAAGATCCATCCATATGACTGATTCAACAAAATAATCTGGTTGGACCAATTATTAATGAGATTGATCTCTTTGTGTTAAGATTAAAGAAGAACTAAACCATCCCACAATTAAAGGATTGAAAAAGCTGAAAAAACACAGAGGAACCTGGGAATGTGTTACCTCTGATGTTGCTGGTCCGATGTTTAGGGTGAGATATCTCTCCCTTTCTTTGGTGTAGCAATAGAGTTGTTTTCATATGAGTGGGAAGTAGTTATGGTTCAGTTCGTGCAGTGTTCAAGCAGTCGGATTTTGATTGGTTGAATAGAATTGAATTCTCCTCTGTACCATGACCATAACTCCATACCGTATGTTTCCCACTCATGAGAATGATGCTATATAAGGGACTTGTCAGAAAACAACAGGGGGGGGGGGGGGGGGGGGGGGGGGGGGACCATGGAGGTTTTAAATTGAGCATTGAAAATGTCGTGACCCTCCCCTAGCAATGGGAATGAAATTTCCTGGCCCTATAATAATAGTAATAATTTGGTTTGGCCTAAGATAACAAAATACTCCCTTTTTCACTGCCTATTTTTTCATGACCCTCCCTTTTCAGGGGCTCAAGCAGTTATGACCCTCCCCCATTTTCAACCCCACCCCCTCCCCCTGCTAATTTCCTGACAAGTCCCTAACTGAAGGTTAGTGCATGATCAGTGTAAGTGACTTATGATCAAAGTCCAATTTCTCCTCTAGAATTCAAACAGCCCACAGGAGAATTTAGCTCATGATCAGAGATCACTTGTGATTTTGGACCATACAGTATGTTACCCAGTTTCTGGCTGGTACCAGTATCCGGTCAAAAAAACTTTGATTCGATTTTTCCCCCCGTCGGGGTTATTATTCATCGCTGACCAAAGTATTCAGATAAGGACCCGAACATTCCAGGTTTTCATTGGTAGTTTTGGCTGGCTTTTTGCTCGAGGAGACTAGAGTGAGAACGAGTTTTGTTCAGGTGAGTAAATCTTCATATGCTAATTTTTACGCTTTTCACTGTGCAGTAAAACTACCATAGGTGAACTAATGTTTCGTTCGATTCGACATGTTTAGCCAAATTTCTCAATTTAAACAGCAATGATAGACTAAGGATTACGGCGCTTAGAGCACCTTTCAATACCAGGCAGAATTCAAATGTTATTGAATTTCAGCAGTCAAAAAGTTCGCTTCGAATTCGACATAGGGTTCCAGTTTCCGGCCATCCAGAGGCACATTGTCATTCAATGTTGAGAATCAACATAGTTCACCCATACATTGCAGTGAACAAACTGGCAATCCATGCAAGAGCTTTCCCCTGTGGCCAACAACGAAATAATACACAAATATTATATTTACCATGATCCACTTGATCAGTCGCGCGCTACACTCACAGTTGTCCCTTACATCTACCCCCTAAGTATGACACCTTGTAGTCTCCTTTGCAAAGACTAGACACCTCGTTGCTAAGCCGATTTATATTTACAAATCGAAGCAAAACAAAATCAGCATTCACAAAAAGGGTAAACAAGTCAGTTTAGTTCGATTGTTTACATGAATTACTCGCTTAATGTCGATGGCCGGATACTGGGCCTCTTGGCCGGATACTGGGCACCTAACGAGCTTCGCTGAAAAGTAAATAATTTTAAATATACTCGACTAAAAGCGATCAATCTTTGGAACTTTTTTAGAGCAGTAAATAAACTGTCTTTAACTGAATATTAGACATTTTCCGCTAATAGAAGCCAAGATACGATGAGTATCAACTAAAGTGGCACCATACTGTATTGTAAAACGATGACATCACTGACAGTGTTTTCATGTTTTGTTTAGTCGAGGGAATACAATGGATTTCTATTTGACACTAGCCGCGGCATTGAGCTAAAAAGCCATGACCTCATAGAGAAGCCATCCAAAGGAAAGAAACAATTTGCAAGAAGGCCATTTCTAGGCTTTTTCAAGGTATGTGGTTTTCATTTATTTATTTTATTTGTTTTTCCTTTTCTTTCCTTCATTTCGTTGTTTATCTCTGTATTATTTGTTGGTGCTTTCATTCATTTGTGTTATTTTTTTCATTGTATCCATTCATAATTTTTGTGTGTCTATCAATTTTTCCAGTAAATTGCTTGTTTAAGGCTCAGACGCATGAAGTAATTTTTCTTACAACATTACATGCAACAGCTGCATAAGTAGGATCAAGTTCTACTGCTGCAAAAGGTGCGCGCAAACATTGCATCGTGTGACATCCCAAAAAAACTTGTTATGCACAACGTTGCAAGAAAAGTTGTATCGGGTGTCTGGGCCTTTATTCATTAATTAATCATCATTCTAGTCTTGCATTTTAACCACTTCTTCCATTCATTCATTCATTCATTCATAGGCTGCAAGGTTTGACTTTGTTCTTGTCAGTGTCCATCTAAAGGCTACTGGTCTATCAAATGAGGATATCAGCCGGTTACAGGTACGTTGGACTTCTCACTATTTCAAACCCTGTCCTGTCAAACATACCCTGTCAGCCTGAGTCCGTGTAAAACATACTGGCAGAATTCTGCCATCTGTCAAGATGACGGTAGCCATCAATGTCGGTCCAAAAAAAAAATCTCTACAAACTTCTACAAAAAACTTCTACAAACGTTTTGGACTGAGAATCCTGTAATTAAAAAGCTTGTACATGTATTAGTAATTCATAACTCTACCAAAAATATTACATATATATATATAACCTGTAACTTATTATTGGTGGATGATTTATTGATAATTATTTACAGAAAGAGCTTGCACACATTCCTGATGTCATTTCTGCAGTTAAGGACAAGATTCCAGGTTAGTTTAATCATATCATACATTTCACCAGTAGGGTTGGAGCCAGGAGTCATACATTTCAAGTTTTATCTCAGCTACAATGTACATGTATTTTTGTATTTAACTTGTCGCTGTTGGTATTCTAAAACTTTACCTACACCAGACTATGTTTTCAATGTTCTTTCTTGTTGTTCTTTTGATAGGTGAAAAAGACATGTTGATTGTTGGTGACTTCAATTTGGAACCAGATGAAGACGGTGAGAGAAATAATCAGATCCTTATTATCTTTAGTACACTTTGACAATACGGTGGTTATATAATTTGCTTAATTTACAGTGTTCATACCTCCAACCTCCAAGCGTATTACATGTTAGGCTACAGATTAAAATAAGCAAATCAAGTGATTCAGTAGAAAGATGACAGCAAGCCAGCAATAGAGGACCACAATTGTGCAAGCAAACCTGCGCATTAGCGAAAACTGTTAACTTTGATTTATGGATAATCTCATTAAAATGCTTCTTTTGTTAACTTTCTAGAGTTTAACTCATTCCGCGAAGCAGGCCTAAGCAATCTTATCCCCAGTAAACTGCACACCAACATCAGTACATCTAACATGGATGGCTCAAAGTGTTATGACAACATATGGATTAGCAGCCATACTAAGAGTTACTACTCAACAGGACGTGCAGGTAATCTAATTTACTACTAACATTTGTATTAAAATACGACATTCATTCTATGAAATTGATAGAAAGTTATGGGAAGTATTTGGTCCTGTGATTGGTTGAATAGAATGTCTTTGATTACGTACCGTGAGCGTAACTCCGTACCGTAGGTTTCCCACTCTTACGAAAACAACTCTTACACACTACCATTAATGTTAGGAATCAGCTTATGCTGACCTTGTGGCAGTGTATTAAGAAGAGTAGTCTTTCTCTCCAGACCCATCAGTCATCGTTCTTCTTGGCAGAGTTGTTTGCCATGTTTCAGTGTTGTGTAAATACTTGTCAGGTCTACTTTTCAATTATTCATTCATTCTTTCTTTTTATTTCTTCCTTCATTTCTTTTTTTCTTTCCCTCTTTACTTCATTGTTTCATTGTTTCATATTTTCTACCTAGGCTGACCAAGGAATATTTAACAAATTACAGATGGTTTTGAGTTGTCTGTACTCTTATTAACACACACTTGACATCATAAAATGTTCAAAACTCAAGTGGAATCATGAGTGTAGCGAGTGATTTCACTGCAAAGTTTTGGACATTTTATGATGTCAAGTGTGTGTCAATAAGAGTACAGACAACGAAAAACCCATCTGCAATTTTTTTTTTTTAAAACAACAATAATATTTCACCTTTGAAAGCGGTAAAATCGATCCAAAAGAGTCCAGAAGTCCAGAAAAAAAACGTTTTTAGTGCACGCTGGCTCCATGCACAAGCAATCATGCAATCCGTGTGTCTGTCCTCTTATTGACAATGGCAAACCAGCCAATCAGATTGCCAATCAAGTGTTGTAAAACACCTTATTTCATCTGTTCACTGATTTCCTTCAGTCTTACCATAAAATCTTGTGTGTGTGTTTTTAAATTCCACAATTTTCTTTCTACTGAATTGAGCTTAAAATAAATTTTCGCACCTATTGATCTTTTAGGAGTAATTCGTGAGGGGGATGTTGCATCCTTTGATTCCTAATGGTTGGCGTATGAACGGAGTCATTTCTGATCACTGTCCAGTTTGGGGGGAATTTTACTGTGACCATGACATGGACAAGAGCTCTGGGAAAGAGGATGTTGAAGACATTGTTTTGCAAAGAAAAACTTGAATATGTTGCTTCTTGTAGGGTATCCACTACTCACCCCTACCCCCCCCCCCCCCCCGTGGCAGAAACATCTGCATGGGGAGGGGAGGGGTCAGGTTAAGGAGTAGTGTTAAATTAATTTTAATTTTACAGTCTTCACAGACTTTTGTTTTAGAATAATATTCTTATTATTTATGTATTATTAGTTTTTATCAGTTAGCTGGTTCACTGAAATTATTCTAGTATTTATTAAGTTATTCATAATTTGAAAAATCTAACACAGGAATCCCAAACATACCACATGTCTTCTAAATTTTAAAACAAAGTCTAAATGTCCTGCATTTGACAATATAAACACAGGAATCCCAAACAAAGTCTAAATGTCCTGCATTTGACAATAAAAACACAGGAATCCCAAACAAATTCTAAATGTCCTGCATTTGACAATAAAAACACAGGAATCCCAAACAAATTCTAAATAATATAAACACAGGAATCCCAAACATACCACATGTCTTCTAAATTTTAAAATATTATGTTGCATTGCATACAAAACCACAGGAATCCCAAACAAAGTCTAAATGTCCTGCATTTGACAATAAAAACACAGGAAACCTAAACAAATTCTAAATGTCCTGCATTTGACAATAAAAACACAGGAATCCCAAACAAATTCTAAATAATATAAACACAGGAATCCCAAACAAATTCTAAATAATATAAACACAGGAATCCCAAACAAATTCTAAATAATATAAACACAGGAATCCCAAACAAATTCTAAATAATATAAACACAGGAATCCCAAACAAATTCTAAATAATATAAACACAGGAATCCCAAGCAAATTCTAAATAATATAAACACAGGAATCCCAAGCAAATTCTAAATAATATAAACACAGGAATCCCAAACAAATTCTAAATAATATAAACACAGGAATCCCAAGCAAATTCTAAATAATATAAACACAGGAATCCCAAGCAAATTCTAAATAATATAAACACAGGAATCCCAAACAAATTCTAAATAATATAAACACAGGAATCCCAAACAAATTCTAAATAATATAAAAACAGGAATCCCAATCAAATTCTAAATAATATAAACACAGGAATCCCAAACAAATTCTAAATAATATAAACACAGGAATCCCAAACAAATTCTAAATAATATAAACACAGGAATCCCAAACAAATTCTAAATAATATAAACACAGGAATCCCAAGCAAATTCTAAATAATATAAACACAGGAATCCCAAGCAAATTCTAAATAATATAAACACAGGAATCCCAAACAAATTCTAAATAATATAAACACAGGAATCCCAAACAAATTCTAAATAATATAAACACAGGAATCCCAAACAAATTCTAAATGTCAGGCTGCATTTGACAATAAAAACACAGGAAACCCAAACAAATTCTAAATGTCAGGCTGCATTTGACAATAAAACCACAGGAATCCCAACAGGCTTGATTTCCATTGTTTTAGGGGTCTGGTTACAAAATCCTCCCCAGGTTACAATTTTGTAACCGGACCCTTTAAACGAATGGAAATCGAGCCTAGAATCCCAAATGAACCTTTTTTGCAGCCGTCGAGGATTTCGGAGACTAAAATGAACCCAAATTATCCTACATGTATTTTATTAAGAAAAACACATGGATCCCAAATGAATTCTAATGCATACTGGTTCAACCCATACATTTTTTTACAGTTCAAAACTGAAGTAGTGGTAATTACAGTTTCCAATTAAATGGCTTGAAATAATATACACCTGTTTTCAAAAACGTTGTCCGTTTACAAAATAGTAAATAGTAGAAAGGAATTGATTATAGAAGCAAAAGAAATTCAATCATGCGGAACTGTGGCTCATTGTTTCACTAATAAATTCTTTTTTACTATTTTGTATTTTTAAATGGACAACGTTTTTGAAAACATTATTATTACAAATAGATAAGTTAATTAATTAATTAATTGTCTGTGTTAGTGTGTGGAACCCCTGGGGTCGACTCCCATGTGAAAGGGGATTGGATGAGTCTCTTTTAGGTGTGTAAACTACATATTTGGGTATCACTTAAGGTATCATTTGGGGTTGCACTTGAAGGAATAAAAATACCTCTTCATACTGTTTGTTCTCTAGACTGATAAGGCGGTAAAATATTTAATATTTCTGTTTTAGAATGGTATATTTAGGGGTCAAGCAAAGAACGATCATCCCTGCCACTTTCACATGGGAAATTAGTTTTTTTAAACATGTAAAACAGTAACTGTTTATTTGAAAAAGTGATTAAATTAGTGGTATTAATTCAATTTTTTAAGTTTTCTATTCAAAAAGATGATATATTTTTCAAATATTTTGCCTTTCATTCATTTGCTCCTTTTCTTTCTTTTTTTCTTTCTCTCTCCCTTTCTTTCTTTCTTTCTTTTTCTCTCCTTTCTTTCTTCTTTCTTTCTTTCTTTTTTTCTCCCTTTCTTTCTTTCTTTCTTTTTCTCTCCCTTTCTTTCTTTCTTTCTTTTTCTCTCCCTTTCTTTCTTTTTCTTTTCTTTCTTTCTTTCTTTTCTCTCCCTTTCTTTCTTTTTCTCTCCCTATTCTTTCTTTCTTTTTCTCTCCCTTTCTTTCTTTTTCTCTCTCCCTTTCTTTCTTTCTTTCTTTTTCTTTCCCTTTCTTTCTTTCTTTTTCTCTCCTTTCTTTCTTTTTCTTTCTTTTTTTCTTTCCTTCTTTCTTTCTCTTCTTTCTCTTCTTTCTCTCTCCCTTTCTTTCTTTCCTTCTTTCTCTCTCTCTCTCTCTTTCTTTCTTTCCTTCTTTTTCTCTCTCTCCCTTTCTTTCTTTCCTTCTTTCTCTCCCCCTTTCTTTCTTTCTTTCTTTCTTTTTCTGTCCCTTTCTTTCTTTCGTCCTACATTCAGTTTTATTCGCTACTGCTGCGAGATTCGCCCAGGCATTCCATGTGAAATGAAAGAAACTGGGACGAGAGAGTAATAGTATGGGAGGAGAGGTCTAAACCACGGTTACCACCTGTTTTACTCATTGAGGTTTTCTATTTTTAGCTCCAAGCAAACTAAAAATAGACATGCATTTAGGTGTGAAATAAAAGATTGTTTTCACAATATTTGTGTGAATACACAGTTGTAATTCAATGAGAAATTGATAATGTAAACGTTATGAGATGAACCCCGTAAACAAATCGTTTAAAACACACGACTCATTGGCACGTAGATACCTCGAGTCGTCACGCGTAAAATCACGAGTTTGGGTCGCAATTTCACGAAAAACGGACACAGAATCACATTTCACGTTTTCCTCGGTTTTTTTTGTATCAGTTTCAGTCGACTTTGTTTTCACTTTTTATTTAGTTTTGCTCCTGGTTTTGTACATTGTTGTATTTCAAAAATAAATGATTATTTTTCCTTCGATCGAATAAAATCCTGCAAACCAACGTAAATGTCCGAGTTGGTTATTTTCAAATCTTTGTTTTCAAATTCTCCCCCCGCGATTTCTTCGAACAAAAATAGATATTGTAATTTGTTTCACAACAGCTGCACATTCAGAATAATCATTATTTTAGCCCCAAATAAGTCCGCATTTCGAAAGAGAACAACAAATAACCATCCCCTCCCCCCACAAAAAATATTCACCACCCCAGACCTTTGCGAGAAAATATTTCCCTCCACCGGGCTTCCTGTGTTTTTAATTATTCCTGTTCTTTTTGAGCAGTTATTCAAAGAAGCTATTTATGGTCAACAAAGGTGATTGTCGCTTGGGCTAAATATAGCACAAGCCGCCGATGTCACGGGGGTGGTTACCTTAGCAACGGTTATACAAAGCTATGAAAACATACCATTCATGCTGCTATTGAGAAATTGAATACCATTTCATGAAAATATATTTAGGGGGTGTTTTATTTTCCTTTTTCTTTCTAGAATGTTTTAAATAATCTTTCATCTAATGCTACCGATTCGTTTTAATTTATTTATTACACGATATTTAATGCTGTATATCGTTGGCAACTCCGCCAAGAGAATCGTCGCTGGCTCTTTGTGATTACGAATCTACACTATTCGCTGCCGGCTCAACGGCGGAATCATGAGCTTTCGATTCTCGGGGAATTCCGTTTTCTTTTCCTCCACTAGACTCGTCTGCTAACGGGTATTGATTAAATCATATTCCATGTATTAGGACGCTTCATTTTTAGCTGAACTGTGTACCATATACGCCATATACAGTACGCCAACTATTTGTGGATATTTTTAGACCCAACTGTTGAAACAAACAGAGCTTGCTTGCTTCACAATAGACTTTCCAATATTGCATTACGTGTTGTCTTTTTGTGTACACTCTATGTCTTTTTTGCAATTTAGAATGTCTTAAGTCAGTGTGACTTTCGGTCGAATTTTAGTCGTTTAGTTTTGTTGACTAAACTTGTCGATTAGAACTTCTCGAACATTATTTCTCTCGTAAAGAACTAACAATCAAGGAGGATATTTCCGCCCACGCATTTCGCGATACCACCTACTGTATTACAAGACGATGAATCGGTGAACCAACTGTAGCCATACCTCCACCTTGAATCGGAGGTTCGAGTTACCTTCCACTCTCCGCTTTAGAAGTACAAGGGGTTTTCACATCCAGGTTGTGAATAATAGATATGTAACTAGTACAGGGAGGGAATTGCGCCATTGATCAGGCCAGTTTTCACATTGACCACATTGACATAAGGTATCTTGTACTTCGCTTATGTTTACGTTAGGCCCGTTTTCACAGTGACATAAGGCCTCTTGTGCTTGCGCTTATGCTTGTGTCGGGCACGTTTGCACAGTGTCGGGCACGTTTTCACAGTGACATAAGGCCTCTTGTGCTTGCGCTTGTGCTTGTGTCAGGCCCGTTTTCACAGTGACATAAGGCCTCTTGTGCTTGCGCTTATGCTTGTGTCGGGCACGTTTTCACAGTGACATAAGGCCTCTTGTGCTTGCGCTTGTGCTTGTGTCAGGCCCGTTTTCACAGTGACATAAGGCCTCTTGTGCTTGCGCTTATGCTTGTGTCAGGCCCGTTTTCACAGTGACATAAGGCCTGTTGTGCTTGCGCTTATGCTTGTGTCAGGCCCGTTTTCACAGTGACATCATAAAGTCTCTTGTGCTTGCGCTTATTCTTACGTCAGGCCTGTTTTCACAGTGACATAAGGCCTCTTGTGCTTGCGCTTATGCTTGCGTCAGGCCCGTTTTCACAGTGATAAAGCCTCTTGTGCTTGCGCTTATGTTTGCGTCAGGCCCGTTTTCACAGTGACATCATAAAGTCTCTTGTGCTTGCGCTTATTCTTACGTCAGGCCTGTTTTCACAGTGACATAAGGCCTCTTGTGCTTGCGCTTATGCTTGTCAGGCCCGTTTTCACAGTGATAAAGCCTCTTGTGCTTGCGCTTATGTTTGCGTCAGGCCCGTTTTCACAGTGACATACGGCCTCTTGTACTTGTGCTTATGCTTGTGTCAGGCCCGTTTTCACAGTGACATAAGGCCTCTTGTACTTGTGCTTATGCTTGTGTCAGGCCCGTTTTCACAGTGACATATGGCCTCTTATGCTTGCGCTTATGCTTGTGTCAGGCCCGTTTTCACAGTGACGTAAGGCATCTTGTACTTGTGCTTATGCTTGTGTCAGGCCCGTTTTCACAGTGACATTAGGCCTCTTGTACTTGCGCTTATGCTTGTGTCAGGCCCGTTTTCACAGTGACATTAGGCCTCTTGTACTTGCGCTTATGCTTGTGTCAGGCCCGTTTTCACAGTGACATTAGGCCTCTTGTACTTGTGCTTATGCTTGTGTCCCTAGTGAAAACAGGCTTAACGAACAGCTGATTCACGTGAATGCAAGTAGAGTCAAAAACAAAACCAATGATATATTTTAAGGTTCCATACGCGCGCATTTCAGCACAATGCGTCGAAGAGCTGTTTCCGCCAAGAAATCGCGTTACACTGTACACCTCACGGCGGGTCAGCCTAATATCTAGTATTTTGGAAATATTAGGTTGGTTCAGTGTCGGGTGATTTGAGCCTCGCATTACTGAGTTATGGAGGTTTCAAATCATGATATGTAATTTGGTGACGCCAAGGGAGGTTTTTCCATAATTTATGATGAAGTGTTTTTCAAGTAGCGCTTTGAACTAATTTACTGTTTTTGTACAATAAATGATGCCTCCTTTGACGTCACTCATTTGCATTTTGAAATTTCAAAACCTTGTTTAACCCACAGATGCAAAGTCCCAAATCACAAAGCAACTATTCGCGTGCAACTATTCACCAAACATAGAATAAATTTTCATGATAAAAATGTTGGGTTTAGGGACTGTGAAATAATTAGCAGGAGGGGGGTGTTGAGAATTGTGAAAGAAATAAGGCTGCACCCCTTACCACAGAAAAATTATTCAGTCTGACCCCCACCCCGCCCCCTCGTGCACGCCGGAGATAAATAAGAAGCAACTAAGTCAGTGCTTGCAGTTAGTCGATGCGCACGCCATTTTAATCCAAGGCGTGTCGTAAATGTTCTATAGTATATATGTCATCCTTGTAACTAATCTATTTCAACGACGATGCGCGCACCATTTTCATCCAAGGCGTGCCATAAATGTTCTATAGTATATATGTCATCCTTGTAACTAAGCCATTTCAACGACGATGCGCGCACCATTTTCATGCAAGGCGTGCCATAAATGTTCTGTAGTATATATGTCATCCTTGTAACTAAACCATATCAACGACGATGCGGTCACCATTTTCATGCAAGGCGTGCCATAAATGTTCTATAGTATATATGTCATCCCTGTAACTAAACCATATCAACGACGATGCGCGCACCATTTTCATGCAAGGCGTGCCATAAATGTTCTATAGTATATATATGTCATCCCTGTAACTAAACCATATCAACGACGATGCGCGCACCATTTTCATGCAAGGCGTGCCATAAATGTTCTATAGTATATATGTCATCCCTGTAACTAAACCATATCAACGACGATGCGCGCACCATTTTCATGCAAGGCGTGCCATAAATGTTCTATAGTATATATGTCATCCTTGTAACTAAACCATATCAACGACGATGCGCGCACCATTTTCATGCAAGGCGTGCCATAAATGTTCTATAGTATATATGTCATCCTTGTAACTAAACCATATCAACGACGATGCGCGCACCATTTTCATGCAAGGCGTGCCATAAATGTTCTATAGTATATATGTCATCCTTGTAACTAAACTATATCAACGACGATGCGCGCACCATTTTCATACAAGGCGTGCCATAAATGTTCTATAGTATATATGTCATCCTTGTAACTAAACCATATCAACGACGATGCGCGCACCATTTTCATGCAAGGCGTGCCATAAATGTTCTATAGTATATATGTCATCCTTGTAACTAAACTATATCAACGACGATGCGCGCACCATTTTCATGCAAGGCGTGCCATAAATGTTCTATAGTATATATGTCATCCCTGTAACTAAACCATATCAACGACGATGCGCGCACCATTTTCATGCAAGGCGTGCCATAAATGTTCTATAGTATATATGTCATCCTTGTAACTAAACCATATCAACGACGATGCGCGCACCATTTTCATGCAAGGCGTGCCATAAATGTTCTATAGTATATATGTCATCCTTGTAACTAAACTATATCAACGACGATGCGCGCACCATTTTCATGCAAGGCGTGCCATAAATGTTCTATAGTATATATGTCATCCCTGTAACTAAACCATATCAACGACGATGCGCGCACCATTTTCATGCAAGGCGTGCCATAAATGTTCTATAGTATATATGTCATCCCTGTAACTAAACCATATCAACGACGATGCGCGCACCATTTTCATCCAAGGCGTGCCATAAATGTTCTATAGTATATATGTCATCCTTGTAACTAAACCATATCAACGACGATGCGCGCACCATTTTCATCCTAGGCTTTCAAGATTTGTATGAAGACAAGATACAGCCAAAACACATGAAATAAATATGAATTATTGAAGATGATAATGTCAACTCACATTGATCACCGAATAGTGAGAACAAAAACCAAATGTACCTTACGCCTTACTATAAAACTTGCATAAACGAACTCCCTTCAGACAAAATGGAAATCCCTAAAATGGATATGAACCCCCCCCCCCCCCCCCGTAAAACAAAATGGCACAGGCAGCCCAACCATTGCTTCTGAGGCTACTAAATAATAAATAAAAATATATTTCTATGCGCGTGTCTTTTTGATGGGTTTCCTGTGGTAGAGCGCACGCGCTATCGGGCGCTATTATGTTGGGTTCTTTCTGTGCGCGCAATAAGTATTATGTTGGGCTCCCCCGGCCTGTGCACGTAGAATACTTTTTATTTTGAGCTCCCTGTGCACGTCCCGAAAGACGCGCTCGCAGAAATGCAGTATTGAAATGTTGCAGAAGTAGGATCACACTCTACTTCGATAAACTTGGTTACAACAATTGCAGAAGTGGACACACGCTGCAATCATATTGCCAGTAATAATGCGCGCAATGTTGCAGAAGTAGGATCACACTGTACTTCAATAAACTTGGTTACAACAATTGCAGAAGTGGACACACGCTGCAATCATATTGCCAGTAATAATGCGCGCAATGTTGCAGAAGTAGGATCACACTGTACTTCAATAAACTTGGTTACAACAATTGCAGAAGTGGACACACGCTGCAATCATATTGCCATTAATATTGCGCGCACTGTTGCAGAAGTAGGATCACACTGTACTTCAATAAACTTGGTTACGACCGATTTGCGCAGTGTTGCACCGTGTGTCTGCTCCGGTATTCTCAATACTTGATAAAGAAGGACTTCACTCCGAAAGTGTTACGTTCGTATATTGACTAAGAAACTGAAACAAACTTCAACAGTGCAATACTGTGGCGCGCGTGAATTTCCATGACAATCATCTTTCCTGACAGCACAGATTTATTTATATTCTCAAATTGAAAGGAATGCGGAAAGATCGAGGTTGACACTCCCTTGGTTCCCTGAGAACCACATATTTACTGATAACGTGCCTTCAGTTACATCTTTCACTGTTCTTTCTATGCGAATACACCATGCATTACTTTCAGTGTTTACAATCCTGCACTAGCTGAGTTTATACTTTACAACTACTAGTTGCTATAGAGTGCCAAATTCTCGCTCAGCGGCTCCGGCGCTGGAAGAACAGCCCTTATTATATGTTTTATGTATACTTCATATACTGTACATTGATTTTTATACAAATATTCTCACAACTATCATGTCAACCAGTTTTCAAAGCTGTTGATAATTTTGTGCTTAAATAAAGGTTTCATTCATTCATTCATTCATTCATTCATTCATTCATTCATTCATTCATTCATTCATTCATTCATTCATTCATTCATTCATTCATTCATTCATTCATTCATTCATTCATTCATTCATTCATTCATTCATTCATTCATGCATTCGTTCATTCATTCGTTCATTCATTCATTCATTCATTCTTCATCACATCCCCGGGGGTATCATCCCCGTGGGGGAGGGGGGATCACATCCCTCCACCATCTACACGGATTAGGTGCATGGGGATGAAATCAGCGTCGTTTAGGCTCATAAAGAATCGATCCATGCAACTGCAATATTTGCAAGCAGACGATGCATGGCACCTGATATTCCATCGATCGCTTGCGCGCAGTCTGCGCGCTATGTGCTTCGACGATGTCTATACCAGACAGGCAATAATTTGTACCTTTTTTTCATTTACGTTTTCTTGTTTCGTAGATGTCTTCTCCTTTCAGGCACCTTGGTCTTAATTGATGGTATTCCTAAGCCATTAGCCTACAACTTCTCTAAAGCTATACCCCCCCCGGGTAGCTCCTGCCAGTTTGCGCGGCGCTCGGTAAGGATATAACGCTGGGGTACAGCCACACTTTAGTCGAATACCCGCGTCAAATCGACCCCCAAATCCCCACTAGTGGCTTAATTACTGTTGGATAGTAAGCGCAAATTCCAATCATCGCCAGTGATTTTTAGCTCTAAAATTTTCCGTTTTTTCTTCACATTTTGGGATGGGAAATGCAAAGAGACTGGTAACGGCCCCTTTGCAAGCAAGTGGTTCTCAGGCTCCTTTGATTCCCTCGGTCACGTATCCCGTGATGCATCAGGTCTCCCGGGTGTGTCAAAAAACTGACCAGGATCTCTACCAAGACGGCTGGTTTTTACTTCACAATCTTGCTGCCTTGAACTAGGAAAAAAGAACCTTTTTATTTCATAGGACAACGGGGGTGTCTTCCCTCGTTCCTGAGCCACATTTGTGTGCGATGGGGTGTTTTAAAAATGGCATTACAGACGACGAAAAGAAACAGAAAAACACCAACAAAAAAATTGAGAAGCAGTTGAAAGAAGACAAGGTCGCATACAGAGCTACTCACAGATTGCTTTTGCTCGGTAATATTTCGCCTGAATGAGGATGTGTTTGTATGGTGTTTCGGTGGTCATTTGTTGTGCTATTCGAGGGAGTAATGCCTTACCTTTCTATCATCCAAGGTGCCGGTGAGTCGGGTAAAAGCACTATCGTGAAGCAGATGAGGATTCTTCACGATGTACATGGTTTTACTGAACAGTGAGTACAGCCTCAGTCAGACAAGTACCGAATCTACGACTATTGTGTTGTTCGCATCTAGAAAGCGGCGAAAGGCTGCCGTGGTCGAAGAAAAATCCCACAGCAAGACGGCTCAGGGCTAATGCTTGATTTTTCTTGCTTTCTCGTAGGGAAAAAAGACAAAAAACAGAGGATATTAAGAAGAATATAAGGGATGCTATATTGGTAAGGCAGCCTTAAACCTATTTACAAAGACTCCCACCCACATTGGGCTGCAGTTCGTATCCACTATTTTCAACAATCACTCGATGCTTTTCGTTGCAAATTGTCTGATATGTTTTTCTTCAAATCCTTAGACCATAACAGGGGCAATGAGCACACTTACTCCGCCAGTAAAACTCGCAAATCCAAACAATCAGTTTCGTTACGATTACATTCACGAAGTTGCAACTGCACCCGACTTCGACTATCCCCAGGTAAAGAGTGCCGTGTTTTCTCGACCATGTATACTTGTGATCGATGTGTGTGGGTCCGAAATCGTATTAGAACTGTGTTCAAGCGACTCAGTGTTAAGCGAATGGAGTTGGGGTCTAGCTTTGTGGATGTGTAACAGCTTATGTGAGAGCGAGCGGACACTGCAAGAGCGCAAGCGAACACGATGTATAGAACAAACAAAGTTCGATGTCGTCCTCATTTTGCCTTTCTGTAGCCCGGATTTTAGCTGACTTCTCGCCGCTTTGTATTTTCTAGGAATTCTACGATCATACAAAAATTTTATGGCAAGATCAGGGAGTTCAGGAGTGCTTCGAAAGATCTAATGAATATCAACTTATAGATTGCGCTCAATAGTAAGTGAAATATCTTATTGTTACATATATTCAGCGATTTTCCAAGAGGCCCAGTTCGGCCTGTAGCCATGATTTCGCCCTACGATCAAGCCTTCTTACTATCAGCGGGCTTTCGTTCGATCTTCGATCGAAAACTCGCCAATGGACAGGTTTGGGGGCATAGTCTTGAATCGAACATGGTAACGAGAACCGAGCGAGTGTTTACAAATTGCCCGAGCCGACAAAATGGCTGGGAAAATCAGATTATTCAAGGAAAACCAGCACTCAGTCTTGTGTTTTCGATGCCACTGTTCGAATGTTGTGTTCTCTGGCTGTAGCAGGTTTTCTTGTGTTTTACGAAGGCTTTGCCGGCTTCAGAAAAGCCCGATCAAAGCGCCTTGACTCGAACACTGTCACGCTCATGAAATGCCACAGAAGCCATATTCCCAAATAGCTGCACTTTTGTTCTTTTTTGTACTTGTTTTTTTGTCGCTGTATTTGAGTCTAGAACCTTTGCCTGTACTTATATTTCCCTTCTAAAACCCTTTTATACTGGTCGGTAGTGATTTTTATCGACAATCATGTTGATATATTTTCATATCATTCGTAGCCTGTGAGGCCGAACGTATTGATGAAAACATTGACTTGAAATACATCGTTGACGAGAAAACTAAAGAGATCGATACACTAGATCCCCTTTCCACTCCATTCTTCCTTCGTTTGCTAGGAGAATAATTCCGTACTCGTCCCAATCGTGTTGGAACTGGAATATTACCGAAATAGCACGAACTTTTGGGCCTTGGATGTTGGTGGTTTAGCAGTTTTGATTTGTGTTTGGTTGTTTCTATGTAATCGTGGAATTCCTCATTTTGTTTCAGAACGGCTATATCTCGCTCCCTATGTCTGTGTCTGACTATTTGCTGGCGATAATTTCAGTGAATCGAACTAACAGCCGCATTGTAGTGGAAAAATTCGAGCAATATGCTCTAGTGTATGTGTTTGTGTTATGAAACTTGTACATGATGCACCGGCATTGCTGTGTCTTCTCTCTAGAGAGCGTAAAGCAAGAAAACCATGTATCCCAAAAGCATCGTATTTATATTTCAACTATTTTTCTTTTTAGTCCACTTTTTACTGACATTTACTTAGATTTTTTTTATTTGAAAATATGATTTCCACTTAGAGGAAAATATTCACTTAGGTATAGTGACTGTTTGTGAATATTATTTTCCTTTTTTATTGTACATTCTAAGTTCTATAATTTTCCTCCAAATCGGGAGATTTTTCAATCAATAAATTACACTCCAAAATATTCAATGCCTTAACTGTAAAGCAAGGAATTCCCCTCATTTGTTTGTATGTTCTTGAAAATATATTCTTGTGTGTGTATAATATATGTTTTCCTATCTCCATGGTTTTGTCCAACATAAAAAGTTCCCAAATGTTTTTCTTTGGGGAAATTTGTAGTTTCATTCATAGAAGTGAATCGGCAGTAAATATACTCATTTTTTATTTCTCGTTATTTCTTATCTCACGAAAGCCCTCGTTTTTGACTGCACAAGACTGTTGCCGACTTATTTTGGAAAAAAAAATGTCGACTGTTTACATCCTCTACTGATTATCTATTGTAAGCATTCCGCTGTAAGGTTTAGCTATATTAGTCCATCTTCATCAACTGGGTTCTTGGTGATTTTCATAGTCGAATGGTTGCTTATTAGATCAAAGTATCCAGGTATTTGTTGCGTATTGGGTGTTGCTATTGTCTGCTTTCCTTGTGTTGTTGTACAGTAGTTATATTGTGTCCAATTCAGTAACATTACTAACTAGCTAAGTCCTATTTTGACCGAGTGAGCAATACCGTCTGTTTCTATATGCATTATCGGTGCAGGTCTATTTGCGTAACTGTCATCATTCCAGTCAGACCATTAAGCACTCGATGCGGGTTGCTCTCCCAAGTACTGATTTGCCCCCGGTGCAAATGATAGATATTAAATATAAGATTGTTTATACATCTACGGTGTGAAGGTTTTGCTATGATTGCTGAACGTCACTAGTATTTTAATTATTTTGAAACAATCTTATATCTCGGCATGGCATGTCTTTGTATATCGGTCACACTTTGCTTAACCATGCTCTGATTTTACTCGCGTTTTAGTGAAAAATTCAGATTTCCTTCCCACAAAACAAACGTTAGACGCAACATGCTTGTACTTGTTCACTGATGCGAGTGAATTCTATTTGCAGTAACTCTCGTTAAGCATTAATTAAAATGGCTGCAAGGGTATATTGATAAACTCTATATAAGAACTCTTCCAGTTTCACATATGAAGATAAATTAATTGTTCGATTGAAGTACTGTGCAGTAAATCCCAGAATTTACAACTTCCAATTGGTAAGGATTGTTTTAATGAGGGGTGCGGTGTGAATACCCTTTACATAATACAACAGTTTCTTGCGTCAAGCTACTGTGCACTCGTAATAGTTATTCTGGAGTTACTAAAAATCAGATAAAACAAGTGATGATGCGTACTAACTTGTTTTGGTTCCATTTGGGTATTGCATGTGTGTTTCAGTTTAATATGCATTTCGCGACATGTAATCTATGCAGCACGAAGTAGTCATCTTTCTTGGTCTGTACTTCGACAAAATATTTGTTAATTTGAGAAACGCCCTATTGGATACAACATACAAGTATGTAGTTGCACTTTATCTCATTCAACAGTCAGTGGCTTACAGACAGACAGACTCTTTGAACATGTACTTGCCCTTTAAATGACCTTTCACAAGTAGATGCGGCACAAGGTTTGATTATAAATATGCTAGTATTCTTGTACTGCTATTTTTAGAGCATGTATTGGAATGAATACAAGTTTGTTTGTGTGAATTGATGGCATTCTTGCTAGAATTAGAAAAATGTCAGGATCTTTGGATCTTTAGTGGCAACAATGGTGTCAACAAGGCCAGCATGGATCACGCCTCTTTTTGCAGGTTCTTTGTATGTACACTGATGCTAAGAGCTCTGGATTAGAATAAAGTCGAACTCTATGCACATTATCACTTTTGAAATACACAGTTTAGGAACTGTATTTACAAGTGGTTTCTATATCCAAGACCCTCTGCTTTGCTGCTATAGCAGATTTGGAATATCATTATTTTATTACTTTCTTTGTTAAGGTTTATTTCCTGGTCGGAAGTTCTAGTTCTGCGAACAGCAAGAGTTTGACAATGCAAACTACATATAGTAACTTACTAAATAGAACAATATTCAAAGTAGGAAGGGACTAGTGGTTAAAGCAGTAGAAACTGCGTCAGTGTATAACTTTAACACAGTGGAAAATGAGAACTGATGTTGGCGGATGTTAGGCCTTTGTCGGAGTAAAAGAACACCTTTCACTTACGACATTCAATGCAAAAGGATCACAACACAACACTTTTAACTAGATCGTGATACTAGTATAATATTTGTGGAGAGCAGGGTAACTGTCAGTAAGTTTCGACACTTTAATTGTGAATGTCCAGAATCAATTTTTTTACAACCCACACAGTCTTATATAAGATATCTTAAATGTGATGCATATCTGGCTTGATATCAAAATAACCACCATCTGCATGACTCAAAACTACAAATAAATAAAAAATAAAAAAATAAAAAAAATATGTTGTTGTTCATGTATATCTATAAGTAAATAAAATAAATAAATAAATGGTCGTTCTTATATAGCGCATTTCACATTCGTTCCAATGCGCTTTACAACCGATGGAGGACTTTTTCGAGGCGCCTATGGCAGCCGAGCAGCTTACAATCATGAGGAGTTAGTATGTTCTTTAAATTGTGTTCCAAACTACACCAGACATAAACTTCAAATTACTTTTTTTGTTACTAAAAAATCTGTTTGAAAAGCAGTAGTCCATGTTAGTCAGTTAGTATCTGTTTCTACCGGGATGATCACTCAATATGATTTACACTACTAACAATGTTCGCAGTAGAAGCCAACAACCGCTGGAACTCCGCCGTCTGTTAACACCAAAGTAGCCGTCTGTCCTGGCTATGAAATTTGTCTTCGTGTGTCAACTTTGATAAAACTGTTGTTGTTACATGCAGGCCTGTTTTGAGGGAACTGTTTTGAAATCCACTGAGAACCCAGTTGTTACAGTACTCTGTTATGTCAGTTCTTGGTGGATTGTTTCAACTGCTACTATAGTTATTCCCAGACCACACCTGTGTTGGATTCACTCTTTGACGAGCTGAAGCTGAGAGAATACATGGGTATTCTATAATACTTACTATTACATGTACTGTTTCATGGCAATGTTAACATCGTGACGTCGTATTGCTGGCATTTAAACCAAAGAAATAAAATACCAACACTTTGTTTATGGTACTATGTAATGCTCGGCATAATTCTGCTGGAACACACCATACTTTGTTGGTAATGCATTAGAGGTTCCAAACGATCTTCGTCAGCCTTTCGTTATTGATACAGATTAGGAATCTGTTGTGCGGAGTCGGTCAAATGCTTGAAACGGCATTCGTAAATAATGATATGTTATTAAAATTGATTTAAGATTTCATTCATGCTTTTTGCATCTATTGTATTTTCATTGTCATGTTTTCGTAATCATACAAAATGGCTTAATAATCATTGTTGTATCCAAACCAATTTTTATAATTTTTGGGGGGATTTTTTATAACCAAATTCTATAATAAAAGAAGGGAATTGTTTTTTAAATGTGAATACAAAATAACCATTTATAACATTTTCAAAGTCATTTTAAGAATTATTTACAAGTTTAGAAATGATTCTATGTCTATTTGAAGTCTATTGTAGGTTTTTCGAATTATAGTTTCGCATTAGTTAGGATATCAACATAACATTCCATAAGCGGACGTTCAAGCATTTTAAGCTTTAGCTTTAAGTCTGTTCCAGCACTCGCAAATAGATCCGTTGGATTACTGAGTATAATACAAGTTTTAGAGGCCTCATTCACCAGTAACTTAGGTTCTAATCCAGCAAGCCGGCTTCAATGCTGGGGTGTAGGCCACACAAAGCTGTATACTTTAGTTATTATTGTTGTACTGAGCCTATCACACATTTAGACAATAATATTTATCTATTTTCAAAAAATCCATATTCCTATAAATTAATCGTTTTTATTTCTCTTCTTAAATTAGACAAATTTCCTCAGCTTTCATTATTGAATTGATTTTGTTATATCTTAAAGGCGGTCAAAACAGAAACTCCGATGATGCTAGGAAAGTGAAAGATTCTAATTTTGTGTGTACTATTTTGGACACCTCTATTTTTAGTCCTGTTCAATTATTCACAACCTTCTCACACAATAACACGAAAGTGAAAATTCTCCTATTGAACCAAGCCTGTATTTAAGACCATTTAAACTCATGAAATTGTGCACCCACAATAATATTACAGACTCCAGAAACCACTGTAGAATGTCGTGAAATCAGGGTAGGATTTGCATGAGTTTCAAGATTCATTATGTCTATTAGGCCCGTGTTGTAGTTTTCCACAATGTCCTTATATGCACTAGAGTGAATTATTTATGTTTCAATGGGCTTTGGTTCTAGCCTTTCTTGATTTCAGTATTCAAATCTATTTCCAATTGAGCTAATTTTAGGTCGATCTATTTTTAGGAATGACTAGATACTGTGTGTTTATGCTCTGATTAGGTATAAACCATCCTCTAGTTAATTCAATATTTCAAATTCCGCTCACTTATTCCTAATTTGAAAACTCCGAAATCAAACATTATGTAATGAAGGATATTTAGGTGTTAAGTCTAAAATATTAGCAATGGAGTTATTTTTACTTCATGCTTCATGGACCATGGCAAGGCCAGTGGGAGATACTTGTATTGGCATCAATCCGGGGAGAAATTTAAGTTAATTTCTACTGAGAACTTACAGAAACAGGGCTAAAACGATGAACTGTCTGTGCTAAAAAAATTGTTGTTATTTTCTATTTTATAACTACTAGTTCTATTATTTATACGTACATGTAGAATTGATTACCATAATGTTTTCTGATGTATTTTTAGATACACATTCTCGCCAGAAGCAGTATTTTCTGATATCATTCTTTTTTTGTTTTTTTGTTTAAATTAGCTGTGTATTTATCAGACTGGAACGTTGAGTATTCACATATGATTGAGAATACTGCTTTGTGTTTTGTCTCAACCTTATTGTAGTTATGGTTGAAGGATTTTAAAGTCTGTTGTTTTAGTTTCAGACCGTGGTTTCATTAAAGTATAAAAATGTGTAGAATTGTTCTGGAAATAGCTTGAGTACTCCAAGTGAAAGAACACTGTATTACAGTGTGCTTTATTGTATTTTTTTCTTCTTTTTTTTCCCCTTCTGCTTCTTTCTCGTTTTGCTATTTAGTATGTTCAGAAAACAACAGTACTGTTATCTTGATTGACAATCTTTCTATTTGAAAGTGTGCGGCACATGCAACAGTGTTCTATTCTGCTGCTTGTGGGGAGGGAGCATATTTGCGTGGGTTGATGGTGTCTAGATAATAGACCCGACACATAATCACAATCTACTTGTATCCAATCATCAAACACATGTCTACATTTACATTAAGTTTTTGCAAACTGTCTCGCAGTGTCTGAGCTAAATTACCATCTATATTTAAGTTGGGGGGGGGGGGGGGGGGGGGGGGAATAAATATGTAGGTACACTCTTTGAGTGCTAAGTGCCGAGCCTTTATACATATATATGTGTATTCCAGAATCAGCACTACGAATATATGCTAGTTACACAAGGTTTCTCAGCGTGTTCCCTTTGTTATACATGTTATGACTTGTTGGTAGTGAATATGTCACTCCAAAACAGTCAATGTTGTATTTCTTTGTCCAACTATCGACAACGCTAAGCTCATTGCTATTGCTGTGGAGTGTGTCCAGGCAGTTCTACAATCCTGGACAAAATGGTTGTTACATTGCTCATATAATACACCAACACACAAGGCTGTTCAAAGGCATAAAATCCTATAATTCCCCCCATACCCCCCTATCCAATGTTATTCTGATTAACCCCGTCAACCCCCGAGTGTCAGGTCATTTGGACAACAACATTGAATTTCAAATAAAAAAATGTTTAAAAAAAAAACAATAAAAAAAACATTGAGATGGGGGAGGGGTATAAAATAGGTTTATAAGTATTTTCAGTACATAACAATGTAAATAAGTGAAAATGTAACACATGTAACAACACATTTTGTCCGGGATTGCAGCACCAGCAGACTGTGATCTTTATCCATTGATCTTATTGCTACTGTGTACATTGACCCATTGACAACACTAAGCTCATTGCTATTGCTGTGGAGTGTGTCCAGGCAGTTCTAGTACATGTACCAGTAGACTGTGATCTTTATCCATTGATCTTATCGCTACTGTGTACATTGACATCATTGACAAAACTAAGCTCATTGCTATTGCTGTGGAGTGTGTCCAGGCAGTTCTAGTACATGTACCAGTAGACTGTGATCTTTATCCATTGATCTTATCGCTACTGTGTACATTGACCCATTGATAACACTAAGCTCATTGTTATTGCTGTGGAGTGTGTCCAGGCAGTTCTAGTACATGTACCAGTAGACTGTGATCTTTATCCATTGATCTTATCGCTACTGTGTACATTGACCCATTGATAACACTAAGCTCATTGCTATTGCTGTGGAGTGTGTCCAGGCAGTTCTAGTACATGTACCAGTAGACTGTGATCTTTATCCATTGATCTTATTGCTACTGTGTACATTGACCCATTGACAACACTAAGCACATTGCTATTGCTGTGGAGTGTGTCCAGGCAGTTCTAGTACATGTACCAGTAGACTGTGATCTTTATCCATTGATCTTTATCCATTGATCTCAAACGTGAAAGTGGCTTCTAATGCATGTGCGCCCTGTGCCGGCCATTGACAATCGAAGGCTCAGATATACGAATATCATATCATAAGTCACCGACTTCACGCTAGTTGAGCATCTAGTTTTTATTTTTTTATTTTTTCACTTTGCTAGGGGGGCAGTAGCCTCCTATGCAGACTTTGTGTAGCGCTTCCGGTTCCCGTCATTCCTCCACTGCGTCTGCTCAGACTCGAACAACATTCCTTTCTACGAATTTGACCAATCGGAGAAAGCCCCACAAAAGCTTGTGGGTACGACCTTGACCTTGGCAATCTTTTCCCGCGAACAAATACAATGAATCGGCGATGCATGGTGGAGAGTGAGCGTATGGATGACTGTTATAGAAAAGTAAGCCAAGTTTTTCTTATAAATAAGTTCAATATTCATCAGAAAAAGCCCATAGATGCAATAAGACGTTTCTATAAATCTTCCCACTGATTCGGGAACATCGTTAGTATATTTCAGGCTATACCTTTAATGTTTGATCTTGTAAATAACAATAAAGTGAATCATTGGATCATTACTTGCATTTGCAATCAACTGTAATAGCGTACTGAAACTATTTTGACGGTTTGCTGGCGGCGGCTTCGTTTGTTGACGTGAATGTTAGAACTTATTTCATCTTTTATTAGTATTTTTACAGCCATCTTGAAACTTGAACCACTCTACTAAAAGCTGAAATAAGTTCTAAGTGTAGTCGGCAAGGTCTTTTAAATCATCAAGTCTTTCTATAAATATAGAGGGAATATCCAACAGACTTCTACCAAATATCCTTCAGGCTTGTACGGTTTTTCTTAGATTCCTCTTTCTTGCATATATAGTGTCAAATTTAAGACTTTCTTTGGTGTATTTTCTGTATTCACGCGATACATGTACAAACGTGGGAAAATGAAAAATTTGCATATCACCTAGCAATTTGATTGGTTGATAGAAAACAATGTAGAAAGGAATGTTGTTCGAGTCTGAGCAGACGCAGTGGAGGATTGATGGGAACCGGAAGCGCTACACAAAGTCTGCATAGGAGGCAGCTGCCCCTGTGCTGTATACGGCCCTGCCCCTGTGCTGTATACGGCCCTGCCCCTGTGCTGTATACGGCCCTGCCCCTGTGCTGTATACGGCCCTGCCCCTGTGCTGTATACGGCCCTGCCCCTGTGCTGTATACGGCCCTGTCCCTGTGCTGTGTACAGCCCCGCCCCTGTGCTGTATACGGCCCTGCCCCTGTGCTGTATACGGCCCTGTCCCTGTGCTGTGTACAGCCCCGCCCCTGTGCTGTATACGGTCCCGCCCCTGTGCTGTGTATGGCCCTGCCCCTGTGCTGTGTATGGCCCTGCCCCTGTGCTGTGTATGGCCCTGCCCCTGTGCTGTGTACGGCCCTGCTCCTGTGCTGTATACGGCCCTGCCCAGCCCCGCCCCTGTGCTGTATACGTCCCCTGTGCTGTGTACAGCCCCGCCCCTGTGCTGTATACGGCCCTGCCCCTGTGCTGTATACGGCCCTGCCCCTGTGCTGTATACGGCCCTGCCCCTGTGCTATATACAGCCCTGCCCCTGTGCTGTGTACAGCCCCGCCCCTGTGCTGTATACGGCCCCGCCCCTGTGCTGTATACGGCCCCGCCCCTGTGCTGTATACGGCCCTGCCCCTGTGCTGTATACGGCCCTGCCCCTGTGCTGTATACGGCCCTGCCCCTGTGCTGTGTATGGCCCTGACCATGTGCTGTATACGGCCCTGCCCCTGTGCTGTATACGGCCCCGCCCCTGTGCTGTATACGGCCCCGCCCCTGTGCTGTATACGGCCCCGCCCCTGTGCTGTATACGGCCCTGCCCCTGTGCTGTATACGGCCCTGCCCCTGTGCTGTATACGCCCTGCCCCTGTGCTGTGTATGGCCCTGCCCCTGTGCTGTGTACGGCCCTGCCCCTGTGCTGTATACGGCCCTGCCCCTGTGCTGTGTACGGTCCTGCCCCTGAGCTGTGTACGGCCCTGCCCCTGTGCTGTGTACGGCCCTGCCCCTGTGCTGTGTATGGCCCTGCCCCTGTACTGTGTACGGCCCTGCCCATGTGTGCCAGCAGGGCCGTGTACAGCACAGGGTCTTTAAGGACAATAACCTGGTCTTAAATTCGTCTATCTCATGTTTGATTTTCTTCACTTTTTTCCAGCTTTCTTGACAGGGTAGACACAATCAGACAAAAAGACTATCTCCCTACTGAGCAGGTAAGGTTGTGCTCTTTGTAATGGCTGCAGATTTATGGCTGCTTGATATGTCTGAACAGACTAAACTTAGAAATTAAGGAAATGGGGAAAAAAATTACATGTCCCGGAGAAAAAAAAAAGTCCCGAAAAATCTGTGACACAGCTATGGCTACTGAAATAGTGGTAAGTGGCATGAAAAGAAAAATAAATAGTTTTAGCTCCCAAGGTGTCATACATTAACCCTCCTAATAATGACTGAACTGTTATGCTTTAATTGAGTCCTACTGTGGTTTATCGCTTGTATTGCCTGGTGGGCTGAGGTCATTTGCAGAGTGTGGGATTTTGTAGCAAAAGATGGGCTGGTTACAGTGGGTGTAGCTTGACAGGGGTTGAAGATGGGCTGGTTACAGTGGGTGTAGCTTGACGGGTTGAGTATTACAACCTTTATATGCAGCAGTCTATATTTAGCATATATAGGTCTGCTAGAGTTCCCAGGAAGCCAAGAAACGTCCCAAGGAAGACTTTCATTTATTATTATCTGTTGGCCTGTTTCTTTTCTCCTTATTATCCCTGTATGATTATCTTCTATTCTTCCAAATTTTATTTCTCATTTCTATCTTTACTTTATTCTTTCCTTTTGCTCTTTAATCCTGTATTCTTTATTTTCTTTTTTTCATTGTTTTTTCCTTCTATTGTTTTTTTCTACTTTTCGTTTCCTCTTTCCTTCTTTCTTTGTGATATCTTTGGTGTCTAGTAGACTCTACAAGCCTTCTATACAACCCCAGGGGGGGTACTCAGGGGTATCAATGACGGGGAGGTGCGAATGAGGCCAAACTTTTTAACCCCAACAAAGTCCATTACGCAAAAACAAGACCCAAAAAAAGTCCAACTGCCCAGAACGTAACCCCAAAAAAGTCCACATAAAATCAAGAACGGTACGATATCATTTTTATCAACCCCCCAAAAAGTCCTTGTCAAAATCTTTATATCAAAGAAAGTCCACCAGAAAATTGCTAACCCCAAAAAAGTCCCAAGCCGCAAATTTCAAACCCCAAAAAGGTCTTCGCACTTCCCCGTCACTGATACCCCTGAGTACCCCCCCCCCCCCCCCCCCCCCCCCCCAACACTAGTGTGTTGTGATTACGAGACTCGCACTAGTGCCCCTATTTCAAAACACGATGTGTACATTATAGGTCGTAAGTCATAGGTCATGATTTTGACAATAAAAGCGCAATTGAACAAATACTTTACAGATGTATATTACATGAGCTTCCAAGAACTTCTAATATACATAGAGTGTTGTAAGTTACCAATAAAAGCGCAATTGAACAAATACTTTACAGATGTATATTACATGAGCTTCCAAGAACTTCTAATATACATAGAGTGTTGTAAGTTACCCATGGAATTCCTTCTTCAAGTGTTCCATTGAAAGGAAAGGAGAAAGAAAAACAATACTTTTGACTCTCTAAGTTGAGCGACCACTCTGTAAGCGACCATCTCCCTTAAGTAACCACCTTTACAAAACCCTGTGTTGTTTCTCATAATTATACTGTACTCACTGTAATTAAAATCTCTTGTAAGTGACCACTAACTCCAGATCCCGAGGTGTTCGCTTACGAGGGAGTCAACTGTATCTGAAATAAGAATGGCTGAAATAAGAATGGATGTAAAGTAGTAATATGTATGTGTATGTCATTTCAGGATTTGCTCCGATGTCGTGTTTTGACATCTGGAATTATTGAAACAAGATTTGAAGTAGAGAGGGTGAAGTTTCAGTAAGTATTGCTTCACTTATCTATCACCCAATGCAATACACCACTTCACGGTTCTGTTGAGTACCCACGAACAATAGTACCAAGTCGAGGTTGGCAAATACAATAATTGAATGAAAGCACGAGGCCAACCTTGACTTGATACCGTTGTTCGTTGCTACTGAACAGAACCGTGAAGTGGTGTATTCAGCAAAAACATACATGTACTGTAGTATGGTGGTACCTCGGTGTGCTACTGTATGTAGGGGTCTAGCAGGGTGCAGACTTCAGTACTCTATGCATGGCAGTAAACTTGACACAACTAAAACATGATATGTGAAACTTGCACTTACAGTAGTTACTGCATTCGTTTGTGTCAACCTTATAACTACTTAAATTTAGCTTGAGAAATTCGACTCAAATTATGCGCCAGGCCAGAAAAAAACAACTTTTGGTAACCACAGTAAATCGAAGCAAAAGTGACGTTACTTCATGCCTAAATAAGTACCTTATGCATCAATCAATTCCAGCTGTTACCATCCCCCCCCCCCCCCCCCCCCTACCCATACCCCAGGGATTTGTAAGGACCTGTGTCCCAGGGGTGGGGATTTTGTACAAAACAACGTGTTGCCCCGGGGGTTGGGGGGCGGGGATAACTTGACCAAGCTTATAATCAATGGAGGAATTCATAATAATGGAATTCGCCAGTAAAGAGACTACTTTTGTCGTAACAGCTGGAATTGATCCATGCATTAATATAAGACAAAGATTTAACTGTGTAAGTTATCAAGCCTATCATTTCTGCGCTTGCATGTTTATTGGGTGGTCCCAAGGGTATCTGCTTACAGGAGACTCCACTGTTGGACAATGTTGACATAATGTATTATATTACAGTCTCCATAATCGAGGGGTGCAGGCAAGAACTGTGTATTTTTAAGGAATTGGTGATCAAAATCTAAATTCTCCTGAAAGGGAATTCAAAGTGTGAAGGAGAATTTAGATTTTGATCAGAGATTAGACAGTGCAGGCAAGAACAAGGAACTAATATAATTGGTGATCAAAATCTAAATTCTCCTGAAAGGGAATTCAAAGTGTGAAGGAGAATTTAGATTTTGATCAGAGATTAGACAGTGCAGGCAAGAACAAGGAACTAATATAATTGGTGATCAAAATCTAAATTCTCCTGAAAGGGAATTCAAAGTGTGAAGGAGAATTTAGATTTTGATCAGAGATTAGACAGTGCAGGCAAGAACAAGGAATTAATATAATTGGTGATCAAAATCTAAATTCTCCTGAAAGGGAATTCAAAGAGTGAAGGAGAATTTAGATTTTGATCAGAGATCTCTTACACAGTTTGTTCTTGTACGAACCCCCTAAATTTGTCTAAGTCGAGTTGTCTAAACTTCTTTTATTCACTCATCAGCATGTTTGATGTCGGAGGCCAACGTGATGAAAGAAGAAAGTGGATACAGTGTTTTAATGGTAGGCACCACTATTGAATAAACTGTCCTCTGCATAATACTTTATTATCATCAATATCATCAACAAATTCTACTGTATAAAAAGCCCAGTGACAGCCATTGCAAAGATGGCTTAGTTGGTTAGTGCCTTCTAAGCGAGAGATGCCTGGTTCGATTCTTCATGACCACATCCAAGTTTCGACTTCCCTCTAATCCGCGTAGCTCAGTGTAGCTTTAAATACCCGTAGAACGGAGCACTAGGGTGCACAGTCCGTCCCCTGGGAGGTCGGTCTTTAAGTTGTTGATGAAAGTTGAACACAGCTGATATGACAGTTGAGATGTTGCTGGAGATTCAGTTTAGCAGCATTTGCCTGAAAATGTTCACAGCAAACTAGTACACAGGCTCATTTTTAATCTAAAATGAATTTGCAATGTTGATGATCTGTTTGGTGTTACATGAGTTTGTGGGTGTTATATTTGACTGTAGCCCTGCGTACGTTATGGGTCTTCCTGGGACTCACTTGGAGAGTGTAATATAACAGTTGCTATATGCATTGCAGTAGTGTGAGTAGATTCATTACCACTGTATTCATTACTACTTGACCACTTGCGACGAAGGATGCGACTGGTATGTTTGCAATAGCCAGCTTTTGTCAGTCATTACCATCAAATATGCCAAATGCAGCTGCTCTGAGTCTAATTGCAAACTACAAGACCTAACTCGGGTGTTTGCACAGTAATGAAAAGAGTGGTAAACTACTCGACAACCACATCATCCATCATCCATCACCCATTGCTATTTGGTTACCATAGTTACCGAGCTATTTGGTTACCATGGTTACCATTGCAACCATACTATGTTAAATTTCAGTAGAGATACGTAGTGTACCTATAGGCAGTGCAGGTAGACATGCAGTTACGACAGTTAGCCACATTCCCTTAATGTGTGAGGACGTAACATTGTATGGCCTTGTAGAGAGGTAAGGATAAAGAGCCTGCGTCCAATCCCATGATGCTTTGCACCAATGTTTTCATTATGTGTTTCCATGCACCCGCTAAAACTATATAATTCTAATTTTAAATAGAACACATTGTATTTTGGTCAAGGATGGTTCAAGCCAAGCGCAAGTCGTTCAGATTTTATTCTGATCTCAAATACATTGTATTTTTCCAAGTTTGATTTTCACAGCCCACGGAACAAAAATACTTTATGGGCTCGGAAACATGGTCTATAATATTTGCCTGCATCTCATCTCTGACAAACTATTAACATCTGTTTGCAAATGAGCTTCCAAATGAGACTGTGTTCAGCATTTCAAATACATTGTATCTTTCCAAGTTTTATTTTCACCGGCCACGGAACAAAAATACTTTATGGGTTCATCGGACACATGGTTTATAATATTTGCCTGCATCTCATCTCTGACAAACTCTATTAACATCTGTTTGCAAAATAATGAGCTTCCAAATCAGACTGTGTTCAGCAGTTCTTCATTGAAGCACAAGATTAGGCCTGTGGGTTCGTTTGGGGTGTGGAAATGAATTGAAACATGGCTTCTCACTGGCATATTGCTCTCACTCATACCATGCTATATGTATGGTTTTGTAGACAGAAACATAGTTTGTCTGAATGTGTTGCAGGTTAGATTGATAGCATGCAGAATGTTAGTTGAATAGGAAGAAGGTGGTAGCCAGACAGGTACAGTCGAACCTTTCCACAACGGCCACCTTGGGATGGAATTTTGTGGCCATTGTTTAGAGGTGGCCGTTGTGGGGAGGTTTAAGAAAGAATAAAATGTATGGGTTGGCTGTTGCACGGGACAGAATACCCTGGCCATTATAGAGAGGTGGCCGTTATGGGGAGGTGGCTGTTAGTAGAGGTTCAACTGGTATCTTAGGGGGTTAAGAAGTGACTCAATCCAAAATAATAACTAGAGTATTCATGGCCAGCAGAGGGAAGTCATTTCTGCTAATGTAATGTTTATCAACAAGTCTTTCTATTCCCGATACTTTGGATCATCCCAACAAAAAAGCATTATTGTTCTCAATAGAGGGTTTACATGCACGATCACATGCCGGCAGCCACGACAGGGGGCAGGATAAAGAATTGAATTATTTCTCATATAAAATGATTTTATTGTTCCTGTCCCCTGTCATGGCCACCTGCACGTGATTGTGCAAGCCCTCTGTAGCAAAGAAAAGACAGTAAAAGGATTCATTTATTTATTGAGGCATAAATGTCAACGTCGAAACGTCGTCTATATTATATATTTTATAATGTATTTTAAGAACATTTTATCACAGATTTTCATAGTTAAATGTATAAATGTCATAACCCCTAATTGTAACATTGTTCTTGATTCAGATGTTACAGCAATTATATTTGTGGTGGCATGCAGTAGTTACAATTTGGTACTTAGAGAAGATTCTACTCAGGTTAGTAGTGCACTTGCTTTTCTATACAGCTATTTCAAAAAACATTGTCTGGGTAAAAGGCGATAGGAGAAAGGCGATTAGACTGTGAACAGTCGCCCTTTTTCCTCCAGACTCAGTTGAACAAGAGAAAAACAATCCCGGACGCGCGAGGATTGGGAAGAGTTCAGAGGCGGAGAAGGGAGAGGAAAAGAAGGGACTGTGGACAAACCACCCCAACACGAATTACGCGTTGCCGACACAATGCAAAATTGCCATTGGTCAAAATCTTGCATCACTCAACATGTAAATCAAACGAGATATTCGGACAGATAGATACCAGGCATCTCTAGATCAGATTGCAAGGCTATCGTGGACAAAGACCGAAGTGGAAGCGTGTTTGGCGAGTAATATATGCCACAGATACCAAATACACTAACTTCTTTGAAAAATGAGCAGAGACTTGCCGTAAACAGTTTACTTCAAGGAAACGATTATAGGAATTCCGTCGTCCTACGGGTTTTGGGAAGAGTTTACTAGTAATCTATATGCTGTAAACAGTTTCGTGATCAATTAAGAAACCTTTGAGAAGCATCATCGAAGTTCAGAGAAAAGAATTCTGCGAAGTGGGGATTTCCTCTGCAGAATTAGGCCAACAACCTTTTAATACAGGATCTCCTTAAAACCAAGGTAGACGTGATATTTTCGTTGGCCGAAACCTGTCTAGCTGGAGAGCTTGTTAAAGCGGGCAAAGTGAAAATCTCTCTGGTCATTGCTGACGAATCTCCCTTGGACGCATAAACTTACTTCTAATTATTGTTGATCCTTCGCGGATCATGTACCGTTTGCAGTAATAAATAAAGCGGTCGACTTGACACATGCTTTTCCTGGTATCGCGAATAGATTCGCTGTGGAAACATGATTTCGGTTAAAATGTAGCCTGCGTAGTTCTCAAAAGAACAGTTACAGACACGACAAAAATCACTCGCACATGAAGGCATAGGCTTTCGGCCTCTTATTGCACTGTTTTTAGGAGTTTCCATGTGCAAAAGCCGTGGTAATTCTCCTGCCGCGAACGCCACGTACCAAGCGAGTCCAGTATGTAGTATTTGTTCGTGTGCATCATTTTTCAACAACTGATTTTTAATTGGATATCAGCTGAAGGCGTATCCGACAATAACAAGTTGCTGACAGCTTTTGACATGTGAAAAAAAGGCGTAATGGGTGTTGGGGTGGTTTGTCCACAGTCCCTTCTTTTCCTCTCCCTTCTCCGCCTCTGAACTCTCCCCAATCCTCGCGCGTACGGGATTGTTTTTCTCTCATTCGACTGAGTCTGGAGGGAAAAGGGGGACTGTTCACAGTCTAAAAGGCGATAGGCAATAGGCGATTGATGAAAGGTGATAGGCAAAGGCAAGTTTTGTCTGGTGTGCTCAAAATAGCTTAAAAACATGGATTGAACGTTATGGACCTATCACCTATTGCCTATTGGCTCCAGCAACATTTTTTGAAATAGCTGTATACATGACAATTCCTTTCATTCTACCATTCTACTACCCATTCTACCATCCATTCTACTCTCCTTCCATCCTATCCATTCTACTCTCCTTCCATTCTACTCTCCTTCCATCCTATCCATTCTACCATCCTATCCATTCTACTATCCTTCCATCCTATCCATTCTACCATCCTATCCATTCTACCATCCTATCCATTCTACTCTCCTTCCATCCTCTCCATTCTACCATCCTCTCCATTCTACTATCCTTCCATTCTACTATCCTTCCATCCTATCCATTCTACCATCCTATCCATTCTACTATCCTTCCATTCTACTATTCTTCCATTCTACTATCCTTCCATTCTACCATCCTTCCATTCTACTATCCTTCCATTCTACCGTCCTTCCATTCTACTATCCTTCCATTCTACCATCCTTCCATTCTACTATCCTTCCATTCTACTATTCTACCATCCTTCCATCCTATCCATTCTACCATCCTATCCATTCTACTATCCTTCCATTCTACTATCCTTCCATTCTACTATCCTTCAATTCTATCCATTCTACTATCCTTCCATCCTATCCATTTTACTATCCTTCCATTCTACTATCCTTCCATTCTACTATCCTTCCATTCTATCCATTCTACTATCCATCCATTCTACTATCCTTCCATTCTACTATCCTTCCATTCTACTATCCTTCCATTCTACTATCCTTCCATTCTACTATCCTTCCATTCTACTATCCTTCCATCCTATCCATTCTACTATCCTTCCATCCTATCCATTCTACTATCCTTCCATTCTATCCATTCTACTATCCTTCCATCCTATCCATTCTACCATCCTATCCATTCTACCATCCTTCCATCCTATCCATTCTACCATCCTCTCCATTCTACTATCCTTCCATTCTACTATCCTTCCATCCTATCCATTCCATCCATCCTATCTACCATTATACTATCCTTCCTTCCATTCTACTATCCTTCCATTCTACTATCCTTCCATTCTACTATCCTACCATTTGACCATCATTCTACCATCCTTCCATTCTACCATCCTTCCATCCTATCCATTCTACCATCCTATCCATTCTACTATCCTTCCATTCTACTATCCTTCCATTCTACTATCCTTCCATTCTATCCATTCTACTATCCATCCATTCTACTATCCTTCCATTCTACTATCCTTCCATTCTACTATCCTTCCATTCTACTATCCTTCCATTCTACTATCCTTCCATCCTATCCATTCTACTATCCTTCCATCCTATCCATTCTACTATCCTTCCATTCTATCCATTCTACTATCCTTCCATCCTATCCATTCTACCATCCTATCCATTCTACCATCCTTCCATCCTATCCATTCTACCATCCTCTCCATTCTACTATCCTTCCATCCTACTATCCTTCCATCCTATCCATTCTACCATCCTATCCATTCTACTATCCTTCCATTCTACTATCCTTCCATTCTACTATCCTTCCATTCTACTATCCTACCATTTGACCATCATTCTACCATCCTTCCATTCTACCATCCTTCCATCCTATCCATTCTACCATCCTATCCATTCTACTATCCTTCCATTCTACTATCCTTCCATTCTACTATCCTACCATTTGACCATCATTCCATTCTACCATCCTTCCATTCTACCATCCTTCCATTCTACCCTCCTTCCATCCTATCCATTCTACAATCCTTCCATTCTACTATTCTTCCATCCTATCCATTCTACCATCTTACCATTATAATATCCTGTCATCCTGTCATTCTACCATACTATCCATTCGACCATTCGACCATCCTACCATTCTACTATCCAACCATTCTACCATACTATCCATTCTACCATTCGACCATCCTATCCATTCTACCATTCGACCATTCTACTATCCAACCATTCTACCATACTATCCATTTTACCATTCGACCATCCTATCCATTCTACCATTCGACCATTCTACTATCCAACCATTCGACCATACTATCCATTCTACCATTCGACCATCCTATCCATTCTACCATTCGACCATTCTACTATCCAACCATTCTACCATCCTATCCATTCTACCATTTGACCATCCTATCCATTCGACCATTATACCGTGGTACCATTCTACTATCCAACCATTCTACCATCCTATCCATTCTACCATTCGACCATCCTATCCATTCGACCATTATACCGTGGTACCATTCTACTATCCAACCATTCTACCATACTATCCATTCTACCATTCTACCATCCTACCATTCGACCATTATACCATGGTACCATTCTACTATCCAGCCATTCTACCATCCTATCCATTCTACTATCCTTCCATCCTACTATCATTCCATCCTACTATCCTTCCATCCTACTATCCTTCCATCCTACTATCCTTCCATCCTACTATCCTTCCATTATACCATGGTACCATTCTACTATCCAACCATTCTACTATCCTTCCAACCTACTATCCTTCCATCCTTCTATTCTAATCGTCTTGTATCTAATGTAGAATCGCTTGAAGGAGTCCCTTGAATTGTTCAGAAGTATTTGGAATAACAGGTAGAGTAACAATGCTGTTTTATCTAATCACAACCATGTTCCCAGGCTCTTCTCCCTTCTAATCGTTGCTTTCTTGATTCACAGATGGCTGAGGACCATTTCTGTAATTTTATTTTTAAACAAGCAAGACTTGCTAAAAGAAAAGGTGCGAGCTGGTAAATCGTTGATTAAAGACTACTTCCCAGATTTTGAACGGTACAGGACGCCTCCAGATGGTAAGTGATGCACTTGCTAGCCTAGAAATACCACTGCTTAGCGTGCATATATCAAACAAAGCCTCGCCCAAATGGCTTCCTAATTCGACGCCAGTAAAAGAATACGAGATGAAGCTGCACCGACTTCTATAAAGTCGACAAATATCACTGCATGGCGTGCGTATATCAAACAAAGCTTCGACCAAATGGCCTCCTACTTGCGTGCGGAATTAGGCTTGATCGAACTGAGCGTCAGTCATGCCAAGTCTACGCAGGTGGGCGACTAGACGCGACGCCAGATGGAACTCGCGTTCCGGTTTGACCTTGGCTTTTATGGCAAACGGGAAGTTACGAGAACAAGGGGTGTCAGACACCTGTTTCCATCGCGCTTTTAGAGCACGGTCTAAAAGACCAACGCCTGCTGTTAGCTCGATCGCAAACCACAACTATTATTGCGCGCTCAGTGTAGGACTGGGGTTGCTCTCGGGGCATGTCTCGCAACGTTCTGTTTGCCCAGAAACGTTTCCGTAAAATCTGCGCGCAACTTTCAGCAAGATGTGATTACACTCGTTCTCAGTAACACGCGCCGAAAGCTACATTTGTCTCGACGACAAAGTTGACTTTTGGTGGACGTCAATCAAACAGTTTTTGTTCCAAACATTTCCATTTCATTATCATGTCAATGCTCTACTGAAATCGAAATACAACAGAGAAAGAACCGTATTCCCAAAAGATTTGCAATGGGTCAAAGAATGTAAACAGTGCGTTGGCCGATTTGGTCTATCAAAGCACATCTTCCCGGAGTAGTCAGTAATTCAAGCGGGAGTTTCAAGCCTTTTTCGAATTCGTTTCGATGGAGAGTATAGTATATATATCAGACAATTTATTGTGACAAACATTTTGTCTAAAAGCCCCCCATCCCTCACCCCCTTCCGCGGTCCCTGCAAAAGGTTTTCTCGAGCAACGCGAGAGTGTTCTATTGAAAAGTTGCAGTTCAGCTGATGAAAATTCCTCACGAGACCGGAAATGACGTCTATCAATCGCTCGATTTAATGACGTCATCTGTGCATCGGCCAATCAAATCGCACGTACTATGCCAATCATTATTGTTATTTATTTGTAGCCACGGCAGAGCCTGGTGACGAGGAGGCTGTAACGAGAGCAAAATATTTTATTCGAGACGAATTCCTTGTAAGTATATGAACCCCTTACTAGCGACGTAACCCCTCTCACCCCTCCCACCAGTATGAATAGCCACCCTGTATGTGGGGAATTGAAACGCTATTTAGTCAGATATCTGACATATATTTCGCGCACAAAATCACAAGAAAAATGTATTACAATAAATAGTCATCTCTCACTAGGCGGACACCCCTCAAAGACAGACACCCCTCGAAGACAGCACCCCTCTGAGAGGAACACTGCTCTTTAGTGTCTCCTGCACTGTTGTCAAATTTCTCTTAGGTGCACAGTTTTGGCAGAATTCGCAAAAAATGGTGATCTCCCCCTCCCCCTCCCCCCTCCCCCCCCCCTCCCCCTCCCCCTCCCCAATGTCTTTGTGAACCAGTCTTTGGTGCCCTGTTGCGTGCTCCTCTCCCCTCCCCCTGGGGTAATGATTGTGACTATTGTGGTTTGTGTTTGTAGCGGATCAGCACAGCGAGCGGAGACGGCAAACACTACTGCTATCCACACTTTACATGTGCTGTTGACACTGAAAACATAAGACGGGTGTTTAATGACTGCAGAGACATAATTCAGCGAATGCACCTTCGACAGTACGAGCTCCTGTGATAGCAGCGTCACACCAAACCCCCCCTTATCGTCGTCTCACAACATCGATCTCGTCACAGATGTTGTAATATGCTGATATAAAGGGCAGTATTGTGTGTAATGGTCGATGCGGCACTGGCCATGGTGTAAATATGATACTATATATGTGATAAAGAACTTTGTTTTTTTGTTTGTTCTTGACATGACGCACACTTCGCGAGCATTGGAGAAGTAAAGTGAGGGGCAGGTTACCACAGGCAGCCCAACCATGTTTTTCTTGGGATAATTAGAATAAATAGAATTATGTTTCTATGCGCGCGTCTTTTTTGATGGGTTTCCTGTGGATGAGAGCAAGGAATACGTTTTTGATATTGGGCTCCCTGTGTGTTACGTACGGAAAACGTGCACGTTTACGTTCAATCGCGCGTTTACGTTGAACTGGGTATTGAGACTTTTTTTTACTAAGTTGAACGTAGACGCAAGGAATTAAAAGCGCGTGCGATTCAAAGCGTAAAACACAGGAATCCCAATATAATACGTATTCCACGCGCTCTACCACAGGAAATCCATCAAAAGACGCGCGCATACAAATATCTTTATATTTATTATAAGTAGCCTTAGAAGCAATGGTTGGGCTCCCTGTGGTTAGAGCCGCAACGACCCACGTTGGACACTCGTCATATATTTAACTAGATTATTGCATTCATACGAGTCGTTGTTGATATAATAGAGGACGTGGATAAGAACACGAACCCGCCACACTTTGCTTCTTCTCGTCCTCGTGGTCCTTTCATTTCTGGGAATTCGCAAAACCTTGAAGGATGGTTGTGGTTTACGTTTATTACTAGACAACGCTTTCGCATCGAGTCTAGGTGAAATCTTGGAGTCGCTTGAGTTCATATCTCCGTTGTGCTACGCGTCTGATTGGAATGCTTTGCTATCGTTAAGGTGGCCCTATTTTGATTCCGATTCTACATGAAATGTATCAAGTTTTTGAGAATTTCCACGAAGAAAACGATCGATTTCAATAATTCCCTGATTTTGATAACGTCCGAGGTGATGAGGAAAATGGGTCTAGTTAGGTTGTGACGTCACCCATGCATTCTGAAGGAGACATTTCTTTACGTTTTTGAAATCCGATCGTGTATAATCTGACCAGGTTTCTGGGTATGACGTCACTCGACCCAGGCTCCTTGGTTTATTAATGCGGTCGTGTGAACAATAAATCTCGAATTTTAAACGGAAATGAAAAGTCACGGATTTATTGAAATCGATCGCTTGCTTCGCAGAAATTCTTACAAACATGATAAGTTTCATGTAATATTGGAACTAATATAAGGGCACTTTAAGGAGTCGATTTGTAAGATTTAAAGAAAAATGGATGTAGAGTATTAAATATCGTGGCAACGTCGTCAACATCCGCATCATCAGCATCATCTTATTCATACCAATCACCGGCATCATCATCTGTCCATCTTCATTATCACAATCATTGTCATCATCACAACCACTACCACCGAAATCATCATCCATCAGTGTCATCACCATCATTGTCATCACCATCATTGTCATCACCATCATTGTCATCACCATCATCATCACAACCACTACCACCGAAATCATCATCAGTCCATCATTGTCATCACCATCATTGTCATCATCATCACAACCACTACCACCGAAATCATCATCAGTCCATCATTGTCATCACCATCATTGTCATCATCATCACAACCACTACCATCGAAATCATCAGTCCATCATTGTCATCACCATCATTGTCATCATCATCACAACCACTACCATTGAAATCATCATCAGTCCATCATTGTCATCACCATCATTGTCATCATCATCACAACCACTACCACCGAAATCATCATCAGTCCATCATTGTCATCACCATCATTGTCATCACCATCATTGTCATCACCATCATCACAAATCATCTGTCCATCTTCATTATCACCATCATTGTCATCACCATAATCATCATCTTCATCATTGTCACTACGAGCGGCAGCAATGTTACTGTCGCCCCACAATCACCACCACCATCGTTCTATTTCGATTCACCATATTTAGTAGAAACACAAATAACAGTTCTTGATTTCATCACCGCAATCTCACTTTTGTTTCGCAAAGTCTTTGCATGACGAAAACTACGACGTCTTTTCGTGCTCTGTGTTTAAATTACTGCTCGATGCGAACGGAGGAATGGATGAAGGAACTTTTAAGTTATCTCGACCTTCAGAATGAATCTCGATTGGAATCACAACCAGTGTCCCCTAAAATCACATTCGATTTGAACCGTTCAGAGCATTCCTACAATTGACAGAGTTTGTGAATCCATCGAAGGAGTTTTAATTTTCTCTTCTGCTTTTATGTTGATGACATTTGCCTCCCACACGCGAAAGCGCAAAGCGTTTGTACTGGTACCAAGTCGTTAATTTCTTCAATTCCAATCAAATTGGCATGAGATATAGATCGAATGACGACACGTGAAAATGTGGTCAAATAATTATTCCCGATATCAAATCCAAGGTTTTGCGAGTTCCCTTTGTATGAATAAGGGGGGAGGGGAGGGGAGGGGTAAAGTAAATGTTTGGTGTTCCTATGGAAACAGTGTGCTCCTGTCAGTCACTTGATTCAAGTGGGTATTTTTGTCCGCGCTTGCGCATTGTCGTGTGCAGCCTTTGTGGTCAAGAAGGGAGGGGGGGTGGGTGGGGGAAAAGTCGCCAGGCCATCCCATGATCGAATTACCATGACAACTGCCCTTTGAAAGTGTGAATAAGTACATATAATTATTTAGATTTATATTATAAACATGGAAAGACATTTTAACACCACTAGTATCAAGAAAAGCTATAGTATAGACGAGAATTCAGGCTTTGTAGGGTCGTAATATTCCTGACTTTTCCCTTGTTCTTGGAAGAAAAACAAAATGCTAGTTTGGACGGCTCTAGAGGTCAAAGTGGAGTCGCCTACTAGAAACCAAACCATTTTCCAAGAGGAGTTCTCTTTTCTTTTTTATCCCCTCTCAAATCGCCTCAATTCTCGTCCAGTTAATGCTAAAGTTCCTGTACAAAGTCTGACAGATTTGATGTTATATTTGTGATGTGTCCATAGAACATACCTGGAGACGTAGACTTTTACTTGTGTGTATGTATGTAACTAGAGCTAGTTGTGTACGTAGAGTAGCGAAAAAACCAGTGACCACGTGACCACCAAACAAAAACCTCTACTTCCATTATACCGTGTTGTGCGAGAGGCGCTGTGGCGGGACCCACCGGGTCTCGTACACGACCCGCTCGCGTATGCCTTTGAAGTCTGGCCTGTATTGTACATTGACCGCCTCTAAAGAGACCTTCGTTTTTTCACGCGATGATGACTGTGTAAGTAATTATTAGGAGAAATGGTAGTTTATAGACTGATCGCAGATTATCGCCAATCCCCGACAAGGAAACTCCCCATCAGTGATGAATTCACAACGATTGTTAACTAACTATGTAAAGCTCGAAGCCCAAAAGCTGTCGTAAGTTTTATGTCAAAATAAACCATTACTCGATAGGTGTAGTCGAGATCGTTTTCTGCGCATGCGTATAGTAGGGAGGGTTGATCCCACATGTGTTAGCCTCCTCCGCAGCCTTGTAAACCATTTCTGGATTGGTTGTGAAAGTGAGATCCTCGTCTGCGCATGTGTATAGTGGGGGGTTTATTCCACATGTGTTAGCCTCCTCTGCAGCCTTGTAAACCATTTCTGGATTGGTTGTGACATTTAGCAAAGTGAGATCCTCGTCTGCGCATGTGTATAGTGGGGGGTTGATCCCACATGTGTTAGCCTCCTCTGCAGCCTTGTAAACCATTTCTGGATTGGTTGTGAAAGTGAGATCCTCGTCTGCGCATGTGTATAGTGGGGGGTTGATCCCACATGTGTTAGCCTCCTCTGCAGCCTTGTAAACCATTTCTGGATTGGTTGTGACATTTAGCATGCGTCTGCGCATGTGTATAGTGGGGGGTTAGTCCCACACGGGTTGTACTCAGCAGTTTGGGTATGCAAACCTAGTCTAGGATCGAGGTATAAGAGCGTGATAAGATGAGCTAATGATAGCCTGGTTAGGGGTCTGGTTACTCTATTTGGGGAACTGGAAAGAGGGGGAGAAGGAAAAGGTAGAGGTGAGATGACAGAGACCATTACACAACCCTAAAATTAACGGAAGTTAACTTCTGGTCGATGTACATGATCTAGCCTCGACCGAAGGTAAAGGGGGAGAAAAAGATGAATTATACCACAGGAAGCCCGAATAATTGAAGACGGGTGATCTGAAATAGATTTTCGAGAGGAACTAGACGCTTTAATAAGCGTTCACTGGTGCGATTGAGCACTGGGATGCATTGTAGCATGAAAGAAGTATACTTTATATGGGCCTCCACCTTCCATTCGGTGAGGGACTGAGCTGTGAAGAACGAAGAGATCAGGAACGAACTGAACTGACCGAGACACGTTTTCATTCTCACCCCAGACAATTTTCTTGAAACTCCAGCCATTCAGAATTAGCTCGTTGATTATATTAATTAGATAGGCCGGGAATATTTCAACAAAGTTTGTCGAAGAAAGAGGTCAACTTCAGTGATAAAACTCACAGATCAGCTTTTAGTGATCTCGTTCCCAGACCCACTCAATTGCAGATTGTGCGGCTTAGTCTCACTGCTTACACATTTCTCTATGTTTAGATCTGAGATAACGATTACAGTGATCACAACAGTGTTTGGTTACTTGTCGAGTGATAGGTGTATTCATGATCACTGCTTAAACATTTCTCTATGTTTAGATCTGAGACTGAACGATTATAGTTATCAACTCAGTGTTTGGCTACTTGTTCGGTGACTCGGCACTCGACAACATAATAGCGGCCAGCTCAGCATTTGTATAAACGGCTGGTTAAGAGAGTCAGTAACACGGCTAGCAAAATCGAGAAAATATATTCAGATTTTGGGAAACTACCGATTACGTGAGTTTTAACTTGACGGCTCAATTTGACCTTGACCTCCGATGCCTCCTGATTGGTTTGTGATTTGTAATCTCTCTTGCGGTCAGACTTCTTGTCGCCTTGTTCCATTTTGTGTCGACTACCAACAAAAACTAGATATATTTTCGTGATTGATTCTGACAACTGAACTTGCCCCTGCTTGACCTCCGGTGCCTCTTGATTGGTTTGTGATTTGTAATCTCTCTTGTGATGAGACTTCATATCTCCACCTTCCATTTTATAACAACCACCGACAAAAAATAAAAAAAATAAAAAAGAAGATCTCCAATTTAAGACTCCTGCCCCGGCCTTCGGCCTGGGCACGAGTGGCACGAGTAATTATGGAATTATCGCTGATTATCAACGTTTTTTGAAATACCCGTGTATCTATCGAGAATAGCATATTCGCTAACCTGAGTTTCAGGCTCAAAGTGGAGGGGGAAGAGGAGGGGAATGTCACCGGCCCCTTTCCCTTTCCCCCTTCTCTTCCACCTTTGGGCCTGATAGCGTAGACCATTCTACTTTTCATCTTGGGGCAAGATTGATGTGGTTGAAGTTATGTGGTTTACCCGGCATGGCGCGGTATGCATGTACACCTGTTTCAAAAAACGTTGACAACAGGCGATATCTGAAATGGAGGTCTGAGATCAAGACGAATTATGGGAAACTGTTCATTCATTCGACCTCAAGCTTGGAATCACGCTTGGTGTTCGAACGAGATGTTAACGTGAAGATATCCATGCAATAGACCTCTTTAGCTTCGTATGTAAATTGTCCATTTCAGATCATGTGATGTAAACATGGTGTTCTCTGGAGAATTAGTCCTTTCAATTAATATGAACGAATAAATTTCAGAAATATAAAGGAACAATTCTCCAGATATCATGTTTACATCACATGATCTGAAATGGGCAATTTGCATACAAGCTAAAGAGGTCTATTCAGATCGACCGTAGCTGAAAATCATTAAGGTACGACCTAAAGGAATTCTGGGTGATTGAAATTCTCAAAATAGCATGACAAATCAACAATTTAATCTCGATTAGCTGAAAAGTTATCATCTGACACAGGAAGCCCAACTCGATCTAATCAGTCTGTCCCTCGCGTGCGTCAACAAGAAAGACTAGCTGTCCGCAATAATTGACGGATTTCAGCTGAAGACTATTTAAAGACGAAATAAAACAACAACGACAAACTATCACAAACAGAGTGTTTCTTCCTGCACGCTTTATTAATATATATTTGTTTTTGATACAGCCGAGCTTTCACACTACTGACACATCTTCAGGACTAAAGTATAACGGAAACAATTTATGCTAATTTATATCTGCATTTACTAAAACCTGAACTCTCTGAAATACTTGAATTCGTATAGCTATTACCATCTGCAGTCTTGACGCCCCGTGGTTTCGATGTGTAGGATAATTGGTTAAATCGGGGTGGGTGGTTCGTGGGCGGGATGGTGTTCGTTGGGAGAGAAAATTACAGTTAGGGTACTACATCCCGCATTGATTGGATGACCTAGCAAAATAGTGTTTACCAGTGAACGCTTATCACCAAATCTGTAGGGGAGGGGAGGGTGTGTAGGAATATTGTCCTATTCTGAGGGAATATTAAATAGAGCTATTGTTTGATAAAGACTGTCGGCAAAAATATCGGCAGGCAGAATTGGAATGGTTTCCTGCATTGTTAGTATTGTTAGTATTGATAGTATTGTTGTATTGCTGTATTTGTAAACCCACTCAAAATAAAGATTATTATTATTACCCATTTTGAGACTTTTGAAAATATTTTTTTTCGATACCGCTGTTTAGACAGGGTTACCTTTTTGGGTTACCTGTGGATTTAACCATGTCATTCACCACAGGTATCCCAACATATGTCATTCACCACAGGTATCCCAACATATGTCATTCACCACAGGTATACCAACATATGTCATTCACCACAGGTATACCAACATATGTCATTCACCACAGGTATATACCAACATATGTTATTCACCACAGGTATACCAACATATGTCATTCACCACAGGTCTCCCAACATATATCATTCACCACAGGTATACCAACATATGTCATTCACCACAGGTATACCAACATATGTCATTCACCACAGGTATACCAACATATGTCATTCACCACAGGTATCCCAACATATGTCATTCACCACAGGTATACCAACATATGTCATTCACCACAGGTATACCAACATATGTCATTCACCATAGGTATACCAACATATGTCATTCACCACAGGTATATACCAACATATGTCATTCACCACACAGGTGTACCAACATATGTCAGTCACCACAGAGGTATACCAACATATGTCATTCACCACAGGTATACCAACATATGTCATTCACCACACAGGTGTACCAACATATGTCAGTCAACAGAGGTATACCAACATATTATATGTCACTATTACTACTACTACTACTACTACTACTACTACTACTACTACTACTACTACTACTACTACTACTACTACTACTACTACTACTACTACTACTACTACTACTACTACTGCTACTGCTACTGCTACTGCTACTGCTACTGCTACTACTACTACTACTACTACTACTATACTACTACTACTACTACTACTACTACTACTACTACTACTACTACTACTACTACTACTACTACTACTACTACTACTACTACTACTACTACTACTACTACTACTACTACTACTACTACTACTACTACTACTACTACTACTACTACTACTACTACTACTACTACTACTACTACTACTACTACTACTACTACTACTACTACTACTACTACTACTACTACTACTACTACTACTACTACTACTACTACTACTACTACTACTACTACTACTACTACTACTACTACTACTACTACTACTACTACTACTACTACTACTACTACTACTACTACTACTACTACTACTACTACTACTACTACTACTACTACTACTACTACTACTACTACTACTACTACTACTACTACTACTACTACTACTATATATACTACTACTACTACTACTACTGCTACTACTACCACTACTACTACTACTATGCTACTGTGCTTTATCATCCCACTCTTTTCGCCGAAATGAAAGAATTTCACTAAAAACATCGAGGACGATCTTTTCAAAATACAAACTAATTAGCATATTGTCGGCACGCGTCCGTGAGTTTGAGAAGTGGCGGGAAAAATTCAATCGTTCGTAGTTTTGTTCAAAACATTTATTTATCTTTTGAATGAAACATATTTTCCCTTCAAATGACCAGAAATAATATAAAAATACAATGGTTTCTTATTTAGAACCGCATTTTAACCAACTGTCCGTGATATATAATATCAGGACAGTAGAGTGTCTTGATACGGGAGAATTCTCGATTGTGATTGGTTGAAACAAATATTGGGGATGATAATTATATAAAATAATATGGCACTGTGGTCACAACGCACTTGGAACGCAGACTGTCTATATGATTGCGTGTTGATGACCGATAACAGAGTGTAAACAAACACATATTATCACAAGTTTAATATTTTTATTGATTATTTTAAGGCACAGTAGTTTTGATTATGTATTTCAATATAATAACATCTTACTTTACAATTCAGCTCTTATTTGCGCAGCACTTTGATCCCCTTCTAGTAAAGTGAGACTCACTCTTCATAAGCCTAAAATAGCATTATTGTGTTATATACGATTACCAACAAATTATTAAAGTCTTTAAGTAGCACCACTATACATTGTCTTAGCTTAATAGTAAAAGCGATGATAAAATCCAGCTAGACTATCTATCCCATCTGTTGTTTATATCTAGTCATCTCGTGACCATTGGCCATAGTCTATTAAAGTACTTATGATTCAATTGCGGCGTGGACTCCCTGTGGGCCGTAGTTCCCTTATCTTCAGACGTTCACTCCAGGCATAAGGCTTCTAGCAGTTGGACGTCATTTTTCATACTCATCGGATAAAGAGTGAACTTGAGTTCCACTTCAGCTTCAGACAACACCCTAAAGCCCCACCCTGTCTCCGCCATCACCTTCTTCAAGAGATCCTCCGAGCCGATCTTGAAGGAAAACGCGAACAAGATGCGACCCGTCTTTTTCAAATGGTCTCTTGCACCCTCGAGGAATTCCCGCAACCCTTTGTACTCTGGATCCACAAGGCCTCGCTCTAGGGGGCTCAGAACTCTTTTTTCTTGCGGATTTGGAGAAGCAAACGGGATGAAGGGGAAGCTCCAAAAGATCAGGTCAAAGCGTCGGTCCTTGAGGTCTGGAACGTTGTAGACGTCTCCAGTGAAGGCATAGACTCGGTTCTCCAGGCCGTGCAGCTGGACGTTCTCTTTTGTGTTTTCAATGGCGTTTGGGTTGATATCGGTTGCCCATATGCGACAGTTATCGTGATTTAACGCGACTTCTATCAGTGTGTTGCCATTGCCGCAACCGACTTCCAGAAAATCGAAGAAATCCTCATTATCCATGTTAGAAAGCTCTTCTTTCACGATCTGGCTCACTTCCGAGGCCAAAAACTCGCATCCTTGTTGAGTGAACTCCGAGTCAAAAACGGTAGGGAACTGCCAGAACGTCTTGCCAAGCAGCGTGATCTGTCGCTTGCGTGGTGTACGCGCCTTCATTTCGTTGACCAGCATCACGAGTGGGTTGGGAGCTTGCATGATGAAGGAGTCGTTGAAAGTTGAGCTTTCGCTGCGTAGAGCTGTCAGAGTGCACACTAGCTTCTTCTCAGCTCTGTACTGTGTGAATCAGAAGCGACTGTGACGATCAATTATTTATAGCGACACGAATGAGGGCGTCGCCACAGAGTCATCTCTATCAGAGCTACCTATCAGATAAGAAGTCGACGCTGTAGGGCAGCCAACAGCCAAGTAGAAATCTCAAGATATCACGTGAATTTTTATCGTAATATGTCTGAAACAGGAATAGTTTTGACTAGACTGGATACTGTGCGCAGCAGTTTAAACATAGTCATAGTTTTGGCTAGTCACATGAGCGCGAGGAAGATGCAGGGTTTTTGCACAAAATGAATCACTAAAAAGCCCAAACACAGCTATACCTGCATGACGATTTTCTCTGCAAGCAGTGACAGTTTCGAAATAAAAAGTCCGTCAATTACTCCAGAAAAACAACTCCAACTGAAAAGTCGCTTCTGTTTTTTGTGGTATTCAAAACGATTTCTGCCCGAAGCTATACATTTCTAAAGGGCTCAAAAACGCTTCATCGTCTTCAAGTTGCCTGCATATCTCTAGACTGACAACTGTGTGGAATATACTTCATTGTAGCGTCACCGGAGGGCTGGACTCTAGTAGTGCACATGCATGCAACTCACTTCGTTATGTGGAGCTTTCTGCGCGCTTGGTTTGCGTTGTTGTGGATAGAAATCAATTTCCAGTGAATGCTCGCGTCCCTGTGGTTTCTTATCGTGCGAGAAGGCTTTCTCAAGACACAAGAACGGGAGAAAATAAATAGTTTTTTTTTCGAAAGACAAAGTTCGCCTTATGTTAATGAGGTTCGACTGTCTGCATTGAAAATATCTCAACAAGCCACTCGGGGTTTTTTTTCCCATTAATAAACAGCAATGTTTTTAAAACTATCTTGAATTAAAAACTCATATTAAAACACATATTTCAAATTAGAACTAAGAGATCTATAGGAACCCTGCTATTTTGTACAAACTGAAACTAAACATCCTCGCAAAAACAAAATAAAAAAATAATGAAAATATTTTCTTTTTTCTTTTTCCGAATAGGCTTCTAGCTGGGCATGGTGTAGAAATCTTATCCTGCATGAGATAACAAGTCGATATTTCTGGGCATGTGGTCTTGGCTGACCGTCTTTCTTAATTATGCCGAAATTCCGTATTCACAAATTAGTTTTATCTATACTCAATTTCGAGTCAATAATGAGTTTTTTTGAGGTTATTTCATTACCCTAAAACACTGCGGTCAGTGTGGCTGTATGGACACACCTTAACACAGCCCTTTAAAAGGTTCCTATTCAATGTTTTATAAGTATTTCATCACTCCTTCACCCTCGGGGGGTTAAACCCTGATCTTATTGATAGGAGATGTCGTTAGAAGCTCCAGGGGGTGGGGGTGGGTGGGAGGTGCAGGATTGATAGTTGCTCACCGGGGTAGGGTGGGGTGGTTCTCATTCAATGTTTTATAAGTATATCATCACTCCTTTACCCTCGGGGGGTTAAACCTTGATCTTATTGATAGGAGATATGTCGTTAGAAGCTCCAGGGGGTGGGGGTGGGTGGGAGGTGCAGGATTGATGGTTGCTCACGGGGGTGGGGTGGGGTGGGGTGGTTCCTATTCGATGTTTTATAAGTATTTCATCACTCCTTTATCCTCGGGGGTTAAACCCTGATCTTATTGATATGAGACGTCATTAGAAGCTCCAGGGGGTGGGGGTGGGTGGGAGGTGCAGGATTGATGGTTACTCACCGGGGTGGGGTGGGGTGGTTCTCATTCAATGTTTTATAAACTATTTTATCACTCCTTGCATGATCTCACTGATATAAGACGTGGTGGGAGGTTGGTGGGAGGTGCTTATTATTGATGGTTGCTCACACGGGGGTGGGGAGGGGTGGTTGTTGGACAGAAGCCACGCTAGAAATACGTATTGTTTACTCTCTTGCATATAGAAATATCACGTGAACAACCAATGCTTTAAATTGTGTCACCTGTCACGTGACTTTTTAAATTTCCACCGAAGGCAAACGAAAATATCATAACTTGAAAGAGCATACTAAAATTAGTAAAAGTTGAAAATTGCAAAGGAATCAAGCAAATAAGACAAAAGTTGAAGGCTTTCAAAGTTTCCCGCTTTGACAAGGATTTGTATGGGTTTTTCGCTTGGAGGGCAAATGATTTCCATACAAAAAAGGCAAAGTTTGAATGCCTGTAACTCTTGCCCTATTTACTTACTTCCCTTCAAACTTTCCACTTTTACTAACGTTAGTATGCTCTTTCCAGTTATGGTATTTTCGTTTGTCTTCAGTGAAAATCTAAAATTTCACGTGACAGGTGACACAAGCTCATTAACGTTACAATTTTGGGAGAGGAGCCTCCCCTCTCTGCAGAGACAATCTGAGTTCACACGTGCGCACATGAGAACTATCGATGTTTTGTTAGACTGCTCTGACTGCTGGGATGTTACATCAAAAGTATAAATCAAACCACGTGAAAGTGAACTACCTGCTAGCCAAACCGCAGCAAACCAATCACAATACGTCATTGATCTCGTACATTTCTCTATATTCCAAGCGACTAGCGCCCAGTTCCTTTGGGTCAAGTTGAGGTGATGATATTTTTTCCAGGTTTGTTAATGTTTTCCCTTTATCTATTCACGCGCGGTCTCAGTTGCTTTTCTTTAGCGTATCGCGTATTTCTCAGAAAGATGATGAAAGATGAACAATTCTTGTTCTTGAATTCCATAAAATATTTATTGGGAAGACACTGGCTTAATTTAATTTTGGGTCGCGGGCTCATCTAGACTAAAGTTACCATGGTAACCATCTTTTTTCCGCCTAAGCTTTGCAGCTGTTTTTATGAAGATCGATGGCGACAGTCTACTGAAAAGGAAAGAAGATCCTAAAGTCCCGACATCTTTTGCCGTTGACAATTAATTTGCGTGGCGATAACACGTCGTAAAAATAGTATCATTTTAATTTCAGTCTTTGCGTCGTTTCTCGAGATGTGGAAAAGGCAGTTTATTATCCTGCTTATTTTACAACCTTATTTTACACTCCAGATCCTCCAAGAAAATAAAATATCTGGTAACATAAGAAAAAATGGGGAAAAAATAAAATAATGAAATTGGTGATGGGGGAGGGGAGGGATGGGAAGAAATAATCCATGCTCACTTATGCACACCCATGTCTAGCCTCCTCCACAGGCAACCCCAAAAATCCCAAAAAGCAAAACGGGATCCCAATGGGTTTGCATGCGGAGGAGGCTAACCATGATTGCGAAATTAGATATCCGAAAGATTGTGAATGCATCACGCTTCGCAGAAAGTTAAAAAGTCCCCTTTCTTCAGTTGACTAAGTGAAGTGAATCTAAGTGAAGTGCAAACGAATATTGAAGCCGGATACGCTTTTTTTAAATTCACGGGGTACGCGGGGGGGGGGGGGGGGGGGGGGGGGGGGGGGGGTACACGTATCATACGACTCACTTTGGTACAGCAGTGACCTGGAGAATGTAAAAACAGATAATAAAAAAAGTATTTCATAGATTTTCTTCGCTTCTTTTTGCGTTGTATTTCCTCCCTTTCCTTTCTCATGTATATTTAAATAAATTTAATACTATTTGTCTAATTGAAGTAGGCCGAACTCTCCCGGTAACGATATGGGTCAGTTGAAAGTACGTGAAAATCACTGATTGGGAGACAGCTTTGACGGAAGTCGTAGAGCGTAAAAGGTTTCTATATTCAGGATATGGACTGGATTTCGAAAAAAGATTCTGCTGAATTTCTCCCCTAAAAGGGAGACACTTTCAAACAATTAACAAAACATGGAATGTTTGTACAGCTGAACTGGTGTAAATTGTCATACTGCATGGGTAGTAGGCAGTCGACCATGCATGTCAATTTCGCAATCTCTGCCAGTGTGTCAGTTTCACAACTTTACAAATTCGTTGCACACAAGTCCGACTTTTCTGTAGATTTGATGTTGAGGAGTGAATTAAGGATAGAGGATAGACCACCTCGTAAGCATATTCAATGCTCAGCGACGCACTTGCCTCGTGCCAGAATCGTGCATAAAGATTGTGAACAAAAGCACAGAAAAGAAATGATATTAAAATGTCACCAGACGTATCGAACTCTGATTGGTTGATACGGCCCGGTACCAGGCTCTCGCGACGTTTCGACGACCTTGTTTCTGTCCAGCATGGCGTACAGAACTGTTGTGTTCTTCCTCGTTTGCCTTCTTTTTTGTAGCATTTTAGTGGATTCTAAAGTAGTTCATAAACCTAAACCCCGACATACAGTGAAGCCGACAGTCGGGCATGAGAATCAAGCGGAAAGCACCCACGAACCAGGTAAAAATACACACCGAAGTTCACTTCTCTCTCTCATCTGTTGAATCATTTGCAAGTTTTTTGGAAAGAAGCTGATTTTGAACGCGAGATTTTTGAATGATTTTGTAGAGGAAACCCAACCACCACCGACTCGCCATGACGTGAAGGAAAACCAGGATGAATCAGGTAAAGAGATGTTCTACTTAACCCTGTTATCGTAGGAAAACAACCCGAAACAGGTACCTCTGTTGTGATTAGTAAAATGTCGTGTCAAAAAGAGCAAAGTTTTCTTGGCAGATTCCAGTCACTTTTGGTAGATTAAAGTCGACTAAACCTATACAGAAGAACCGCTGGTAACTACCCAGCTCTATCGGCTCTGTTACCCTCGAGTGAATCCAAGGAGATGTTTGAAAGGAGCTACGTTCTGTTGTCATATGTTGTCGAGTTTATAAACGTCATTCCCATAAAGAACAATGCAAAACCCAGTGATTGTAGATCGTTTAGGATTCAATACAAGTTCTTTTAACATTCCTTTGAGAGTTACCTTGTCTACTGTGCCTAAATTGTCTATCGGTTTCGCTCTGTTTCTGTCAGAACTTTCAGCCATCGCCATCCATACACGTACACTGTACATGGTATAAGCATAAATGCGATAGGATTTCTGTACTTTTGTAGTTTCAATTCTAGTCATTCGCCTTTCCCTTGTTTTCTCTTCTCTGCTTCACGATGGCTGAAATCCTGTAGCTTTGAAACATTCAGGGTTTTTTGTATTTCTGAAGGAAAGTTTGTGAATATATCTTTCAACTCGTATGCTAATCTATTGCCTGTGGTATACACGTCATTTCAAAATTAATTTATACGTAATCTACTCATCGTAAGTGGAAAGATTTGTTCTTGAAAAATAACAGTTTGACAGTAAAGTCAAGGTTGGATGTCAATATTGCCAGCTTCTATTTGTTGATATATAGATGTAGTAATATAAAGAAGAAACTTTGTTTTACGTTTTTGGCCTTTGCTATACATTACGACGTACTGTACAGTATTTCTAGATGTAGTTTAGAAAGATAGTTTTATTGAATAATTGCATTGCCGTACATAGATACAGTACTGCAACTATTGTATAAAACTAAATGAGTGGGTGGTAGTACTTCAACTATGCATGCTGGTCCCCTCCCCTCCCCCAAAGGGGTGTGGTTTGGATTTGGCTCATTGTATGGGGTATGGTAGCTATTTTGTTCAAGTTACTTGTCAAGTAGACAGGTTAATCCTGTTTGTTCTATTCCAGAAGAAAAGGATGAGACCGAAGGGGGTCATGACGTGTCCGAAATCCAAAAAAGTAATACGCTGTCATATTTGTACTCGTATTTGTACTGTAATGTTGTCATCCTTGTGTAACCCTAGCTGTGCAGTAGATATCCAGATGTAGTTTCATGAAATAGTTTTATTGAATAATTGCATTGCCTCGTCTAGATACAGTACTGCAACTATTGTATAAAACTAAATGAGTGGGAATGGTGGTACTTCATGTATGCATGCTGGTCCCCTCCCCTCCCCCAAAGGGGTGTGGTTTGGATTTGGTCATTGTATGGGGTGATGGTAGCTATTTTGTTCAAGTTACTTGTCAAGTAGACAGGTAATCCTGTTTGTTCTATTCCAGAAGAAAAGGACGAGTGGAAGGGGGTCATGAAACCAATGAAATCCATAAAAGCAAACATCACGATAAACAAGGTTTTCAAGGTAATGTGGTCATCCTTGGTCAACACCCTAGCTGTGCTGAAGATATCCAAAGACTTTGTCATGAAATCCGTCCAGAAAACAACTTTGATCTCCTCGTCTGCTTACAAGATAAAGCTAAGGTAATGGTGATGGTGAATGTATTGATGGTGATGATGATGGCTTTGCTAGTGGCGTTGATGGTGGTGATTATGGTGGTGATGATGGAGTGGTAATGATGGTGATGGTGAATGTATGATGGCGCATGATATGGTGATTGTGGTGTCCTTCATGGTTGAGGTGGTGATGGATGGTAGTGATGGTGATGGTGAATGTATGATGGTGATGATATGGTGCTTGTGATGTTGATGGTTGAGGTGGTGATTGTAGTGGTAGTGATGGTGATGGTGATGGTGATGATGAGGTTGATATGGTGTAGTGTGATGTTGATGGTTGAGGTGGTGATTGGAGTGGTAGTGATGGTGATGGTGAATGTATGATGGTGATGATATGGTGCTTGTGGTGTTGATGGTTGAGGTGGTGATTGGAGTGGTAGTGATGATGGTGCTATTGATAGTGATGATGATGAGGTTTGTAGTGGCGATGATGATGGTGATGGTTGAGTTGATGATTGATAGTAATGATAAATAATAATAATAAACATAATTTGTATAGAGCATACTTCATGTGAATATGATGATGCGCATGTCCTTCACACCAATAGTAAGTACATGTGATGGTGGTGATGGTGATGGTGATGATGAGGTTTGTAGTGGTAGTGATGATGATGATGGTTGAGGTGGTGATTGTAGTGGTAGTGATGGTGCTATTGATGGTGATGATGATGAGGTTTGTAGTGGTAGTGATGATGATGATGATGGTTGAGGTGGTGATTGTAGTGGTAGTGATGGTGCTATTGATGGTGATGATGGTGAGGTTTGTAGTGATAGTGATGATGATGATGGTTGAGGTGGTGATTGTAGTGGTAGTGATGGTGCTATTGATGGTGATGATGAGGTTTGTAGTGGTAGTGATGATGATGATGGAGGGTGGTGATTGGAGTGGTAGTGATGGTGCTATTGATGGTGATGATGAGGTTTGTAGTGGTAGTGATGATGGTTGAGGTGGTGATTGGAGTGGTAGTGATGGACAGTGCTATTGATGGTGATGATGATAGGGTTTGTAGTGGTAGTGATGATGATGGTGGTGGTAGTAGTGGTACTATTGATGTTGGTATTCATTGATGGTATTAATTATTTCATTAATTTAATGACAGCGATAATTACAAGAGTTCTGAGAAAAATATCATTAGCTATAATTACAATGTACATGTACAATAATAATAAAAAATCATTAATAAAGTTTATATAGCTATTAAAGAACTATTCAAATATTCTAAAGCGCTTTACATTAACGATACTAAAAAGTGTAAAAAAGAAAAAGAAAATCTAGAAAACTAAATTCAATGTTTTATTTGCAGGAAGATGACATATCAAGGGAATGCCATAATGTAAGAAAACAAAATCACTCTATAGCCAACAGCCTTGGGTCTAAACCCTAGTACCACTGATAGTGAAAGTACAACGTCGGTAAACTCTCTGTAACTTTAACGGAATATGATATCAGATCTTCTCTGTACATAATATTGTTATTTTATTGTATTTTAAAGTATTTATCAAAAGACAGACATGATAGAATAGATTGTAATAACATCCACTATCATCCAGGATTCTCTGTAGAAGCCGGCAAATGCTGGAATTCCGCTGTCTGTTAAGACAAAGGAGCCTTTTGTCCTGGCTATAATATGTCCCTTTTTGTGTCATCTGTGCTGTCAAACTTCATTGATGAAATATTGATCATGGTAATGATGATGATGATGATTGCCTGTTTTCTTGAAATTCAGCTTTTGTGGTCTTACAAGAAGAATTTAACTTGCGATGTACGGTTTGAGGAGGCAGCGAAGAAGTTCTGTAAAGATGACTTGAAAAAGGTAAATATGCTTAAAAGTTGAAAAGTTGGTTACAAGCGAGTCTGACAAAATGCATTATGTAAATCTAAAATTGAGATTTTATGCAGTTGCACTAATTTGATTTTTGCGCTATATAAGTTAATCAATTATTATTAAATTATTAATGTGTATGTTATGAAGGTTATAATCAGAGCTATGGTAGAGATACAGTTGAGTGAATCCTGTACTGCGGAAAGCCTTGGTTTCATTGCATATCATCGTGTACTGAGATTTGTATTAATGACAAGATGACTTTTATTGGGCGATTTGACAATGAAGCACCTAAAGTTGCTAATTAAACAATCTATAATTTACATGATAACACCATTTAGAAAAACAGCTACTGTAATGGGCAGTACCATGATTCTTAACTATCTTGGGAAACGCCTATTTCAACTTCATTTCTGTGCTTGTGCTCGAAGGACTCGCACAATATTGCACGAAGAACAAAACATCAATTCTGGCTTATCAGCATGAAATGTTCTGTTCATTCTATCTAAGTTATAAACCAATTTGGCATTGATCTTTGCAGGAAGATGTGCTTCTTTTTGGCTGTTGATGACTCTTTTGGCACAAAGGGCTTACTCAAAACGTTTTACTGTTTAACAGCAACATATAACCTGGCTGATCTTTGTGTAAGGCGCATCGAGACTGTGTGTATGATGCATTTTCCCGATCTCTCTATTATGATTGTTGTCGTTCCTAGCTACCCTACTGTAGACATCAATTAGAAAAAAATTTCCCTGCAACAATCGTTCATCCCCTGCATGTTGATGCATCGCCAAGTAAACATCACCGACACTCGCTGTCACAGCATGATGACAAGAGCAGGCCATTTGTCTTCAGCAACTATCACTTGATTGATGGCTTTTTTGACAAGTGTCACAATGATGTCGTGAACCTACAGTGTGGGCGTAATTACCAACAATGACCAGGATGACGAGGTAAATATGTAACAATTCAGTGTATTTTAGAACAAATATAGAAGATGTGGTGATTACAATACCTTATTCAATGTTTAAAGGAAATCTTTAACAACGTAAAAAGTAGTGCGGAAAACTTTAAGGCTTTTTTCGGCTTTTTTCGGCTCAATTTTACAGTGAACGTTATAGATTTCCTTTAACAACCCAATGACTCCCAAATCGCCCGACCCTCGCACGTAAAAATCAGATACTGCTTTGTAAAATTCTAACTTTCTGAATTTTCGTAACATCGATCTCATGGCCAGTTATTAGTGACAACTAGATAACTCTTCATATTTTAACCTGTAAAACTGTTTTAGCTACCCTAAACACTTACAGGTCGAAGATTTCTGGGCATTAGTTACAATTTGTTGTACTGAGATTTGCTATTAAATCAAAAATGCGTGTTTTTGACGCAATTTTACAAGCCCTCGAAAATGAACTACATTTGACTTGGATTTTCTTCCAAAATACATCCTTGCGAAAAAAAACGCCACTTTCTCAGCAAAGGCTTCCATCTCTCTTCTTGATATAGTCGTTCAATTTCCCCTCTCTTTTCCTTAACTCGCCGAACAATAGCCATTTCCTTAGGCCCACTTTCGCTAACACGTGTTTTCCTTCTGCACGCCCGAAAAGGATTTTGGAAACATCCGGGAATTTCTGCATAGATCTCCCCCGAAAAAATCCCTCTTTTAAGAAGGTATAGAGTGTCGAGCCACTTGGTCCTACAAGCAAAATATTGCACCGGTTGCATTCTTTACAAGTCCAAAGTCGCCAAAAATGCCTTTGTAGGTCCTGGAATCCACCACAGAAAGACCAGAGAGACGATTTCACAATTGAGTCCGCCATTTTGAATTTTCAAACGGCAAAGGCAAAAATCTGTGTCGTGAATTCGTATCTAACTATTATGAGTTCTTCCAGGAGAACGGTACTCTACCACACCAGTCAAGCTTAATGATGCTCCCTGGGGGCTTCTGTGGTGAATAATGGCTATAAACACTCTAAAAATGCAAAATTGATCAAGTAAACAGCTACGAGATGCTGTTCCTCGAGGAGATTCACCAAAAGAGAAAGATTACGTCAGAACCTGAGCCCGTGGGCTTTCAGAACTGTCAAGATTTCCATGGAAACCCCTTACAATGATGAATCGAAACCTACAGTATGGCGTGATTAGGTCCAGAAAATCGCTAGGAAACTCAAAAATCTCTGGGTGTCAAAGGGTATTTTAGAACAAAATAGAAGATGTGGTCACGTGACCATACTTTTGTCACCTTTAAAGGAAGAAGTTAGGGTTGGGGTAAACTCAAAACTAGGGTTACTTAACTTTTCAGCCAGTTTTTTCGGGTTTTTTTTGTTTTTGTTAGTTCAAACATCAAAGAAGCCATGGAGTAGATTTTTTACAGTGAACGTTATAGATTTCTGGAAGCTAAATTTATCATTTGACTGAAGGCTGGCTTAGGGGCTAGGGTTAGTCACGTGACAAGCATCACTGCCCCCCTGGATCAACATAGGGTGAATTGGAGTTCAACTTGATTGACATTTGTGGTTGTAGAGTGTGAATGCGATTTCCAAAACCAAAAATTGTCAGAACAGAACAGATTTTTTTTGCAAGAGCCAAACTAAAATTTTCATTGTACCGTCAACTGGCCCTTTAGAACTTGGCAAGAGGGCATGAACCCTTCCCTTGAGACCATCTCTTGGAATTCATTGTGCCAGAATATTTATAAGGTTGTATTCTTTGTACAAAGATTCATTGAATGGCTAAATAAAAAAAAATATGCTCACATTTTTATTTTCTCTCACTCAGGATGTCCATGACCAGAACTCTGTACTCGAATGCCTCGAGGACCACACAGAGAAGCTGAGCGGACAGTGTCAGAAAGAGATATATCGCATGGCAGAACTCTCGGCAGACGACTATCACCTTGATAGACCTTTGTACTATGCGTGTAGGGAAGACAGGGAAAAGTTCTGCGCTGAAATTCCTGCTGGAGAGGGCAAAGTTTACAAATGCTTGAAGGAACACAAATTTGAGGAAACAATGTCCAAAGAGGTACATTGTAAAGTAGTTGGGGTGTCAAATGGTCCCGGCAAAAACTCAAGAGTCTCGCAAAATTTCTGTCAAATTTTGCGGGTCTCAAAGTCTCGTTTTTTTTGCAAAAAACTGTCTCAGAGTCTCGAATTTTGAAAACAAAGGAAATTGGTTGAAAAACCTGAAATTTTTTCCTTGTAAAAATAAAACTTGTCTCGCAAAGTCTCGCCTTGACCATTCGATACCCCTAATAGTGTTCAGAGTAGCCACACAGTGTTCGGAATAGCCATACAGTGTTCAAGTAGCCAGTCAAGGTTTAAAGTGAAGGTGTCGGCATTGTGCTGTGTAGTGATATAGTGACTTTGTCCTGTGCTAATTGTTTTTTTCTTTCTCGTTTTTACTAGTGTGAAGCATCGTTAACAGTAAGGCAGAAAGTAGAATCACAGGACTATAAGGTATGTATTACTATGCAACCACTCCCAAACTACCTTATCCATTCTACAGTCATTTGCAAAAATTCTGGCCGCTACGAAATATCAATATATCAATATATCAGATGCATTATGGGTAATTAAATAATCGAAAATTCCCCTTAATGAGTGTTTAACGCCAGCAAAGTTTGTAGAAATATTTAGTATAATGTTTGTTTTAAATACGTTTATTGTTTGTACATTTTTATTTTTTAATAAGTTAGGAAACTCAAAATAGTATTATTTGATTACCCATAATGCACCCGATATATTGATATACAGTACCGATCGAAACTAACCTCAAACGCGAAGTTAACTACAGTATGTTAACGAAAAGTAAACACCGGTGTGCATTTGGAGTTAACGGAAGACAAACAAAAGCAAAACAAAAAAACCTGCCGATGAGATTTTTGGGGGCAAGTTTGTTTAGCGTTTACTAAATGAACGCAAAGCAAACAAAAGCAAAAGATTGTATTCTAAACTCGAAAGGATTTCAAATTTCGAAAGCATTCAAACATCGCTAAGTTATATATTTTTTTGTATAAAACAAATTCAGAGTACAGTTTTGACCGTAAATGTACAAAAATAATGCACACACAAAATACACAAAATCAAACACACTTCAGGAGTCTCGAAAGCAAGCAAAATTAGCATTCAACTAAAGCGATTAGTGTGTCGAAATCTCAGCCATAGAGTGTTGAATTCGAAGACAGTTTTCGATAAAAGTGACGATGTTTAAAGTGAAAGAAGGCATTGTGCTGTGTAGTGACTATACATGACTTTGTCACTTGGCGCCGAGATGTGTCACGTTTCTCGTCACACAAAGTGAAACGCTAATCAGTAAGGCAAGAGAGCATGGCGGGACGTAGCGAATGGCTGTCGCAAAGTTTGCTCTTCAAAGTCCGAAAAGTTAAATGTACCAGTCGAAGATCAAGAAAGTGAAAATTAGTGATATAGTACCTTATTGAGAAATTGCAAAATTTAATACGTCCAAAAGTATGTACAAATATGAATAATATCAGATATCAGAATGCATTATTTAATTAAATAATCGAAATTCACACTTAAAGCGGGTTTAACGTTCGTTCGAAGTTCGGTAGGGTTTGTTTAGTATAATGTTTGTTTTAGTCTTACGTTTGTTGTGAGTACATTTTGCCAAATTTAATAAACCCTGGCAAACTCAAAATAGTATTATTTAATTACCCAAATGCACCCGAGGTATATTGATATATTAATATTTCGTGGCGGCCAGAATTTTTGCAAATGACTGTATCAGTGAGTCAGTCATGAGTACATCAGTTAGTAGTAAGAGAATCTGTCAGTCCATCAGTCAGTCAATCAGTCAATCAGTCAGTCAGTCAGTCAATCAGTCAATCAGTCAGTCAGTCAGTCAGTGAATCAGTCAGTCAGTCAGTGAATCAGTGAATCAGTCAGTCAGTGAATCAGTCAGTCAGTCAGTCAGTCAATCAGTCAGTCAGTCAATCAGTCAATCAGTCAGTCAGTCAGTCAGTGAATCAGTGAATCAGTCAGTCAGTGAATCAGTCAGTCAGTCAGTCAGTCAATCAGTCAGTCAGTCAATCAGTCAGTCAATCAATCAATCAGTCAGTCAGTCAGTCAATCAGTCAGTCAGTCAGTCAATCAGTCAATCAGTCAATCAGTCAGTCAGTCAATTAATCAGTCAGTCAATCAGTCAGTCAATCAGTCAATCAGTCAGTCAGTCAGTCAGTCTGCCAGTCAGTCAGTCCCACTGTCTAGTACATCCGCTAAAAAGCTTTGTTCTGTAGGCTGACTATGGTCTCATGAAGTCCTGTGAAGCAGACTATCAGAAGTACAGGATTGAGTACAAGTGTAGCACTGGCAAATCTCCTCATGGAAGCCTTGCCAATGTATTGCTTTGCTTAGAAACAGCTCTCAATGAGGGTAAGTACATGTACTTCTATTTAACAATAATTAGACTACGAGTTCGAGTTTTCTATGAGTCAATAGTCAACGAGGCGCATAGCGTCGAGTTGATTATTTGAACTCATAGAAAACGAGAACGAGTAGTCTAAGGGTGCATTCGATTGACCCTATTCCAGAATAGGAATACACGGAATAAACACTTGGATGCTTTTATTTCAGCACATTTAAAATTCGAAACTGTTCCTTGTAACTTTATTATGATACAACAACGGATCGTTTTATTTTACAGCGGACAGTAGCTGCGTGACAGCGACTTAGGGATGTTATTCTGTGTATTCCTATTCTGGAATACGGTCAATCGAACGCACCCTAATTGTTTTAGTAGAAACCAACTAGCATACTACCTTCGAATTTATACCAATATTTATTGATTTTTCGCTTTGTTTTCTCTCTCAAAACGCCGGCTTTTTCACTACTCACTATCTATCACGCAATAGATAGTGAGTACGTTAGCCAATCAGATTGCAGGATTCGTGATAGTATGCTAGTTGGTTTCTACTAAAACTTGATAGAGCATGCTGCCTCGTTTTCTATTTCTTCAGGACCGCACGGTCTGTCCACTTATTATATTATATTCAATTCAATATATTAGCATACAAAACAGTAAAAGTACAAGTCACACGCCCCCTCAAATAGCTTAGCTAATCTATAGGTTTGTGTTTACTACATATAATAATAGAACTCAAGCAACCATCATCTTGAACATAGACACAAAAAGGACAGACTGGTCTGTCTGGTCAAATGGAAATCACCCTCGGATTTAGAATAGTAGTACATACAGCTTTTCACAAAAAGACAAGGCATGATGTATGTTAGTGTTCAGAGTAGTTGGCACAGCATCGTCGATACATATAGATGGTAGAATGTGCTGGTTTTGACAAAACTGTGCAAATACTTTTAATACTGAGAAACCATGGCACACAGCACTGTTGGCACTTGTGTGCAGTGAGTTTTACACAGTCATACAAAATAATAATAATAATAATTAAATATCATCTATTATACAGCTGTCGCATCAGTTTGTATTTATTCTGTCAATCAACAGGAAAGCCAGTCGACAGCAAGTGTCAATCAGAGATGTTTGAGATCCGCCAACAATTAATGGAAGACTACAAAATCAACCCCGAGGTTGTAGCGAGCTGTGAAGTAGAGATCGAGAAGCATTGTAGCCAAGGCAAGGAACGGGAAGGCAAGACACTAGACTGTCTGATGAAGCTCGCAGAAGAGGGACAAGGAAAGATCAGCCAGAAGTGTATTAAAGCTGTCTCTATATTGTTGAAAGAAACTGGTGCTGGCGGGGACTATCGCATTGACCACACCCTTTATAAGGCCTGCGAACCTGTAGTACAGTCTGTATGTAAAGACAGGGGTAAAAAAGAGGGTGACGTTATGTGAGTATATTATACAATAGAGCCAACATTGAAGGGATGTGTGTAAGAAAGTGGCTTGATCAAAATACAAATTATCATTTGCATTTGGAAGAAACTAAAGGAGAATTTAGAATGTGATCAGGAACTATTGTTCTTGTGCTACTTGGGGGTGAGGGGTGGAGATCAGAGGCACACCCCTATCCTAAATTATTTCTGGGAGTACCCTGTGCTTTTATACAACCAATCAGATCGCACGATTTTATTGGAATTAGCTCGTGCCATATAATAATAGACTAAACAACCAATCAGATTGCACAATTTTAATGGAATTAGCTCGTGCCATATAATAATAGACTAAACAACCAATCAGATTGCACAATTTTACCTGAATTAGCTTGTGCCATATAATAATAGACTAAACAACCAATCAGATTGCACGATTTTACCTGAATTAGCTTGTGCCATATAATAATAGACTAAACAACCAATCAGATCGCACAATTTTATCGGAATTAGCTCGTGCCATATAATAATAGACTAAACAACCAATCAGATCGCACGATTTTATTGGAATTAGCTTGTGCCATATAATAATAGACTAAACAACCAATCAGATCGCACGATTTTATTGGAATTAGCTTGTGCCATATAATAATAGACTAAACAACAATGTCGCACGATTTTATTGGAATTAGCTTGTGCCATATAATAATAGACTAAACAACCAATCAGATCGCACGATTTTATTGGAATTAGCTTGTGCCATATAATAATAGACTAAACAACCAATCAGATCGCACGATTTTATTGGAATTAGCTTGTGCCATATAATAATAGACTAAACAACCAATCAGATCGCACGATTTTATTGGAATTAGCTTGTGCCATATAATAATAGACTAAACAACCAATCAGATTGCACAATTTTATCGGAATTAGCTTGTGCTGTATAATAATTTCTATTATTATACTACTATTACATAATTTGACCTTATAAGGTCAAGAGAACTCGAAAAATATGGAGCCGTATTACCATAGTTCTAAAAGTCGTATTACCATACAAAAATGTAGTTCTAAAACCGCGCGCACGGACCTTGAAAGGTTTTGAAATAATTATTAGATAAATTTACTCAAAAACGGATAATTTTTTTTCCGTTCAAAGTAGTAAAATAAATAACTTATTTCGTGTTTTTCCCATAATACGGGCTGATATTTTACTCGCTACTCGCATTTTTCCTCAGAAAAATACATTCGCAACTCGTAAAATATCAGCCCGTTATTACGGGAAAAACCCCAAATAAGATATAATTATTAACACTTGTTTATCTAACTTTGATGACTTGTTTTAAAGGGTCCTTACCTGTCTGATGGACCACCTGAATGCTGATTCCATGAACCACCAATGCAGAGAACAGCTTCTACATTTACAGTTCTTCATCGCCAGAGATTTTAGGTGTGTAACTTCAGTATTTGCTACATAAACCTGCCAACTAAACATTCCAAGCCTGATGAAGTTGTATTCACTGTTGTGCAGTGGTGTATGGCATGATTGTATTTTCTTCATGTACATTTATGGTTAACATCTGTTTGTAAACCACACCCATATATAAGACACACTGCAAGTCTTGACCACTCAAATGATGAAAATTAACAAATCGAACATGGTGTTCCATTGTCTGTACTCTTATCGACAGCGGATGACGCCATAAAATGTTATGTGAGTTGTTTCACTGCAAAGTTTTGAACATTTTATGGCGTCATCCATTGTCGATAAGAGTACAGACAATGGAAAACCATGCCCGAAAAAAATATTTTTGCAACAATATCTACTCAGGAAAGTTGAAAAGGCTCCCAAAACGACAAATAAATTTGAAAGAAAATCTGATTCAAGCGCGCGCTGGTTCCGTGCGCAAGCGAAACATCATTCTATGCGTCTGTACTCTTATCGACAATGGCTCTTATCCAATCAGCACGCGAGAAATTTGACAAGTGTTGTAAAAAATGTTTTTGAAAGAATTTGAAGAAGTTGAATGTTGAGGTCCACTACTCTGGATGTTCGCGCACATAAGCCACACCCACGATTTGGAAAGATGGTTTGATGTTACATGTGTTTATGGTAACCACAGGTTGTTGCATACTGTGATTGGCTGCATTGTTTGTAGTATGGGATAAGTCTTCATGTTGCTTTACTTATTTGTCCCTGTAGACTTGACCCAGCATTATTTAAAGCATGGTAACCACAGGTATACTGTGATTGGCTGCATTGTTTGTAGTATGGGATAAGTCTTCATGTTGCTTTACTTATTTGTCCCTGTAGACTTGACCCAGCATTATTTAAAGCATGTCAACAAGATGCAAAAGAAGTCTGCCATGCACCTAAGTTTGATGAAGACAGTGATGAAGTACCAAGTGGAATGATTGTGTCATGCCTCTATAGAAACTCATTTTCAGGTGGCCAGGTATGTAATCATCATCATCATCAACATCATTGTTATCATTATCATCATCATCAGCAGCAGCAGCATAATACCATCATCACCATCATCATCACCAGAAACATAATAATAAACATCATTACCATTATCACCATCATTATCATCATCATCATCATTAGCAGCAGCATCATCATCATCATATCATCATCACCATCATCATCACCAGAACCATAATAAAAATTGAATCACTTACCGGAATATTTATAAATTGCAACACAAGCTACATTAATAATAATCATCATTGCCATTATCACCATCATTATTATAATCATCATCAATCATCATCACCTTAATAAATAATAAATAATTTTAATGCATCTATAGCACAAAATTACATGCGTAAATGATATAAGCATTTTACAAAAACTAAAACTACAAAACAAAATCATCACCATCATCATCGCCATCATCCTCATCATCATCATCATCATCACATCATCATCATCATCATCATCATCATCATCATTATTCATCATCATCATCATTACCATCATCATCATCATCATTGCCATCATCATCATCACCATCATCACCATCATCATTACCATCATCATCATCATTGCCATCACCATCATCACATAAACATTCATCATCACCATCATCATCATCATTACCATCATCATTACCATCATCATCAGGCCATCATCAAAGATCACATCATCATCCATCTTCATCATTAACATCATTGAATCATGTCATCACATCACCTGGGGCAACACCATCATCATCATCATTACCATCGTCAGACCATCATCATTGCCATCATAGTACCTATTAAAATATTTCCTAGCCTAAAACATTCACTAAAAATACCAGGTTCTCCAGATTGTGGTAATTATGTCCGTCGTGCCATGCATCAAAGAGCACTTGATGTCCATCTTATTCCAGAGGTCCAAGAAGCATGTATGAAGGACCTGGGGCAACACTGTAGTCATAACATTGAGAAAGGACAAGTGAGCCCATTAAATACCATTCTCTCCCCTCTCTCATATCTCCCCATAATATTTATTAATAGGATATTTATTTCAACATCGCATAATATCTGCCAAAAGTGCCAAAAAAACAGACCTTTTGGACAGCAAAATGTACTACATGTGTACACCAGGAATACGATACATAATGTGTCTTGACAGTCTATTCAGTCTCTTAGAGTTAATCAGATGAACACTTAGCGAACTTCTGTAAAAGCAGTATACATGTAACAATTTGGGCGAAAAATGATTCTAAGCGTAGCACAAAATGAAGACAATCCATTTGACCGTCTATAGGGTATCTAATGAACACTCCTAGTAATGGGATCCTTCCTACCCACATTTAATACTTTCTATGAACCTGGAAATATTGGAGAGCTGTCAATCATCCTAAGATGGACCAAGACCTGGTCACAGCCATGTTGTGCCGTAAGGTTGTAACATTCCATTCCCACTCCGCCCTCTTCTTTGCTACCTGTACTCCTCTTGTAGTGTTCCAGTTGCACCATCCTGTCTCACTTCTCTCCTCTTCCACTGTCGTCTTCTGGGTATACGAATAATCATTATGTAAAGTGTATAGAGATTTGTATTATATGTTCTATATAAATTTAAATACATATTATTATTATTATTATTATTATTATTATTATTATTATTATTAATATTATTATTATTGTTGTTGTTGTTGTTGTTTGTTGTTGTTGTTGTTATTGTTGTTATTATTATTATTATTATTATTTATTATTATTTATTATTATTATTATTATTATTATTATTATTATTATTATTATTACAGTATTATTTTATTATTATTATTGTAATTTATTTTTTATTATTTGATGGTTGTAACTTGTACTTGAACTTTTGCCAGGAATTGGAGTGTCTACAAACAAACCTTGAGAAACTCGAAGACAAGTGCCAGGCAGTTATTAGAAATTTCACTGAAAGTGAAGGACAGGTGAGAGATTTATCTTTACAAACATGTATGAATGAATGTATAAGAAAGTGAAGCAAGGGTGGCCGAGTGGTGAGAGAACTCACCTCTCATTGCTGTGGTGCCTGGTTCAATTCTCGGACCAGGCACTTCATGTCAGTTGAGTTTGTCAGTTCATTCTCTCCCTTGCTTCGAGGGTTTTTCTCCTGGTACTCCAGTTTTCCTCCCTCAGTAAAAACGTACTAGTGAGATGAGTGGTGGGTGTATACAAAATATAGTCAGAAGTGAGTGTATGTTTTGGTTGACACGTGTGTTTCTTTCTTTGATTTACAAATTGATCAAATTATTATTATTATTATCATTAGGATTATCAGCTGGATCAAACACTAGTACGCATGTGTACTGGCATGGTGTCTAGATTCTGTGAGGTATGTTATTGAGTAGTTTTTGTAGGAGTGGGAAAGTTCCGGAGTTTGATTGGACAAGATACATCTACACGATTTTTGATTGGTTCAGAAAGGAAGCCGTATGGTGTTGTAGGTTTTCCACCAACATTGTAAAGTTGTTTTTGAGTTTATGATCACAAGTCACTTACACTGTTCTTACAATCATGTAGTTATTTATCACTGATATGGTTGTGTGATGTGTTGTTGTTAGGATGTAATTAATAGAGGTGAGAGTGAGGGTGTCCTGCCTTGTTTGATCACAAGTCACTTACACTGTTCTTACAATCATGTAGTTATTTATCACTGATATGGTTGTGTGATGTGTTGTTGTTAGGATGTAATTAATAGAGGTGACAGTGAGGGTGTCTGCCTTGTTTGATCACAAGTCACTTACACTGTTCTTACTATCATGTAGTTATTTATCACTGATATGGTTGTGTGATGTGTTGTTGTTAGGATGTAATTAATAGAGGTGACAGTGAGGGTGTCTGCCTTGTTTAATCACAAGTCACTTACACTGTTCTTACAATCATGTAGTTATTTATCACTGATATGGTTGTGTGATGTGTTGTTTGTTAGGATGTAATTAATAGAGATGACAGTGAGGGTGTGTCTGCCTTGTTTAAATCACAAGTCACTTACAGTGTTCTTACTATCATGTAGTTATTTATCACTGATATGGTTGTGTGATGTGTTGTTGTTAGGATGTAATTAATAGAGGTGACAGTGAGGGTGTCTGCCCTTGTTTAATCACAAGTCACTTACAGTGTTCTTACTATCATGTAGTTATTTATCACTGATATGGTTGTGTGATGTGTTGTTGTTAGGATGTAATTAATAGAGATGACAGTGAGGGTGTCTGCCTTGTTTAATCACAAGTCACTTACAGTGTTCTTACTATCATGTAGTTATTTATCACTGATATGGTTGTGTGATGTGTTGTTGTTAGGATGTAATTAATAGAGGTGACAGTGAGGGTGTCCTGCCTTGTTTGATCATAAGTCACTTACACTGTTCTTACTATCATGTAGTTATTTATCACTGATATGGTTGTGTGATGTGTTGTTGTTAGGATGTAATTAATAGAGGTGAGGGTGAGGGTGTCTGCCTTGTTTGATCACAAGTCACTTACACTGTTCTTACTATCATGTAGTTATTTATCACTGATATGGTTGTGTGATGTGTTGTTGTTAGGATGTAATTAATAGAGATGACAGTGAGGGTGTCTGCCTTGTTTAATCACAAGTCACTTACACTGTTCTTACAATCATGTAGTTATTTATCACTGATATGGTTTGTGATGATGTGTTTGTTGTTAGGATGTAATTAATAGAGATGACAGTGAGGGTGTCTGCCTTGTTTAATCACAAGTCACTTACACTGTTCTTACAATCATGTAGTTATTTATCACTGATATGGTTGTGTGATGTGTTGTTGTTAGGATGTAATTAATAGAGGTGACAGTGAGGGTGTCCTGCCTTGTTTGATCACAAGTCACTTACAGTGTTTCTTACTATCATGTAGTTATTTATCACTGATATGGTTGTGTGATGTGTTGTTGTTAGGATGTAATTAATAGAGGTGACAGTGAGGGTCCTGCCTTGTTTGATCACAAGTCATGTACCTTGTTTGATCACACTTACACTGTTCTTACAATCATGTAGTTATTTATCACTGATATGGTTGTGTGATGTGTTGTTGTTAGGATGTAATTAATAGAGGTGACAGTGAGGGTGTCCTGCCTTGTTTGATCACAAGTCACTTACACTGTTCTTACAATCATGTAGTTATTTATCACTGATATGGTTGTGTGATGTGTTGTTGTTAGGATGTAATTAATAGAGGTGACAGTGAGGGTGTCCTGCCTTGTTTGATCACAAGTCACTTACACTGTTCTTACAATCATGTAGTTATTTATCACTGATATGGTTGTGTGATGTGTTGTTGTTAGGATGTAATTAATAGAGGTGACAGTGAGGGTGTCGTGCCTTGTTTGATCACAAGTCACTTACACTGTTCTTACAATCATGTAGTTATTTATCACTGATATGGTTGTGTGATGTGTTGTTGTTAGGATGTAATTAATAGAGGTGACAGTGAGGGTGTCCTGCTTTGTTTAATCACAAGTCACTTACACGATTGTGTTTGTCCTGCTTCTTACTATCATGTAGTTATTTATCACTGATATGGTTGTGTGATGTGTTGTTGTTAGGATGTAATTAATAGAGGTGACAGTGAGGGTGTCTGCCTTGTTTAATCACAAGTCACTTACACTGTTCTTACTATCATGTAGTTATTTATCACTGATATGGTTGTGTGATGTGTTGTTGTTAGGATGTAATTAATAGAGGTGACAGTGAGGGTGTCTGCCTTGTTTGATCACAAGTCACTTACACTGTTCTTACAATCATGTAGTTATTTATCACTGATATGGTTGTGTGATGTGTTGTTGTTAGGATGTAATTAATAGAGGTGACAGTGAGGGTGTCTGCCTTGTTTGATCACAAGTCACTGACACTGTTCTTACTATCATGTAGTTATTTATCACTGATATGGTTGTGTGATGTGTTGTTGTTAGGATGTAATTAATAGAGGTGACAGTGAGGGTGTCCTGCCTTGTTTAATCACAAGTCACTTACACTGTTCTTACTATCATGTAGTTATTTATCACTGATATGGTTGTGTGATGTGTTGTTGTTAGGATGTAATTAATAGAGGTGACAGTGAGGGTGTCGTGCCTTGTTTGGTTGAACACAAGAATGACCCTGAGATGGACGATAAGTGCAAAGCATCTATTGAACACTGGCAACTGGTGAGTCTTTCTTCTTGACCTGACTGACATTATTGGAAGAGAATTAATACAGTGATTATCGACCGAATGCAAACTAAAATGGCTGCCAATTTTAAATCACAATTGTTTTGTACTGACTAGCCTCGTGTCCATGATGCTGCACAAGAGAGCTTTCACATGGACACGAGGTTAGTCAGTCCAAAACAATGACTATTTAAATTTGGGAGCCATTTTTGCATTTGGTCTAGAAGTCCCTCCAATTATAAGCCCAAACTAAACCCCTCTTGATGACTAAACTATACAATTAAATGTACTTTTCTTTCAGATTGAATTGAAAGACTTCACATTTTCAGCTAAATTTAGAAAAGCTTGTAGAAAGGATGTGGAGTCTCGTTGCCCAAAGGCTAAAAACAAGTATGTATTGGGAGGGGTACCTGGAGGGAAGGGGTACCTAGGGGGAAGGGGTACCTGGGGGGAAGGGATACCTGTGGGGAAGGGGTACCTGGGGGGAAGGGATACCTGTGGGGAGGGGTACCTGGGAGGGGATACCTGGCATGTAATTTTTGTATTTTAGATTGATGTTCAACTTTTTATAATTATATTTATAGATTTATAGATTTATTTAGTTTAGGTTAGAGGGCCACAAGTTTATCAGTCTGAGACTGGTTAGTGTCACCCTCATAAAATAAAGTCTTTTGATTTTGATTTTTTGATTAGAGGAGGGGTGCCTGGGAGGGGAGGGGTTACCTGGGGGGAGGGGGTACCTGGGACGGAAGGGGATACCTGGGAGGGGAGGGGATACCTGGGGGGAGGGAGTACCTGGGGGGAGGTGGTACCTGGGAGGGGAGGGGATACCTGTGGGGAGGGGGTACCTGGGAGGGGAGGGGATACCTGGGGGGAGGGGGTACCTGGGAGTGGAGAGGATACCTGGGGGGAGGGGGTACCTGGGAGTGGAGAGGATACCTGGGGGAGGGGGTAACTGGGAGTGGAGTGGGTACCTCTGGGGGGGAGGGGATACCTGGGGGGAGGGGGGTACCTGGGAGGGGAGGGGATACCTGGGGGGTGGTGGTACCTGGGAGGGGAGGGGATACCTGTGGGGAGGGGTACCTGGGAGGGGAGGGGATACCTGGGGGGGAGGGGATACCTGGGTGGAGGGGGTACCTGGTGGGAGGGTATACCTGGGGGGAGGGGGGATACTGGGAGTGGAGAGGATACCTGGGAGTGGAGAGGATACCTGGGAGTGGAGAGGATACCTGGGAGTGGAGAGGATACCTGGGAGTGGAGAGGATACCTGGGGGGAGGGGATACCTGGGAGTGGAGAGGATACTTGGGGGAGGGGGTAACTGGGAGTGGAGAGGATACCTGGGGGGAGGGGATACCTGGGAGTGGAGAGGATACCTGGGGGGAGGGGATACCTGGGAGTGGAGTGGGTACCTCTGGGGAGGGGAACTTGGGAGTGGAGTGGGTACTTGGGAGTGGAGGGGGATATCTGGGGGGGGGGGGGGGGTCAAAATCTAAAATGGACATGAATGCTTGTCATACCTTTTAGGAGTTAAAATAGTAGTTTGGGGTAATATCTCAAATCTTTTAGAGTCTTTTAGAACACTGCTAGTAGATAAATTCTGTGCAGGAGTTGAATTAAAATGTGGGTTTGATGGTATTTTGACAGTGGTTAGTAAAGTAGTTGGTTGTTATTACAGACATGATGTCATCAAGTGTCTAAGTAAGCTGGTACGAGATGCCGTCATTGAGGAGACGCAGCATATTATCTCTGAGAAATGCAGAAAAGAACTTCACATTGCCGAGAAAGAAGAGGTAAGGGTTTAATTTAAGGGGTCCCTGCAAGAATGGAGTAAGTGACTTTTGATCAAAACCCATATTCTCCTTTGAAATTCAAAGAATCTCAAGGAGAATTTAGATTTTGATCAGAGATCACTTCAATTGTTCTTGCAGGGAGCACTTCAATTGTTGTGCTAAAATAATACAAATCATCACCATCATATACATTGTATTCTAGACTCAGACACGCAATTCAAGATTATGTTTTGCCCATTACGTTGTACATGTAAGAGTGTCTTGCAATCACTTTTCATTAACATTGTCATCATCATTATTATCATCATTATCATAATAATAATAATAATAATAATAATAATAATAATAGTAGTAGTAGTAGTAATAATAGTAGTAGTAGTAGTAGTAATAATAATAATATAATAATAGTAGTAGTAGTAGTAGTAATAATAATAATAATAATAATAACAACAACAACAACAACAACAACAACAACAACAACAACAACAACAACAACAACAACAACAACAGCAGCAGCAGCAGCAATAATAACAACAACAACAACAACAACAACAACAATAATAATAATAATAATAATAATAGTAATAACAATAATAATAATAATAATAACAACAATAATAATAATAATAATAATAATAATAACCAACTTTATTTACTAAGGGAAAACATGTAACAGTCAGGGACTGATGAACTTGTGTCCCTCCTACAATTAAATAATCTACACTCGCAATAGATAAAAACATACAAAAAGATAAAATTTACAAAAATATCTAATATATATAAATATTGTTAAATTCTAAAAAACCAAATGTTATATCTGATTTCCCTAACCCACAATAGTGTTATATAAATCATTATCATTATGATCATTGATGATCGGCAAAAATTCTAAATATTAATTTGTTTGGTGAATTAGGAAGATTGTTGATATATAGAAGGAATAATAAAGGTCCAAGTGCGGAACCTTGCGGAACTCCACATTAGTTTGATACACAGCTCAACATTTCCAAACTGTTTTGTATTATTTAGATAACTTGAGAACCATATGAGTGGCAGTCCACGAATTCCATATTTGTAAATTCATTTTTTTCTAGGAGTATGTCATGATTTATGGTGTCAAAAGCTTTAGAAAAATCGAGGAAAATTCCACACGTTTTCTTCTTCTCGTCGATAGCTGTTTTTAAGTTCTCCACTGTTTCTAAAATTGCATGTTCTGTTCTAAAAGCATTTCTTGTTTATCCAGACATAAGTTGCTTGTAAACAAGTTTTTCTAAAGCTTTACTAAAGGGAGAAATTACTGAAATAGGTCTGTAATTCCCTGGATCTGTAGCATTTCCATTTTTAAACAATGGGGTTATCCTGGAAATTTTGTATTATATAATAATATCAGGTACAATTCCAGATGAGATTGATTCATTGAATATTTCAGTAAAAGGGACTGACAAGATTCCACTTGCAATTTTAATCATTTTGTTAGATATATGTCTAAATAGGCTTTATTTACGTTAAGTTTAGAAAAGAGAGAGGATACTTGTAATTTGTTGTTCGGTAACTGGTTGGAGGACAAAAACTAGATTAATTGCAAGGTGGTCATTTTTTATTTTATCAGCTAAGTTAGATGTAGGTCCTACAGTTTAGGTTAAGTTAGGTTCAATTTAATATTGCAATATGCTGTCTATAAAGTCCTCCACTTGTTCAAAGGTTGTGAATGAGTGGGATGACGAAGAATCTGTTTCGCCGAATCATAATTGTGCCATTTGTTGTCTATGCATACTTGTAATTTAATCTTCGCTTAAACTCAAGGACCTTTCCAAACAGGCGCTTTCTGTACAGTGTCAGACTTTCGTTTATGTGTATCACCGCAGCCGTAAATTCGGGCTCGGCTCTTACGGTTTCAAGATCTTTATTGCGCTTAGATTTAAGTTTTCCGTGCAGACCCGTTAGACCTGCAAGTTTTGCTGTTTCAATGACAAGCTTGGCTGGATCGTCATTAGGCACAAACAAAGTGTGGTGATGTGGGTGATGTGCAAGCAGTGAATGTGTACGATACGAGATTATCCGCAAGTGAAATATCATTTGGTGCAACCAATATAGCATGACAAACTTTCGAGCGGTACTGTATACTGTTTATCAGTCGACAGTTGGTAGGTTGTTGGTCGACTAGTTGGCCATCAACCTTTCTTGGTTATACTAGTACATGATTATCTATTATTACCCCTACACATGTACAGACCATTCATTGCATATCCAGACATGTTGTTTTACTAAAACGTTTGTTTGATTTCCAAGGGAGAAAACATTCATTTTGACCCAGAGTTATTTGGTGCTTGTGCTAAAGATGCTGAAAAGCTTTGTTCTGACGTGACAGCAGGACAAGCAAAGGTGAGTCCTTGTCAACAATGAAGGTCTTGACTTTAGATTGTTTCTTGCACAAGTTGAGCACGCTCACACTACTAAGTTTCAGTTAGGTTTTTCCTGTGTACACACGTACAAAATGTAGATACATTTAGGCCTAGTTCAAACGCTGTACTTTCCAAGAGCCGTTCTTAATTACTTCAAAAGAAGCCACCTTATCTATTGTTTGAAATGAGAACGGCTCATGATTAGCATGACGTCTGAACTAGGCCTTACTTGACTCTCTCATTTCCTACTATCATATTAGTACGCGCATAGTCTATAGTTTATATTTGAATTGTTGTCGTTCTACTTTAGCCCTGAAGATGCACTAGTAGACTACTAACTAGGCCTTACTTGACTCTCTCATTTCCTACTATCATATTAGTACGCGCATAGTCTATAGTTTATATTTGAATTGTTGTCGTTCTACTTTAGCCCTGAAGATCAGTGCACTAGTAGTGCAAATTTCAAAGCTCGGCTGTATCATCAATTAAATAAAACGTGGAAGAAACACTCTATTCGTCATGATTATTCCCATGTAATAATAATAATAATTTAATACTTATATAGCGCAACAATTGCATGTAAATATGATCTAATGCGCTTTACAGAATAAAAATAAAAACCAATCTTCTTAAGCTATAAAATATGAATGTATGTACAATGACATCTTAAATCTACATGTACATGTAAAGAAGAAATAACCCCACGTTACAACACACTTCAACCACTACAGAAAAATCTGAGCCCCAGGTGGGAAACGAACCCACGACCTGCCGATTTTCTAGACGGTTGCTCTACCACTGAGCTACTGGACACTTGTGATTATCTGAGGGTCGAGTGTGATATAGCACTGAAATACATCAATGACGCACATGTAGTTTCTTTGTCAGAACCATGTTATGTCTTAAGTTGACCACCCATTTTTCCTTTCCTTAATATAGTATAATATAATAATAATATCATTATATTATATACCAATTATACCCATATGTTTGTTTGTATTTATTTTCAGGTTTTAGAATGTCTGAAGGAGAATTTCGAGTCTTTAACAAAGAAATGCCAGGCTCAAGTCTTTGAAAGAGAGGTAAGCTTTTCAGAGAAACCTATTTTTCCTCTCTTGGTACAACCTCAGGTACACCCCACTTACTTGCAAAATACTGCATACAATAGTGCACAGATTGGTATAGATTGAAGCAGCAACAGTGCAGACATGGAGGCACAATGCAGTAAAACCAACAGTTGGCCGTTTAACGGGTGACAGTTGACCGTTTGACAGCTGTTAAACTATCGACTGACAGTTGGTAGGTTGCCAGTCGACTACATGTAGTTGGCCGACAGTCGACCGACAACCTTTCTTGGTATGTGATTCTCTACTATTACCTGTCACTCGTTTAACAGTCCTGTTGGTTGACTAGTTGATGGCCAACAATCTTTCTTGGTACACGATTCTCTACTAAAACTCCAACTGTCAATCCACCAAAGAAGACACATGGAATTTGGTGACGATGTTGTTAGCATACTCACTAATTCTTAGCAATTACTCAACAGAAAGAAGAGATGCAAGATCCTGGGATTGACTTGCAGTTAGTCCGTAGCTGTCAGAGAGCAATCAGGGTGAGAAAATGGCTTTGGTATATGCAGCATGTTTATTATTTATTATTTAATCTTTGTTTTATCTACGTTTTAGTTAATGATTTTTTAACATTTGGTTAAGTTAATCCCACGCTCTCGGGTCATTGACCCATCGTCAGGGGATGTGAACAGTAATAATAATAAAAAGTGCTTGTACAACGCATTCTTTTACCTCAATCTGGTAATATATTTACAGTAAAATATTTGTTACAAACAGTAATCAATTATTGTTGTTTATCTATGTTGTACGAATCTGTGTTTCAGCAATTTTGCTCAGAGGAAGATCCACGGGACATTTTGAAATGTCTGAAAGAGAACAAACACGATCCTCAAATGGACAAACAGTGAGTTCAAAATGTTCATTTGTCTTTCTCATACTCATTAATTATTCATGAGGTACCAGCCAATCAAATGTGCAGAATCAGACCACGTGATGTAACGGGAAAGTACAGAAAGTACTGGCGAGAGTAACTGGACATTTATAATTACTCTCCCCAGTACTTATCATGAGGGACGATTAGAACTAGAGGCAATACCACTCTGTCCGAATTCAATTCAATCTGAAAGCAGACTCTACTCCATGCTACTCGAGAGTCCAACACATGTGGGATACGATGTCCTTGACTCTGTGCATGAGCAGAGCATACGCAAAGAGCCTGGAATTCTTGCTTTTCCAGGCTAAAACCTTGGAACTCTTTATTTATTGCCTTTAGGCCATTGCATGTAATAATTAACGAGCATGAGAAGTCATTCCAAAGCCTCAAATTTTCTCGGCTTTGAAACATTACTTCTCATCCATCCACTTTTCCATTGAACAGTTGGTTGTTCTATCTTCCTGTTTTCTCCTTAGACTTTTTCTCGTTGTTTCATATTCCCATTCCCATTCATTCATTTTGTTCTTTTCTTTTAGGTGTCGTTCCATGATCTCAAAACGTCAAAAGACTCAATATGAAAGTAAATTTCTACTCTGATTGTTGATATTCACTATTTGTGTAGTCTCATGTCACTCAAGTAATTTGTTCTAAATAAAGTGAAAAACGAATATTTGCGGAAAAATTACCCTTTAATATTACCGGTCTGTGGCAAATACATTGGAAGATTAGTTACGAGTGTTATAACCATCGAGATACAGCAGTTGTAATTTTGACAATATTATCTCCAATATAAAATCTGTATAGCCTATCCAATGTGCTGGAGAAAGAACGTTGAATCCATGCAAGTGATATTTCCACTAGTCTTTCATCGAGGGCAAACACCTCGAAAAACTTGTAACTAATTCAGCCAATCAAAACACTCGAACCCAGTCTTGCAACATTTACCACAGACTGGGTATTAGACATGTCCATGTGTTGTGTGTTTAATATTTTGTCTTTCCTAGATGATGAACTGGACCCTCAATTACATGGAGCTTGCAAGAGAGACGTGAAGAAGTTTTGTAAGCAGCTCAGCAGTCATAACATGGGACAAATGGTTTCATGTCTTAAAAAGCACCTTGACGTAAGTGGTTTATGTGGCCTTCTATTTCTCCTATCTCTTCTATCATCCCTCCCTTTCCTCTCTCTCTCTTTCTCTTCTGGCCAGTTGTTCAAAGAGTGGATAAAACTATCTGTTAGATGAATCCTTATCCAGTGGATAAGTTGATGCTGTTGTCCAATACATTTATCCAATGGATGCAGGTGCATGTATCCACTCGTTGAGAGCTGTTTTCTGCTTATTTTAACTGAGTTCTCTGTCTCTCCTAGTCCTACCTTTCCTTTTCAATCTTCTTCTTTCCATCTATCATGCCCTTCTTTCTTCTCATTGAATATTTTAACTGAGTTCTCTGTCTCTCCTAGTCCTACCTTTCCATTTCAATCTTCTTCTTTCCATCTATCATGCCCTTCTTTCTTCTCATTGAATATTTTAACTGAGTTCTCTGTCTCTCCTAGTCCTACCTTTCCATTTCAATCTTCTTCTTTCCATCTATCATGCCCTTCTTTCTTCTCATTGAATATTTTAACTGAGTTCTCTGTCTCTCCTAGTCCTACCTTTCCATTTCAATCTTCTTCTTTCCATCTATCATGCCCTTCTTTCTTCTCATTGAATATTTTAACTGAGTTCTCTGTCTCTCCTAGTCCTACCTTTCCATTTCAATCTTCTTCTTTCCATCTATCATGCCCTTCTTTCTTCTCATTGAATATTTTAACTGAGTTCTCTGTCTCTCCTAGTCCTACCTTTCCATTTCAATCTTCTTCTTTCCATCTATCATGCCCTTCTTTCTTCTCATTGAATATTTTAACTGAGTTCTCTGTCTCTCCTAGTCCTACCTTTCCATTTCAATCTTCTTCTTTCCATCTATCATGCCCTTCTTTCTTCTCATTGAATATTTTAACTGAGTTCTCTGTCTCTCCTAGTCCTACCTTTCCATTTCAATCTTCTTCTTTCCATCTATCATGCCCTTCTTTCTTCTCATTGAATATTTTAACTGAGTTCTCTGTCTCTCCTAGTCCTACCTTTCCATTTCAATCTTCTTCTTTCCATCTATCATGCCCTTCTTTCTTCTCATTGAATATTTTAACTGAGTTCTCTGTCTCTCCTAGTCCTATCTTTCCATTTCAATCTTCTTCTTTCCATCTATCATGCCCTTCTTTCTTCTCATTGAATATTTTAACTGAGTTCTCTGTCTCTCCTAGTCCTACCTTTCCTTTTCAATCTTCTTCTTTCCATCTATCATGCCCTTCTTTCTTCTCATTGAATATTTTAACTGAGTTCTCTGTCTCTCCTAGTCCTACCTTTCCATTTCAATCTTCTTCTTTCCATCTATCATGCCCTTCTTTCTTCTCATTGAATATTTTAACTGAGTTCTCTGTCTCTCCTAGTCCTACCTTTCCATTTCAATCTTCTTCTTTCCATCTATCATGCCCTTCTTTCTTCTCATTGAATATTTTAACTGAGTTCTCTGTCTCTCCTAGTCCTACCTTTCCATTTCAATCTTCTTCTTTCCATCTATCATGCCCTTCTTTCTTCTCATTGAATATTTTAACTGAGTTCTCTGTCTCTCCTAGTCCTACCTTTCCATTTCAATCTTCTTCTTTCCATCTATCATGCCCTTCTTTCTTCTCATTGAATATTTTAACTGAGTTCTCTGTCTCTCCTAGTCCTACCTTTCCATTTCAATCTTCTTCTTTCCATCTATCATGCCCTTCTTTCTTCTCATTGAATATTTTAACTGAGTTCTCTGTCTCTCCTAGTCCTACCTTTCCATTTCAATCTTCTTCTTTCCATCTATCATGCCCTTCTTTCTTCTCATTGAATATTTTAACTGAGTTCTCTGTCTCTCCTAGTCCTACCTTTCCATTTCAATCTTCTTCTTTCCATCTATCATGCCCTTCTTTCTTCTCATTGAATATTTTAACTGAGTTCTCTGTCTCTCCTAGTCCTACCTTTCCATTTCAATCTTCTTCTTTCCATCTATCATGCCCTTCTTTCTTCTCATTGAATATTTTAACTGAGTTCTCTGTCTCTCCTAGTCCTACCTTTCCATTTCAATCTTCTTCTTTCCATCTATCATGCCCTTCTTTCTTCTCATTGAATATTTTAACTGAGTTCTCTGTCTCTCCTAGTCCTACCTTTCCATTTCAATCTTCTTCTTTCCATCTATCATGCCCTTCTTTCTTCTCATTGAATATTTTAACTGAGTTCTCTGTCTCTCCTAGTCCTACCTTTCCATTTCAATCTTCTTCTTTCCATCTATCATGCCCTTCTTTCTTCTCATTGAATATTTTAACTGAGTTCTCTGTCTCTCCTAGTCCTACCTTTCCATTTCAATCTTCTTCTTTCCATCTATCATGCCCTTCTTTCTTCTCATTGAATATTTTAACTGAGTTCTCTGTCTCTCCTAGTCCTACCTTTCCATTTCAATCTTCTTCTTTCCATCTATCATGCCCTTCTTTCTTCTCATTGAATATTTTAACTGAGTTCTCTGTCTCTCCTAGTCCTACCTTTCCATTTCAATCTTCTTCTTTCCATCTATCATGCCCTTCTTTCTTCTCATTGAATATTTTAACTGAGTTCTCTGTCTCTCCTAGTCCTACCTTTCCATTTCAATCTTCTTCTTTCCATCTATCATGCCCTTCTTTCTTCTCATTGAATATTTTAACTGAGTTCTCTGTCTCTCCTAGTCCTACCTTTCCATTTCAATCTTCTTCTTTCCATCTATCATGCCCTTCTTTCTTCTCATTGAATATTTTAACTGAGTTCTCTGTCTCTCCTAGTCCTACCTTTCCATTTCAATCTTCTTCTTTCCATCTATCATGCCCTTCTTTCTTCTCATTGAATATTTTAACTGAGTTCTCTGTCTCTCCTAGTCCTACCTTTCCTTTTCAATCTTCTTCTTTCCATCTATCATGCCCTTCTTTCTTCTCATTGAATATTTTAACTGAGTTCTCTGTCTCTCCTAGTCCTACCTTTCCATTTCAATCTTCTTCTTTCCATCTATCATGCCCTTCTTTCTTCTCATTGAATATTTTAACTGAGTTCTCTGTCTCTCCTAGTCCTACCTTTCCATTTCAATCTTCTTCTTTCCATCTATCATGCCCTTCTTTCTTCTCATTGAATATTTTAACTGAGTTCTCTGTCTCTCCTAGTCCTACCTTTCCATTTCAATCTTCTTCTTTCCATCTATCATGCCCTTCTTTCTTCTCATTGAATATTTTAACTGAGTTCTCTGTCTCTCCTAGTCCTACCTTTCCATTTCAATCTTCTTCTTTCCATCTATCATGCCCTTCTTTCTTCTCATTGAATATTTTAACTGAGTTCTCTGTCTCTCCTAGTCCTACCTTTCCATTTCAATCTTCTTCTTTCCATCTATCATGCCCTTCTTTCTTCTCATTGAATATTTTAACTGAGTTCTCTGTCTCTCCTAGTCCTACCTTTCCATTTCAATCTTCTTCTTTCCATCTATCATGCCCTTCTTTCTTCTCATTGAATATTTTAACTGAGTTCTCTGTCTCTCCTAGTCCTACCTTTCCATTTCAATCTTCTTCTTTCCATCTATCATGCCCTTCTTTCTTCTCATTGAATATTTTAACTGAGTTCTCTGTCTCTCCTAGTCCTACCTTTCCATTTCAATCTTCTTCTTTCCATCTATCATGCCCTTCTTTCTTCTCATTGAATATTTTAACTGAGTTCTCTGTCTCTCCTAGTCCTACCTTTCCATTTCAATCTTCTTCTTTCCATCTATCATGCCCTTCTTTCTTCTCATTGAATATTTTAACTGAGTTCTCTGTCTCTCCTAGTCCTACCTTTCCATTTCAATCTTCTTCTTTCCATCTATCATGCCCTTCTTTCTTCTCATTGAATATTTTAACTGAGTTCTCTGTCTCTCCTAGTCCTACCTTTCCATTTCAATCTTCTTCTTTCCATCTATCATGCCCTTCTTTCTTCTCATTGAATATTTTAACTGAGTTCTCTGTCTCTCCTAGTCCTACCTTTCCATTTCAATCTTCTTCTTTCCATCTATCATGCCCTTCTTTCTTCTCATTGAATATTTTAACTGAGTTCTCTGTCTCTCCTAGTCCTACCTTTCCATTTCAATCTTCTTCTTTCCATCTATCATGCCCTTCTTTCTTCTCATTGAATATTTTAACTGAGTTCTCTGTCTCTCCTAGTCCTACCTTTCCATTTCAATCTTCTTCTTTCCATCTATCATGCCCTTCTTTCTTCTCATTGAATATTTTAACTGAGTTCTCTGTCTCTCCTAGTCCTACCTTTCCATTTCAATCTTCTTCTTTCCATCTATCATGCCCTTCTTTCTTCTCATTGAATATTTTAACTGAGTTCTCTGTCTCTCCTAGTCCTACCTTTCCATTTCAATCTTCTTCTTTCCATCTATCATGCCCTTCTTTCTTCTCATTGAATATTTTAACTGAGTTCTCTGTCTCTCCTAGTCCTACCTTTCCATTTCAATCTTCTTCTTTCCATCTATCATGCCCTTCTTTCTTCTCATTGAATATTTTAACTGAGTTCTCTGTCTCTCCTAGTCCTACCTTTCCATTTCAATCTTCTTCTTTCCATCTATCATGCCCTTCTTTCTTCTCATTGAATATTTTAACTGAGTTCTCTGTCTCTCCTAGTCCTACCTTTCCATTTCAATCTTCTTCTTTCCATCTATCATGCCCTTCTTTCTTCTCATTGATATTTTAACTGAGTTCTCTGTCTCCTAGTCCTACCTTTCCATTTCAATCTTCTTCTTTCCATCTATCATGCCCTTCTTTCTTCTCATTGAATATTTTAACTGAGTTCTCTGTCTCTCCTAGTCCTACCTTTCCATTTCAATCTTCTTCTTTCCATCTATCATGCCCTTCTTTCTTCTCATTGAATATTTTAACTGAGTTCTCTGTCTCTCCTAGTCCTACCTTTCCATTTCAATCTTCTTCTTTCCATCTATCATGCCCTTCTTTCTTCTCATTGAATATTTTAACTGAGTTCTCTGTCTCTCCTAGTCCTACCTTTCCATTTCAATCTTCTTCTTTCCATCTATCATGCCCTTCTTTCTTCTCATTGAATATTTTAACTGAGTTCTCTGTCTCTCCTAGTCCTACCTTTCCATTTCAATCTTCTTCTTTCCATCTATCATGCCCTTCTTTCTTCTCATTGAATATTTTAACTGAGTTCTCTGTCTCTCCTAGTCCTACCTTTCCATTTCAATCTTCTTCTTTCCATCTATCATGCCCTTCTTTCTTCTCATTGAATATTTTAACTGAGTTCTCTGTCTCTCCTAGTCCTACCTTTCCATTTCAATCTTCTTCTTTCCATCTATCATGCCCTTCTTTCTTCTCATTGAATATTTTAACTGAGTTCTCTGTCTCTCCTAGTCCTACCTTTCCATTTCAATCTTCTTCTTTCCATCTATCATGCCCTTCTTTCTTCTCATTGAATATTTTAACTGAGTTCTCTGTCTCTCCTAGTCCTACCTTTCCATTTCAATCTTCTTCTTTCCATCTATCATGCCCTTCTTTCTTCTCATTGAATATTTTAACTGAGTTCTCTGTCTCTCCTAGTCCTACCTTTCCATTTCAATCTTCTTCTTTCCATCTATCATGCCCTTCTTTCTTCTCATTGAATATTTTAACTGAGTTCTCTGTCTCTCCTAGTCCTACTTCCATTTCAATCTTCTTCTTTCCATCTTCATGCCCTTCTTTCTTCTCATTGAATATTTTAACTGAGTTCTCTGTCTCTCCTAGTCCTACCTCTATTTCATGCCTTCTTTCCATCTATCTTTCTTTCTTCTCATTGAATATTTTAACTGAGTTCTCTGTCTCTCCTAGTCCTACCTTTCCATTTCAATCTTCTTCTTTCCATCTATCATGCCCTTCTTTCTTCTCATTGAATATTTTAACTGAGTTCTCTGTCTCTCCTAGTCCTACCTTTCCATTTCAATCTTCTTCTTTCCATCTATCATGCCCTTCTTTCTTCTCTCATTGAATATTTTAACTGAGTTCTCTGTCTCTCCTAGTCCTACCTTTCCATTTCAATCTTCTTCTTTCCATCTATCATGCCCTTCTTTCTTCTCATTGAATATTTTAACTGAGTTCTCTGTCTCTCCTAGTCCTACCTTTCCATTTCAATCTTCTTCTTTCCATCTATCATGCCCTTCTTTCTTCTCATTGAATATTTTAACTGAGTTCTCTGTCTCTCCTAGTCCTACCTTTCCATTTCAATCTTCTTCTTTCCATCTATCATGCCCTTCTTTCTTCTCATTGAATATTTTAACTGAGTTCTCTGTCTCTCCTAGTCCTACCTTTCCATTTCAATCTTCTTCTTTCCATCTATCATGCCCTTCTTTCTTCTCATTGAATATTTTAACTGAGTTCTCTGTCTCTCCTAGTCCTACCTTCCATTTCAATCTTCTTCTTTCCATCTATCATGCCCTTCTTTCTTCTCATTGAATATTTTAACTGAGTTCTCTGTCTCTCCTAGTCCTACCTTTCCATTTCAATCTTCTTCTTTCCATCTATCATGCCCTTCTTTCTTCTCATTGAATATTTTAACTGAGTTCTCTGTCTCTCCTAGTCCTACCTTTCCATTTCAATCTTCTTCTTTCCATCTATCATGCCCTTCTTTCTTCTCATTGAATATTTTAACTGAGTTCTCTGTCTCTCCTAGTCCTACCTTTCCATTTCAATCTTCTTCTTTCCATCTATCATGCCCTTCTTTCTTCTCATTGAATATTTTAACTGAGTTCTCTGTCTCTCCTAGTCCTACCTTTCCATTTCAATCTTCTTCTTTCCATCTATCATGCCCTTCTTTCTTCTCATTGAATATTTTAACTGAGTTCTCTGTCTCTCCTAGTCCTACCTTTCCATTTCAATCTTCTTCTTTCCATCTATCATGCCCTTCTTTCTTCTCATTGAATATTTTAACTGAGTTCTCTGTCTCTCCTAGTCCTACCTTTCCATTTCAATCTTCTTCTTTCCATCTATCATGCCCTTCTTTCTTCTCATTGAATATTTTAACTGAGTTCTCTGTCTCTCCTAGTCCTACCTTTCCATTTCAATCTTCTTCTTTCCATCTATCATGCCCTTCTTTCTTCTCATTGAATATTTTAACTGAGTTCTCTGTCTCTCCTAGTCCTACCTTTCCATTTCAATCTTCTTCTTTCCATCTATCATGCCCTTCTTTCTTCTCATTGAATATTTTAACTGAGTTCTCTGTCTCTCCTAGTCCTACCTTTCCATTTCAATCTTCTTCTTTCCATCTATCATGCCCTTCTTTCTTCTCATTGAATATTTTAACTGAGTTCTCTGTCTCTCCTAGTCCTACCTTTCCATTTCAATCTTCTTCTTTCCATCTATCATGCCCTTCTTTCTTCTCATTGAATATTTTAACTGAGTTCTCTGTCTCTCCTAGTCCTACCTTTCCATTTCAATCTTCTTCTTTCCATCTATCATGCCCTTCTTTCTTCTCATTGAATATTTTAACTGAGTTCTCTGTCTCTCCTAGTCCTACCTTTCCATTTCAATCTTCTTCTTTCCATCTATCATGCCCTTCTTTCTTCTCATTGAATATTTTAACTGAGTTCTCTGTCTCTCCTAGTCCTACCTTTCCATTTCAATCTTCTTCTTTCCATCTATCATGCCCTTCTTTCTTCTCATTGAATATTTTAACTGAGTTCTCTGTCTCTCCTAGTCCTACCTTTCCATTTCAATCTTCTTCTTTCCATCTATCATGCCCTTCTTTCTTCTCATTGAATATTTTAACTGAGTTCTCTGTCTCTCCTAGTCCTACCTTTCCATTTCAATCTTCTTCTTTCCATCTATCATGCCCTTCTTTCTTCTCATTGAATATTTTAACTGAGTTCTCTGTCTCTCCTAGTCCTACCTTTCCATTTCAATCTTCTTCTTTCCATCTATCATGCCCTTCTTTCTTCTCATTGAATATTTTAACTGAGTTCTCTGTCTCTCCTAGTCCTACCTTTCCATTTCAATCTTCTTCTTTCCATCTATCATGCCCTTCTTTCTTCTCATTGAATATTTTAACTGAGTTCTCTGTCTCTCCTAGTCCTACCTTTCCATTTCAATCTTCTTCTTTCCATCTATCATGCCCTTCTTTCTTCTCATTGAATATTTTAACTGAGTTCTCTGTCTCTCCTAGTCCTACCTTTCCATTTCAATCTTCTTCTTTCCATCTATCATGCCCTTCTTTCTTCTCATTAAATATTTTAACTGAGTTCTCTGTCCCTCCTAGTCCTACCTTTCCATTTCAATCTTCTTCTTTCCATCTATCATGCCCTTCTTTCTTCTCATTGAATATTTTAACTGAGTTCTCTGTCCCTCCTAGTCCTACCTTTCCATTTCAATCTTCTTCTTTCCATCTATCATGCCCTTCTTTCTTCTCATTGAATATTTAAACTGAGTTCTCTGTCTCTCCTAGTCCTACCTTTCCATTTCAATCTTCTTCTTTCCATCTATCATGCCCTTCTTTCTTCTCATTGAATATTTTAACTGAGTTCTCTGTCTCTCCTAGTCCTACCTTTCCATTTCAATCTTCTTCTTTCCATCTATCATGCCCTTCTTTCTTCTCATTGAATATTTTAACTGAGTTCTCTGTCTCTCCTAGTCCTACCTTTCCATTTCAATCTTCTTCTTTCCATCTATCATGCCCTTCTTTCTTCTCATTGAATATTTTAACTGAGTTCTCTGTCTCTCCTAGTCCTACCTTTCCATTTCAATCTTCTTCTTTCCATCTATCATGCCCTTCTTTCTTCTCATTGAATATTTTAACTGAGTTCTCTGTCTCTCCTAGTCCTACCTTTCCATTTCAATCTTCTTCTTTCCATCTATCATGCCCTTCTTTCTTCTCATTGAATATTTTAACTGAGTTCTCTGTCTCTCCTAGTCCTACCTTTCCTTTTCAATCTTCTTCTTTCCATCTCTATCATGCCCTTCTTTCTTCTCATTGAATATTTTAACTGAGTTCTCTGTCTCTCCTAGTCCTACCTTTCCATTTCAATCTTCTTCTTTCCATCTATCATGCCCTTCTTTCTTCTCATTGAATATTTTAACTGAGTTCTCTGTCTCTCCTAGTCCTACCTTTCCATTTCAATCTTCTTCTTTCCATCTATCATGCCCTTCTTTCTTCTCATTGAATATTTTAACTGAGTTCTCTGTCTCTCCTAGTCCTACCTTTCCATTTCAATCTTCTTCTTTCCATCTATCATGCCCTTCTTTCTTCTCATTGAATATTTAAACTGAGTTCTCTGTCTCTCCTAGTCCTACCTTTCCATTTCAATCTTCTTCTTTCCATCTATCATGCCCTTCTTTCTTCTCATTGAATATTTTAACTGAGTTCTCTGTCTCTCCTAGTCCTACCTTTCCATTTCAATCTTCTTCTTTCCATCTATCATGCCCTTCTTTCTTCTCATTGAATATTTTAACTGAGTTCTCTGTCTCTCCTAGTCCTACCTTTCCATTTCAATCTTCTTCTTTCCATCTATCATGCCCTTCTTTCTTCTCATTGAATATTTTAACTGAGTTCTCTGTCTCTCCTAGTCCTACCTTTCCATTTCAATCTTCTTCTTTCCATCTATCATGCCCTTCTTTCTTCTCATTGAATATTTTAACTGAGTTCTCTGTCTCTCCTAGTCCTACCTTTCCATTTCAATCTTCTTCTTTCCATCTATCATGCCCTTCTTTCTTCTCATTAAATATTTTAACTGATAGTCCAGTCAATCTACGGATTTTTTGGGGTCCAGATCAAACTAATTGCAATAGAATGTTTTTCACTGTTAAGATATCAAGAGAGGTGACCTAAGTAACATACTAAAAATCCCAAAAAAATCCCTTCGGTGGAACATCTCGAAAATTGGAATTAAAGATATTGATGTTTTACCACAGGGTTCCCGCACCATGAAAAAAACAGCCAAGCTGTTGTTTGAGGTCAAACAAATTGCAACAGAAATAATTTTACTTCCATATGACAGAGAGGAGTGACCTAAGTAACATATTGAAAATCCCACAAAATCCCATAGAAGAAACATCCCAAAATTTGAATTAAATATTTTCATGCCACACCACAGGGTTCCCACATCATAAAAAAATGTAATATCCCACAAAATATATTCTTTCGAAATGATTTTCGAAGTTTTTCAGAATACAAGTGTCTGAGAATGATAAAACTAGTTTGACAACTTTGATATTGGTCTTTTTGAGTCAAAAGAAACAGGAGTTTTAGGGGGGAGGGGTAGGGAATTAACTGGTAAACTCTTATAAATAACCACAAATTGGCTTTTGAAATCATGTTTCTGGTCGTTTTATTCGAAATTTGAAATACTACTCCTTTGGGGTAGTTCAGTGTTAGCATATATCAAAATTAGAACGCCGAATCATGCAAATTGGCATCTGCCTTCAGCTTGCACATTCATGGATTATTCAGTTAAAATATCGCGCAATTGAATGTCATCTTCAGCGATCAAGTCGGGCGCCAACGAGTTCAGGTAACTTTATACCCCTGCCACATTCCACATGCAGGAGAACAATCTAGTACATATACATCTCAGGGTTCTGCATGCAATCGCATTTGACCTCGGATCATCTCCAAAGCCTGGACTTGGGTGCTAGTGGCGGGTTAGTTCTAATCGGAAGAAGCTTAATTTTCATTAGACAGTTACCATTCCCACCCTGGACACCCTGGACACTGATGTTAGTTCTTGATTACCCTTCCACTACTGAACCTGATAGTACACCTTCTTGTTGTGGTACGCTGCCACTGATGATGTATGCAGGGAAGGATTTTTTTTGCTGTAAAAAGGATGACGGGCCTGCAGTAAACTAACCGCATTCTCAGTTTCAGGCTTTTCGGGGGGAGAGAAGGTGGAAAAGGGAATGAAGAGGCGCGGGAAGGAGAGAGGTAGGGCCTGATACTCAGGTTACATTCTGACAGAAGTTTGTGTACCTCAAGGAATCTAATCTATCTTCAGATGTTCCACCATAAAGAGAGACAAGTGCATTTTCTATCGCATTTATGGCATTCTTTTGTGTGGACTCGTAAAATCGGCAGCTTGTCAGAAAAAAAAAACACACTGAAACTTCTTCAGAGCGCAGCTGATTTGCGTATTCCATGCACACATGATGTTGTCACACTGAGCACTGCATGCAAAATGTTTGTGCATACAGTTTCCTTTCCCAAGGCGCACTTTGCTTGCTTGATGTCAGGACACACCACATGATTAGCAATTTGTGCATCAAGTTAAGTGCGGAAACACCGCAGAATGAGGAGATCCGTGACAACACCAATCAGTGCTGTAGTCAGTGCTGTAGCACCTTTCTTTTTTTCTGCGAATTTGACGATAACATCAAAGTTAATATCCTTGTGGTTGTGTATGTGCAAGATGGCGAATGAAGAAAGTTGTTCTCCCGCCATGGAGCTGCACAGTGAAGTCTTCAACAGCTTCATGGATGGAACTCCCGGGCTGCGCTCCGCAGTGGACGAAGACACTACATACATAAACTTTATTAATGTGTCAAACACGTTAGCAGAGTTTTAACGGTCGGCTAAATAGATTCCTGGATAGTAGGCTGGATTAATTGGCTAGTCTAGTGTCTCAGTCTACTAGGGTCTGTAGTGATCACCTCTGAACATCCACCGGTGCCTCCATCTTAATTGTTACTGTTCATCTAATCTCCTCCCTATTCGTTCCCATGCCGACCCAATATAACTGTAAATGGATTGAAATGTTCACATACAGGAGTCATAACTGAAGTTTTGCTTTGCCGTAAACATTTCCAAAGGGACAGTTTCAGTTTCAGGCAATTTTTAAGGTTTAAAGCAAGTTAGTTCACACAACAGTGTTTATAACATCTTTAACGGCTCCTAAACCGTGACGTGTAATAACGCGGGATGTATTCGAAAATACTGTTATTTGGACGCGAGAAGCGTGCGTCATATAATAAAAGCCTTTGGTGATGACAAATGAATAACTTTAATAACGAATTGATTTGATATGAAAATAATTGAAATATAAACAATAATAGTTAAAAAATGAAAATCTCAAACAATTTTAGTAAGCATTTGTGTACCACTTTGCGTATTGCTGTCCACGCCCGTGGTATATAGTTTTGGACTGGAAACTGTCTAATGGAAAGCTTCTTCCGATTAGAACTGACCTGCCACCAGCACCCATGTCCTGGCCTCGAGCTCCTCACTCTGAAAGCCAGTGATCTGAGGTTATCAAATTCAAGAGCCAATTTGTGGTTATTTATAAGAGTTTACCATGCAGTTAATTCCCTACCCCTCCCTCCTAAAACTCCTGTTTGTTTTTACTCAAAAAGACCAATATCAAAGTTGTCAAACTTGTTTTATCATTCTCAGACACTTGTATTCTGAAAAAAACTTCGAAAATCATTTCGAAAGAATATATTTTGTGGGATATTACATTTTTATGATGTGGGAACCCTGTGGTGTGGCATGAAAATATTTAATTCAAATTTTGGGATGTTTCTTCTATGGGATTTTGTGGGATTTTCAATATGTTACTTAGGTCACTCCTCTCTGTCGTATAGAAGTAAAATTATTTCTGTTGCAATTTGTTTGACCTCAAACAACAGCTTGGCTGTTTTTTTCATAGTGCGGGAACCCTGTGGTAAAACATCAATATCTTTAATTCCAATTTTCGAGATGTTCCACCGAAGGGATTTTTTGGGATTTTTAGTATGTTACTTAGGTCACCTCTCTTGATATCTTAACAGTGAAAAACATTCTATTGCAATTAGTTAGATCTCAAACCACAGATTGACTGGACTATGAGTTCTCTGTCCCTCCTAGTCCTACCTTTCCATTTCAATCTTCTTCTTTCCATCTATCATGCCCTTCTTTCTTCTCATTGAATATTTTAACTGAGTTCTCTGTCTCTCCTAGTCCTACCTTTCCATTTCAATCTTCTTCTTTCCATCTATCATGCCCTTCTTTCTTCTCATTGAATATTTTAACTGAGTTCTCTGTCTCTCCTAGTCCTACCTTTCCATTTCAATCTTCTTCTTTCCATCTATCATGCCCTTCTTTCTTCTCATTGAATATTTTAACTGAGTTCTCTGTCTCTCCTAGTCCTACCTTTCCATTTCAATCTTCTTCTTTCCATCTATCATGCCCTTCTTTCTTCTCATTGAATATTTTAACTGAGTTCTCTGTCTCTCCTAGTCCTACCTTTCCATTTCAATCTTCTTCTTTCCATCTATCATGCCCTTCTTTCTTCTCATTGAATATTTTAACTGAGTTCTCTGTCTCTCCTAGTCCTACCTTTCCATTTCAATCTTCTTCTTTCCATCTATCATGCCCTTCTTTCTTCTCATTAAATATTTACACTTGTGTAGCACATTCAGAAGTGTCTCCTCACTGACTCTTTGCAAATTGTCTCTCCCTTGCCCTTTCCCTTTTCCTCTCCTTTTCAATTTCCATTCTCTTTTTCATGCCCTTCTTTCTTCTCATTGAATATTTACACAGTGTTGTGTAGCACATGCAGAAGTGTTTCCTCACTGACTCTTTGCAAATTGTCTCTCCCTTGCCCTTTCCCTTTTCCTCTCCTTTTCAATTTCCATTCTCTTTTTCATGCCCTTCTTTCTTCTCATTGAATATTTACACTTGTGTAGCACATGCAGAAGTGTCTCCTCACTGACTCTTTGCAAATTGTCTCTCCCTTGCCCTTTCCCTTTTCCTCTCCTTTTCAATTTCCATTCTCTTTTTCATGCCCTTCTTTCTTCTCATCGAATATTTACACAGAATGTTGTATAGCACATGCAGAAGTGTCTCCTCACTGACTCTTTGCAAATTGTCTCTCCCTTGCCCTTTCCCTTTCCTTTTCAATTTCCATTCTCTTTTTCATGCCCTTCTTTCTTCTCATTGAATATTTACACTTGTGTAGCACATGCAGAAGTGTCTCCTCACTGACTCTTTGCAAATTGTCTCTCCCTTGCCCTTTCCCTTTTCCTCTCCTTTTCAATTTCCATTCTCTTTTTCATGCCCTTCTTTCTTCTCATCGAATATTTACACAGAATGTTGTATAGCACATGCAGAAGTGTCTCCTCACTGACTCTTTGCAAATTGTCTCTCCCTTGCCCTTTCCCTTTCCTTTTCAATTTCCATTCTCTTTTTCATGCCCTTCTTTCTTCTCATTGAATATTTACACTTGTGTAGCACATGCAGAAGTGTCTCCTCACTGACTCTTTGCAAATTGTCTCTCCCTTGTCCTTTCCCTTTTCCTCTCCTTTTCAATTTCCATTCTCTTTTTCATGCCCTTCTTTCTTCTCATCGAATATTTACACTTGTGTAGCACATGCAGAAGTGTCTCCTCACTGACTCTTTGCAAATTGTCTCTCCCTTGCCCTTTCCCTTTTCCTCTCCTTTTCAATTTCCATTCTCTTTTTCATGCCCTTCTTTCTTCTCATCGAATATTTACACTTGTGTAGCACATGCAGAAGTGTCTCCTCACTGACTCTTTGCAAATTGTCTCTCCCTTGCCCTTTCCCTTTTCCTCTCCTTTTCAATTTCCATTCTCTTTTTCATGCCCTTCTTTCTTCTCATTGAATATTTACACTTGTGTAGCACATGCAGAAGTGTCTCCTCACTGACTCTGCAAATTGTCTCTCCCTTGCCCTTTCCCTTTTCCTCTCCTTTTCAATTTCCATTCTCTTTTTCATGCCCTTCTTTCTTCTCATCGAATATTTACACAGAATGTTGTATAGCACATGCAGAAGTGTCTCCTCACTGACTCTTTGCAAATTGTCTCTCCCTTGCCCTTTCCCTTTCCCTTTCCTTTTCAATTTCCATTCTCTTTTTCATGCCCTTCTTTCTTCTCATTGAATATTTACACTTGTGTAGCACATTCAGAAGTGTCTCCTCACTGACTCTTTGCAAATTGTCTCTCCCTTGCCCTTTCCCTTTTCCTCTCCTTTTCAATTTCCATTCTCTTTTTCATGCCCTTCTTTCTTCTCATTGAATATTTACACAGAGTGTTGTGTAGCACATGCGGAAGTGTTTCCTCACTGACTCTTTGCAAAGTGTCTCTCCCTTGCCCTTTCCCTTTTCCTCTCCTTTTCAATTTCCATTCTATTTTTCATGCCCTTCTTTCTTCTCATTGAATATTTACACAGAGTGTTGTGTAGCACATGCAGAAGTGTCTCCTCACTGACTCTTTGCAAATTGTCTCTCCCTTGCCCTTTCCCTTTTCCTCTCCTTTTCAATTTCCATTCTCTTTTTCATGCCCTTCTTTCTTCTCATTGAATATTTACACAGAGTGTTGTGTAGCACATGCAGAAGTGTCTCCTCACTGACTCTTTGCAAATTGTCTCTCCCTTGCCCTTTCCCTTTTCCTCTCCTTTTCAATTTCCATTCTTTTTCATGCCCTTCTTTCTTCTCATTGAATATTTACACAGAGTGTTGTGTAGCACATGCAGAAGTGTCTCCTCACTGACTCTTTGCAAATTGTCTCTCCCTTGCCCTTTCCCTCTTCCTCTCCTTTTCAATTTCCATTCTCTTTTTCATGCCCTTCTTTCTTCTCATCGAATATTTACACAGAATGTTGTGTGGCACATGCGGAAGTGTTTCCTCACTGACTCTTTGCAAATCTCTCACAATACTGACTTTCTTTCAGCGGCTTACTGAAGACTGTGAAACGTATATTCGATCTGTAACTAGAGAGGAAGCATTAGATTATCGTCTTGATCCCACACTCTCTAAGAACTGCCATACTGAGGTGAGTGAACACTCTGATCTCTTATCACACAACATGAGAATATACAGCTGTGTTTTTATTTACTCTCCAAAAGAAAAAGAAACAAACAGACACCTGCGTTGCTATAATATTCAAACAATGTTCTATGCGTTACTTTTGTGGAAGAGCTCTTCAAAAACAACAAACGCACAGATTGGATCTTTATTGCTACAGTATTCAAGCGATCTTCTATGTGTTACTTTTGTGGAAAAGCTCTTGAAAAAAAGAAACGAACAGACACCTGTTTTTACAATATTTTCAAAAGATCTTCAATATAATCTATTTTATGAGTACTGTAGAGTTCCGAAAGTAGCGAGCCCCCGAAAGTAGCGACCCCCCGAAAGTAACAGATACCTAAGGTTTCTAAATCTGATAGTAACAACCTCCCTACTTTCAGAACTTGTAGTTTAATAGTTGCTTGTAATACGTTGTTGTTCACTTGTTGTTTTCTTGATGACTCTGTTTAGATCACTCAACTTTGTAGTGATGTTGAACCAGGAAAAGGCAGAGTGGAACAATGTTTAAGAAAAAAATTCGGCAAAATAGTCCCTGCCTCCCGGTGCTATGCGGTAAGTACTGGTAATAAATACCTCTTAATAACCGAGCGTCGGGTCCATACTGTAAGCTATGGACTGCTAATTGACCAATCACAATTCAACAATATTATTGGCCATCTTATAAATAATAATAATAATTTATTATTTTAATAATTTATTATTATTTGTTTATTATTGCAAAGGTTTTGAAAAGCAAATTTTCTATTGTTATTTTCAGGAGGTGATCAGAACCATGCGGGAAGGCAGATCTGACATCTATGTAGATACAAAGCTGTATGATGCATGTCATTTAGATGTGATGAAATACTGTGATGATATTCTACCTGGTCATGGCAGAGGTATGGTATTGTGAAGAGTATAGTGATGAATGTGCTGGGGTTCGCTGAAATAATCCCATTGAATACATCTAGTTTTAAGTCCCTTTATGGTGGGAGTATGGTGCATTAGCATGTAATAAAGTTTATTGATTTTGAATTGATTTTGCATAGTTTTTGTGAAGAACATATCAATGAATATACAGTAGAACTCTGCTAACTCGAACTCGGATTAACTCAAACTCCCACTAACTCGAACTAATTTTATTTTCCCTTAGCTCAAATCACTGGGTCAAATTTACCCTGTTATCTTGAACCCCCGCTAACTCGAACAGTTCTCCTTTTCCCTTGGGAGTTAGAGGGGTTCTATGCTGTATGAGGGATACAATTGCAACGAAGGGTACTACCCTTGTTAAATAAAGTCTATTATTATTATGAATGAATTCATCTAGTTATACTTTGATGTTCTTTCTGATTGTGTCAAGTCCTTTACGTGTATTTTATTATTCTCTTGTTTCCAGTAACTAACTGCTTAGTCGAGTTGAAGAAGAACAAGAGACGTGGACTCAGTAGAGATTGTAACAACGAGCTCACTTTGAGATTGCAACAGTGGGGCGTTGCCAAGGTAATGTTGATCAAGAAATCTTATTGACAGACTATTAGAGATTACAATAACTAGTGATTGAACTGCTGTGACTGCCATGTGCTACTGTACCTTCAAATGTAGAGGCTTGCAGTTTGTGTAAAAAACTTGTTAACGACTGTACCATGGAGCAAGGTTGGCCGAGTGGTTAGAGCACTCACCTCTCATCCCACTGTGGTGCCTAGTTCAATTCCCGGACTGGGCGCTTTATGTGAGTTGTTGGTTCTCTTCCTTGCTTCAATGGTTTTTCTCTGGGCATTTCCGTAAGGATTTCAGCCGAGTTTTCCTCCCTCCACAAAAAACAACCATAAATTTTAATTCGACCTGGAACAGGACTCCATTTAAACCAGCTTCTGCTGAACTGGACTATCAAGACTGTATAAATATCTGAAATATAGACTTTATGGAACGTGCAATGTAGTATTGTATTTTGGTCAATGATGGTTCAAACTGATGAAAAATTGTCCAGATTTTTTCTGAGCTGAAATCTCTTGCTTAGCCATGGCAAGTACTTTGCGAATCCATCATGGGGTCCAACACCATGGTCATTAACATGTAACATGTTTTTCTAGAAGTATTCAACTTAGAAGTTTTATTTTTTGTTATTTTCAGATTGTGCCACCAGAATCTCTGAGTGACATAGCCTTTGCCATCAACAGTTCTCCTTCAAAGAGTTATTTCTTCATGGTGTTTGCCATAGCGCTTGCTATTATCTTCCTAGGAGGGCTGTTGTTTGGACGCTTCTCTAAGCGTATTAAACGAGAAGTAAAGGACCGGTGATTCTGGACCGACAACTTGGAAAAATGTGCCACTTAGGAATTTACCAAATCTGACCATATTGTAATACAGGGATACAGATCAAAGTCCTTGAAAATCTCTCTAAACTCGACTCGTACATTTGTAGGCTCATTCATAGCACATACTGTATAAATTCTTTCAACTTATTATTATGATAGTTTTCGTGAGTTGTTACATTTTTGAGGCTTGTTACAGCATGGCTTGTAGCATACATGAATGCGCTTAGAGAGAAGATGAAGTGGAAGGTTTGGATGTATTAAATCAAACACAGAAAAAGTATCTTGAAACACCGAGAAGTCTTTTTAACCAACTTCGGGGTGTTTTGATATTGAATGAAGAACTCTTTTGAGTGTTTAATCTAGCTTCTCAAACCATTAATAATTCTTGGAGAAATTCAAAGTTAAAGTCAACCAAATCGTATGCTAATTAAGATCACATGTCCAACCCTCCTTCACGGTAGTGATTTCCTTTGTTTTGTCATCATGAATTATTAATGAGTCTGAGAAGGATAGCTAGTTAGATAATTTGCTTGGGGACCGCTTATCTGTCTGTATAATTATAGATGCACATAATAGCCAATATTGGAATAACATTTATTTACATACACATCTAGCTTGGTAATTTAATTATATTCACTTTAAAATGATTCGATCGTGCTAATTTTGGGTCTTCATGTACATGTAATTTGTGCTCTATTTTTTAATTAGGTAAAATTGATGTTATTACAGGGGTTAGGCCTTACCATAACTCTTTTGGGGACTGTACAATGATGCCACATGGAGATGGAACTGTATGTTCAGTTCACCAGAATTTCTCCATTTTTGTTGTTGTCGACAAAAGAATCATGGCAAAGTCATCATGTTTATTGGTAGTTTTAGGGGTGTGTGGGTAGCTGTTTTGCTTGTCTGGTCATGCAGGTATATGGATCTACAGTAGCTACAGTACAATGTACATTGTAGTATGTGAACTGTCAAAGGCTAATAGTGTAGAAGAGAGTACTAAATCACTTGTTGGCCTACTGACTTGGCCTACTGACTTGGCCTACTGACTTGGTCGACTGTCAGCTGTTTGTTGGCCATGTAACATGAACTTCTTGAACTGTGTTTGTTTGGTGGACTGTTGGCCGCCTGTCAGTGGACTGTCGGCCGACAAGTGATTAGGTACGCTATTCTACACTTTTACCCTATGAAAGTGGTAGCTTCATAATGTGCTTGATCTTTGCCTGCTCAGATTCAAGCCAAACCTAGTGTGGATATCAAGGTGTACTATTGTATAAGTTTGTTGCCCCAAGAAACTTAAGTTAAAAGACAGAAAAGGGCAGTTATTTCGCTGTAAGATTTAGAATCCTACGAACGCTCTGTGGGACAAAAAAAGTAGCAAGGATTGAAAACCTCTTTTTATGAAAAGTCATACTTGTAGCCAGTGCTTAGTGTTTTGTGAGGATTAGTAATAATTATAATAATTATAAATAGTAATATTGGAAAACACAAACTGAATTTCACTTCACTAATCGTAAACTATGCTTATTATTAAATAGTATTAATTTATTTGGTAGTTTTAGTTTACTATTCAATCATCCACTCCTGCAGTAACTGATTCTATCCAAAACTCTGCATTACTGCATTGACCGTGTGAGACAAGAGTTGTCTAATTGAAAACTACAAGGTACACTTTTGTCTCACTTGGTTGTGTAGTAATGCTAACATGGTGGTTTGTTGCCGAGAGGATCGTGTAGACACTATGCAATGCCGTCATGGTTGGAAATCTAACTTGACGAGTGAATTCATTGTCTGTCATGTTGCAGGTGTGAACAGTCTACTGTAGGAAATATGTGGTCAATCAATGTTTAAATAAATTCTATAAAAACACTTACAAGAAAAAGTTTGTCTCTTTATTGTCATGCTGAACACAATATTTTATTTACTGGTTTATCTGTATTGTTCTCTTTCTCTTCAAAAAAGAAACGTGAATAAAAGAGTTGAAAAAATGGACAACAAAGAGAATAGAAGGAAAGGGAAACTGAGCAACTAACTCTCCTAGCTTCCCCACCCACAAAAAGAAAAAAAAAGTCAGTACCCAGGGGTGGATCAGGGGGGGGGGGGGGGGCATGATCAGGTTGGACATTAGTTTCAGACAAATTTTATGTGTTTTTGGGGGGCAAAAAGGGTATTCGAATTTCCAAAAGGGGCGGCCTGCGCCTCCTTCACCCCACCCTAAATCTGCACCTGGTACCCAAAACCTAAATGAATGATTCCCATCTAAAATTATAAATTTATGAAATATTTAAAAGTAATACCATGTCAAGGGAAATTAGTGATATATAATTTGCACAAGTGTTCTATTTTAAACAGTATCAAAATTATGGGTTAGTGTAACGTGAGTTCTTTGAAAACCACACGAGTGCAAATTATTCCAAATTGAATGAAAAACCGTATGATTACCAATTAATAATATTCATGAAAAAATTAATTTGCACTGTGCAAAGGCCTGGACAACTTTTCTTGCAATGCTGCACCCAACAGTTGCAGAAGTAGGATCAAGTTCTACTTCTGCAAATATTGTGTGCGACGTTGCATCATGTGACACCCCAAAAAAAACTTGTTGCGCGCAACGTTGTTACAAGAAAACTTGCATCATGTGTCTGGAACTGCACTGCTAGCTCTTAGCCAATCAGAATCAAGGATTTTTTTCATGAATATTATTATATTATGTTAATTTATGATCGAGTGTACACACTGTATAGGTACATGTATGTTTATATCAACGGTAAGCTTTCTAAATAAAAGTGGCTTGAAGTTCCTTTTGAAGTTGTCCACTGAGAGGCTCTGTTCGAATGGACCGGGGATGGAAGAGACGGTTGCAGAGCACAAATTCAGAAGGATGGATGTCAGACCATCTTACTTGAGCTTGTAGGGTTGGAGTACAGAGTAGTTGTAAAGCAAGATAATTGTTTTATACCATGAGAAGGTGCTCCTCGCCTTAATTCAATATAAAGAAAGGATATTTGAAAAAAAATGATTTTTCACATTCCCACTGTTGGGCTACCTGTGGTATTGTGTGCCGGTCTACGTACCACGTGATCACCTATCACCTCTTCTTCAAATTCAATGGCGGGAAGTTAGAAAGAACTTCGAATTTTGCTGGTTTCTGACATCAAAGAACAACTTTACCGTCTCATTATTTACACTACAAGATAGGTAAGACTTGTTTTTATTACTTTATGAAAGTATTAGCTTGTTCTGACTTCGATTTGAACGTGAAAGCAAACTGTTGTTTCGAGTTTGAAGTGCGGGCAATGGCGACCCTCGTTCGTTTGTTGTGCTCATATTTTGGCATGTTTTTTGACAATAATTGACGTCTTCTGACTACTGGAGAACGAGTAATCGATGTACAAGTCAACAAGCTACATTGAAAGCAAATAATAAGTTGATGTTATTTTTCAGGTCAATTGTTGGAACTTTGTTGACGTGATAACGTGTGCAGGATGACTGATAGACGATCAGATCCTGTAAAGATGACGGTAAATAACGTCTCTGGTATCAGGTATGGAGTTTCTAGGGTCAATGTTGACTGTATCGGGGTTTATATGTCGAGTATTGTCTATTGAAGGTTTGTTCTGATTTGCAAGCATGGCTGTAACACAGATATTAAGACTTACATGTAGCAGTTCAAAACGTAGAATATCGTGTTTATAAATGGGACTGTTAATTTGCTTTAAGATTCTTTACGTCTTAATTCTAATTTAAAACCAAATTCTAAAAGCTGAGAAAATTTGAAAGTTTGTATAAAAATAAGGGGAGGGGTGGGGTACGGTAAATTCTAAGGTAAAATAATATAAATGCATGCACTAGAAATATGAGTCGAGTGCTGATGAAGAAATATAAAACGCGAGTGCATGCTATGTGCAGTTTGAGAGCATGCAGGGACTGATCAGAACATGTGAGAAGTGTTAGGAGAAGAACGACGCGTAGTTACAAAACTGTTTGAATACATGTGTGTGTTCATGCTATGTGCTCTCTAGAGCACGTGGCATACACATCCTTTGGCCAATCGGAGCATGCATTATATCATAGTTATTTTATAATGGAGAATACTACTGTTCTTGTTGATAGCTAGAAAAAGTATTGAAGTACAAATGTAGTTGTAAGTTCTATTAGAGTCATTTTCATATGAGTGGGAAGTATAGTTATTGTACGTTTCATGTCGCGCAGTGTCGGTACCGTGCCACATTCAGATTGGTTGAGCAATGATATTTCGTGCTGTGATTGGTTGAATAGAATGTCTTCGATTCCATAAGCAACTGTAACTCTTTGCTGTACTCATGCGAAAATGACTCTAAGCAACAAGACACAGTAGTCACCTATTGTCTGCTTACAGTTCAGTAAACTCAGTTCTTGCTACAATATACCGTATTTGCCGGTGTATAAGTCGACCTTTTAACCTCTAAAATTTAGCTTGAAAAATCGACCTCGACTTATACACTGGGTATGAAAATCGATCAAAGCAGAAATGACCTTAAAAACCCATTTAAATCAATAGCTTTATCTAAGATAACATCTAAATGATGTTTGTTGAGATAAATGACACATAATTTTCAAAAGAAGAAGCGTAGAAGTGTTTATTAGAACCAACGAACTTGCGACGAACTTGAGACTTCATCGGAGCCACCATGTTGTTCGCAAATCACATAACCTTGTTTAGTAGTTTCCTTTTGGTCATCACTGTACCTTAAACCCGATGATAAACATCTTTTAAATGATGTTTGTTGGGATTATTCGCAAAAGAAGAGCCACAAACTATCGGACTTCAGACACGAGGGACATGATGAGCCGCCATGTTGTTTGTAAATCACATGACTTTGTTTAGTAGTTTCCAGTCCATATTAACCGTCAAGAAGTTCAACATCGTATTTATAAATACAGTAACCTTTTTATTAGTAGCGTTTGAAGTTCTTTGGTATGATAACTACAAATTTGCTAGTTTTTGAAGGCGTCTCAACTTGAACTTTTGTTTACGCTTTTGTTTATGCCAACGCCAGGTTACCAAGCAATTCAAAATGGCTGCCGATACAAGATCGTGCGGAAATGTCCGACTTTTTGGGGGCTTTTGCATCTAACTTCGAATAGATTTGACATCAAAATATACTTGATGCTCTTAAAAAAGTAGGGTCGACTTATACAAAGAATATATGATAAAATCAGGAATTTTGACCTTCTTTTAGAGGGTCGACTTATACACCGAGTCGACTTATACACCGAGTCGACTTATACACCGGCAAATACGGTAGGTAGATACTATTGCATCACATACGGTAACTGTCTGTCCCAGGGACATAGGTATGCAAATAATAATAAATTATCAAATAATTAACTTGTCGAGCAGAGGGATGGGATGTAGGTGCCTTCACTACAGCAGAATTCCCGGCAATAAGCAACAAGCCAATAAGGAGGTAACCATGGCAACCTAGCCACAGGTCACCCCCTTCATGGGCACCTTGTCACACTGATTTCTCAGTGGAAAACTTGTTATACTTACCACTCCTTCTTCTATCAATGGCGGCTGGGTGGGTGGGGCAACAGCAAAAACCCACAAGCTAACCAGCAATGGCAGAGCAAAGCAATGAGCAATGGCGGAGCAAGCGGCATGCGAGCAACGTGGCGAGCAACTGAGCCAGGCGCATGCGCAGTACCAATGATACCGCTGACCTGGCATCTCTCCTAGTTAACTTTGCTTACTAGTAACCACATTTAACTTGTCGAGCAGAGGGATGGGATGTAGGTGCCTTCACTACAGCAGAATTCCCGGCAATAAGCAACAAGCCAATAAGGAGGTAACCATGGCAACCTAGCCACAGGTCACCCCCCAAGATATCCAATTCCAAGCAAACTGAAGTGCTTGGAGAAGGTGGACCGTGGCGAGGCCATGGTTATGTCCACCATCCCCAAAACAGAACTCCAAGCACACCATCCCTCAATCGCGCTATTATCATCATAAGACCCAGAAGTAGACAAACTTACCCAATCATGTCAGTTTTTTAGAAGAATTTATAATCACGTCACAAGGGGTCTGAATGTACTGTTTATATGCGAAACTTCTCCAACGGCCCATAACTTGGATGAGATGATCTGGGATGCCCACTTTTGCTGCCATGGTTGCAGCACCAATCCGGAAACTATGACTGGAATAGTTTCCTTTACAGCCCGAAGCTTGCAAAATGAATCTCAATCGGTCTGTAACCAATTGACGAGATAACGGCTGTCCGTTCGCCATTAGAAACAGGGGGCCAGAATTGTTACCCCGGCGTGTCAAATAGTCTAGAACTGCATGGACTGCGCAGATAGATGAGGACCCTTGGCCAATATAAATGAAACTTCCTTGGCGAAAAGGATCAGTTTTAGAAGCTTTTATGTTTAAACGCAAGCATGTAGGTAATGTAGCAGAGTCCACAGTCACATCCTCGGCCGATAAGTGAAACTTGGAGTCGAATGCAGAAAGACTTGGTACTGTAAATTCGGCAGATCTTAGAAACCCGAAATAAGCCATGGTACATGCTGCCCAGAACATGCAGTCATTGTAGGCAGTTACATCCAGACTTGACCGTATCAATCTCAAGACTTCACAAGTCACTGGCAATCTCATATTTGTTCTAGCTACTCCTTGCATACGTTTGATACCTCTAACCACCCGCTGCAGTCGTAAACAATTTTGCAATGGATCTGCAAAACCTTGGTCAATATGTAAAGAGCGAACAGCAGACAAATATACTTTAATTGAAGAGTGTCGCAATGATTCTGCCAACATTGTTGCAAATAAACAAAGTGTCCATTCATCAGCTGGGCATGGAGAGCCAGATGATGAGAGGTGACCACTTGTATAACAGAAATCAATAAACTTGTTCTGTGCACTAGAATAGCTCCTATGTGTAGACTGGGCTAAACCCTGATGCATGAATGTTAAACAGCGACCTTCTAAGGAGTTTGAGACAAAAGCGCCAACAGCTGCTGCGGAACTGGTGTCGGAGATTTCTTTGCCAAAGGGGCCAATTGGCGGAAAACCTGCCAATTGAAACGAGATAAAGCATCAGCTATGCCATTATGAACTCCTGGTACGTGAACAGCAGAAAACGTAAAACCCCACTGTGCTGCAGCAAGCAGCAAATTTCTCATCAGATGCATTATATTGGGCTCTTTCGATGTTCTAGCATTCAAAATATACACTACTGACTCATTGTCCACCCTAAAAAGTACTCGCTGGCGGCACCATCGATCCCCCAAACATGAGCTGCAACCACCACTGGGAACAGTTCCTTGTATGCGATGGAAAGACCAAACTGGTCAGGAGACCACTGCCCATTAAACCATTCGGACTCCACGAAAGCTCCAAAGCCAATGGTACCTGAAGAGTCTGAGCCAACACACACGTTGGGCGGATTCTCCAAGCCGGGAAACAAAAAGAAACTTATTCCATTCCACTGGCCAAAGAAATCGAGCCACCATTTCAAGTCTTTTTTTAACTCTGAATTCAGACGAATTGGATGGTTGTCGTTACGGAAGCAACATATCAGGTCAATCATACGGCGAAGGAAAGCGCGACCAGGCCATACGACCTTGCATGCGTGGTGGAGCAGACCTATCAACGATTGCAATTCTTTCTTGCGACACCATTTATACCCTGACCAAGCTAATAGCAAATCATATATAGCAGAACATTTTTCATCAGGAAGACGCGCTGTCTCAGCTACTGTATCCAATTCGATACCAAGAACCACCATGCATGATGCTGGGCCCACACATTTTTGAGGGTGCAACGGGAGGCCTAGATCCTTAATCACCGAGGTAGCAATTGACAGATGATTAGCGCATATGGGTGAATTTGCAGGACTAGCAATAACAAAGTCATCTAAGTAATGCAGGATATCCTCGATTGAATAATTGGATTTCAAAATCCATTCTGCTGCCTCTGCCACAGAATTAAAGATGCTAGGGGCAGATCGCAAGCCAAAGGGTAGCACAAGATCAATATAGAACTTTGACCGCCATCTCATTCCGAGCAAATGGCGATCAGCAGGGTGTACTGGAATATTCCTATAAGCAGTTTCAATGTCAAATTTTGCCAAAAGAGCTCCCTTCCCAAATTTTGTAAGCATGCTGATAATATCATCAATTTTTATGTATTGAAGAGACCACGCCTCCGCATCAATTCCATCATTTACGCTGTGGCCTGAAGGAGACGATAAATCAATAATCAGGCGCCACTTCGCAGGTTGGCCCTTTTTCGGAATCACGCCAAAACTGCTAATCTGGAGAGGATGAATTGGGCTAGAATCAAAGGGGCCAGCTACCCGTCCTAGCTTAACCTCATTACCAAGGTACGCATCAATAACTCCAGCATGCTGATAGGCTGATGGTTTGTTCTTTTTTGCTGCTTTTAAGGAAACAGAGGCATCAAAACCTAGATTGAATCCTTCTTTAATACCTTGCAAAAGTTGTGCAACCATTGCTCTATCTGGGTGATTTTGTAATTCATGCGAAAACTTTGCATAGTTCAATGGTGAAATGTTTGCTACTGCCGGAAGGGCTGCACACGATCCTAAAAGAGAACCAATATATTACAAATTGCATATAGCGTTAACTAGTTTAACTACACATCGCAAATGAGAACTGTAACAATGAACAATAGGAAGGTTAATTTTTATATAAGTCTAGTTTGTGCTTTTGTTTTCTTTATCTCTTCCTTCGCTTCGCATCTGAATGCTCCTCATGACGGCTATGCTCTGATTTGGACGATCTTGAGTAGCAAGAGACACTGCGGTGCTCACCAGAACAGGTGCTACAGGCGTGACGGAAGCGGCACTGCGTAGAGGGGGCAATGCAACGCCCTGCATTCCACGAATGGCAGATGACTTTGGAGAATTTAGAGCCCTCTGCCTCTTGACCCGATGTAACCGTACTTGAGGCAGACACCCTCGGGCGTACCTGGGCCCCAGCTGTATGGAAGTTATAGAGCTGAACACTCATCGTAGACCAGTTGATTTGCCTCTCAGCCGCTGCTTGCTCCCTGAACTCTTTGTCATAGTTTAGCCATGGACTGCCGCTAAACTGGCGATAAGTACGTAAAATGAGCAGCTTATACTTTATCAAGTCCACCCAGCGGTTTGGGAAATAAGACCCCAAGATAAGTGAGAAGATTGTAAAGGCCTCCAACCATGTGACAATATCGTTTATCTGGCCTTTGTTCTTTTTAGGGGTAGGAGAGAACACCAAACGTCCTTCGAACATCAACTGCGGTTCTGGCTCGTTAAAGGAGATGTTCTCGGGTAAGAGATCTTCAAAATTTACGTACTTGCCAAGTATTATTTGAGATACAACTTTGTATGGCACGGGGGAATAACCCGGGCCGATTACGAAGGGCTGCTGAAAGGTTGGGGCCAATCCGGGCGACTGTATAACGCTTTCGAGTGTAGAACTTCCCGCGGCGCTATTTAGAGCCGCCGATTGATGTGAAGCGAACGGTGACACAAATGACGACACAACAAGGGTATTGAACGTACCTGAACTGGCTGAAGAAGACGACGCAGGAATGCCGGTTGCCGAACCCATAGGCATAGTAGCGGCCACATGTGTAGGATTTGGTGCGATATTTGTCGCTGATGGCCATGGTAAGGTTGTTCCTGCTTGACCAAGAAGGGCCGCCTGTTCGGCGATGGAATTTGTCCTTGTAGTTGTAGCCAAAGGTCCAGCCAATGGCAAAGGGGTGCTGGTCGCCACAATGCTTGGTACCGGCAGCGATGGCGCGATTCCCGCCGAAAGTAATGCCGAGTTTACCATCGAGGACAACGGGGCCTTCATCGCTTCAATTAACGAGGCGATTAATTCCGAAGATGCCACGGTACCCGAAGGCGAAGCAGGAGTGACCGTGGGCGAAGCCGCCACCAAAGAAGTACAAGTGGTAGTGGTAGTGGTAGGTGAATCGGTCGATGAACTTGAAGACGACGGGATGAAACTGTCCCTGCTGTTTCTCGTCTCTCGAGGCATGATTCCTATTAAACCAAATACTCCCCAAAGATAACTTCGCTTTTAAAAGGCAGAGTAGTTGTACAGGCAATCACTTTGCAGAAATTCGGAACCAACAAGGCGAAAGCAACAGCAAAAACCCACAAGCTAACCAGCAATGGCAGAGCAAAGCAACGAGCAATGGCGGAGCAAGCGGCATGCGAGCAACGTGGCGAGCAACTGAGCCAGGCGCATGCGCAGTACCAATGATACCGCTGACCTGGCATCTCTCCTAGTTAACTTTGCTTACTAGTAACCACATCTAAAGTAGGAAACGGTGAATCGATAGGCAGATGTAAGACAAGTATGGATAAATAGTGTCCATGCTATTGGAATACTACCACCTACTACCTAGCTATAATGCTGATTGGCCCAGACAACGTTTGTTGGAATGTGATTGTTTTCAGGTGTAATCTGATTGGTCAGTTTTGCTCAAATGGTCCCGGTTAGTGTGTCCGCACTGTAAAGGATTTCCACAAATGGTTTCCTAGCATTTTGAAGTATCAAACAAAATAGAAAAGTGGTCAACTTTTGAGCAAAAGATTAGCAGTATTTGGAATTGACAACCAAGTATAGTTGCAGCCATTGCATTTTGAAAAACCTGCAAATTTGACACAACGGTACCAGACAAATTTTTAAATATTCAAAAATTTGATCAGTGCATACTGTTTACATGGAACCATCACTTTAATTGTATGAAACTTGTACATCCTGTTCACACGGAACCGGATCAATATGTTAATGTCAGTAGTTTTACCATCTGATCATGAGCAGAGCGTACTGCCTAGTCAGCCACACCAAAGTTATTCGGACAAGGTGTTTACATGGTACCAGTCCAGTGTGAATAGTAAGTTGTTTGTTTGTTGATAGCATTGTGTCTGATAAATGTACATTGTATTTTGAATTGGGTTGTGTATGACCTACATTTGTAATTATAGATAAGTGTTAATCATGTGCAGTACTTTTACACTACATTTGACTCATGAACATTGAATATATTAATACAACTATTGCCCTTTGTCATGATCACCACTCAGGCTAACCTCCAAGACCATAGTTAATTAGAATGATTACTGACTACTACAACAGAGACAATGACTATGATGACATTAGATCAGACAACAACCATGACAAAGACAGTTACATACATGAGAACCAGAAACACAATGTTACAATGACACAGTATAGACATACATGTAGTGAATTAGAATGATTATACTGACTACTACAACAGAGACAATGACTATGATCTCATTGGATCTTGCCTCAACTTGCAGTGTTCTCACCAGACTTTTGCCATGTTGAACCCAATTCCCTGCAAATATAAGTAGTGCATCTGGTAGAAAAGGGAAAAGCTAAACAATACAAAGAGGCTTAAAGACAAAACTAGAAAATGATTTCATTGAAACGAAAACACTTTCCTGAAATGATTTGAGTGAATAAAAGTCTGGCATATTTTGTGATATAATAACTACATAAATGTATCCACTGATCTTAAGATAATATAATTTATCTTTGCACCCCTTGAGAGAACATTTGCTCATAGTTTTTTGTAAATCATGCCCTTTTTAACTGTGGCATCCTTCTAAGCTGAAGCCTGGTGAGAGCACATCATTACAAAGATGGTTACAAACCTGAGAATCAGAAACACAGTGTTTCAATGACAGTATAGACAGTGAGTTAGAATGATTACTGATTACTACAACAGAGACAATGACTATGACGACATTAGATCAGACAACAACATCCATGCCAGAGACAGTTACATACATGAGAACCAGAAACACAATGTTACAATGACACAGTATACACATAGTGAATTAGAATGATTACTGACTACTACAACAGAGACAATGACTATGACATATATTAGACCAGACAACTACCATGACAAAGACAGTGACAGACACTCCAACCAGAATTGCAATGTTATAGTGACACAACACAGTATCGATGATGAACCTTGTAAGGAAGACAAACATAGCAACTAACACATGTGTAAATCACCAAGAACTGTATTATATTATTAATGAATTATTATTATTATTTCGGTAATAATTATAATATTTCCTAATAGCATTAAATTAGTTACTTTAAATTTCTTTTTAATTGAACTAAACATATGTCCACAGCCTATAATTCTATTAAAATAAGACATCATGATAGTTGTATGAGTAGTCTTAACTGAGAGGATGTTTTTGAGATTGCTTCACATGTAATTTAAAATCAAAATATGTAATGGTATAACATCAAAGTAAATATTTTGGTTCTCTAAATATATTTAAATTAAAGCTAATTGTGAAATCATTGTTAAAACTTAAAGAAAGTAATTGGCGTAGAAGACAACAGCACTGCTTGTGGCTTCAAATGCTAGTTATTTAATATTTCTTTGTAACAAGTAATCACCTTAAGCCAATGTTGTTTATATATTGTTGTTTATGAAATGAAAAATGTTATGCAATGCAAAAAATATGAAATGTATTTGAAAAGTTTTAGTGCTCCTTGCACGAAACATCACAAGTTCTACAGAGCCACAGATGAAGTAACTACCAATAATGCTAAAGATGCCACCAATGTTATGATGAATTACAGAGCTTGTTGCAGGAACACCACAGATAAAGTATCTACCAATAGTGCTAAAGATACCACCAACGATGAATTACAGAGATTGTTGCAGGAGCACCACAGATAAAGTATCTACCAATAGTGCTAAAGATTCAATCAACGATGAATTACAGAATTTATTGCACGAGCACCACAGATAAAGAATCTACCAATAGTGCTAAAGATACCACCAATGATGTTACAGAGCTTATTGCATGAGCACCACAGATAAAGTATCTACCAATAGTGCTAAAGATACCACCAATGATGTTACAGAGCTTATTGCATGAGCACCACAGATAAAGTATCTACCAATAGTGCTAAAGATACCACCAATGATATTACAGAGCTTATAGCAGGAGCACCACAGATAAAGAATCTACCAATAGTGCTAAAGATACCACCAATGATGTTACAGAGCTTATTGCATGAGCACCACAGATAAAGTATCTACCAATAGTGCTAAAGATACCACCAATGATGTTACAGAGTTATTGCATGAGCACCACAGATAAAGAATCTACCAATAGTGCTAAAGATACCACCAATGATGTTACAGAGCTTATTGCATGAGCACCACAGATAAAGTATCTACCAATAGTGCTAAAGATACCACCAATGATGTTACAGAGTTATTGCATGAGCACCACAGATAAAGAATCTACCAATAGTGCTAAAGATACCACCAATGATGTTACAGAGATTGTTGCAGGAGCACCACAGATAAAGAATCTACCAATAGTGCTAAAGATGCCACTAATGATGTTACAGAGCTTGTTGCAGGAGCACCACAGATAAAGAATCTACCAATAGTGCTAAAGATGCCACTAATGATGTTACAGAGCTTGTTGCAGGAGCACAACAGATAAAGTATCTACTAATAGTGCTAAAGATGCCACCAATGATGAATTACAGAGCTTATTGCAGGAGCACCACAGATAAAGAATCTACCAATAGTGCTAAAGATACCACCAATGATGAATTACAGAGCTTGTTGCAGGAGCACAACAGATAAAGTATCTACTAATAGTGCTAAAGATGCCACCAATGATGAATTACAGAGCTTATTGCAGGAGCACCACAGATAAAAAATCTACCAATAGTGCTAAAGATTTCACCAATGATGTTACAGAGGTTATTGCATGAGCACCATAGATAAAGTATCTACCAACAGTGCTAAAGATGCCACCAATGATGTTACAGAGCTTATTGCACGAACACCACAGATAAAGAATCTACCAATAGTGCTAAAGATGCCACCAATGATGTTACAGAGCTTATTGCACGAGCACCACAGATAAAGAATCTACCAATAGTGCTAAAGATACCACCAATGATGTTACAGAGCTTATTGCATGAGCACCACAGATAAAGTATCTACCAATAGTGCTAAAGATACCACCAATGATGTTACAGAGCTTATAGCAGGAGCACCACAGATAGAGAATCTACCAATAGTGCTAAAGATGCCACCAATGATGCTACAGAGGTTATTGCATGAGCACCACAGATAAAGACTACCAATAGTGCTAAAGATGCCACCATTGATGATGAACACAGAGATTGTTGCAGGAGCACCACAGATAAAGAATCTACCAATAGTGCTAATGATACCACCAATAATGATGAATTACAGAGCTTGTTGCAAGAGCACCATAGATAAAGTATCTACCAATAGTACTGAAGATGCCACCAATAATGAATTACAGAGCTTATTGCAGGAGCACCACAGATAAAGAATCTACCAATAGTGCTAAAGATGCCACCAATAATGAATTACAGAGCTTATTGCAGGAGCACCACAGATAAAGAATCTACCAATAGTGCTAAAGATGCCACCAAATGAATGTTACAGAGCTTATTGCAGGCAGATAAAGAATCACCACAGTGATAAAGAATCTACCAACAGAGCTGCTAAGCACCACAGATAAAGAATCTACCAATAGTGCTAAAGATACCACCAATGATGAATTACAGAGCTTCTTGCAGGAGCACCACAGATAAAGAATCTACCAATAGTGCTAAAGATATCACCAATAATGAATTACAGAGCTTCTTGCAGGAGCACCACAGATAAAGAATCTACCAATAGTGCTAAATATGCCACCAACGATGAATTGCAGAGATTGTTGCAGGAGCAGCATATACACTCTCAACTAAGTTTGTACAGCATGTTTCAACTTCTCACAAGATAAAGATTTGTCTATCATTTCAACTTAGAGACAACAGTGCTGCGCGATGGTCCTTGAAATAAGTTAAACACACATCTTGACTGGCCAAAAATGCCTGTGATAGCTTTATCTGACTGAGGATGGCAAAAAGACTGATTATGTTTGAACTATAATATTGATAAACAATTTTAAAATATTTCATTCCAAGATGAATGGGCAACATTTCTAGTATTGTGGGCAAATATGAATTACCTTAATCTCTTTGAAATGACATGAACATGAAAACATTTCTTTCTAAAAGCATTTATAGTATGAGCTATTTGCTCACTTGCCGAAAGACTGGGCGATAAGACTGTCACACAGCTATGGGAAACAACCTGCGAGTTTAATAACAAGTTTTGAAAGGGCATATACTGTATATACTTCAAGTGATCAAAATATAATTTCTTTTCATGGTCTGTATGTTCTCAATCTGACCAATCAAAAATGCACCAAGATACCAATGTTGAATATTCTGATGACAGTCTAGACAACTACACATTTCTGGATTGAGCACAATGAAATTTGTTTTCTGCTTTGATATTTTTTTAAAGAATTATTCACTCTAAAACCTTGGTCAAAGAAAAACCTTTTCTCCAAATATCTTTCTCTTTAGAATTGGGAATGTACTTCTCTGTGGTTGATGAAGAGTTTGAGTTGTCCTGAAATGTTTGGGGTGGGTTGTGTTGGAGCATGTAGTTTTGTCTCTGTGTAGAACCTTTGTGTGTTTGTCTTGGTTTGTCTCAACTTCTGCGGACTGTCATGGCTGTTTGATCATCTTTTCTTTGTTGCTGAGGTGTCAACTGAAAAAGCTTGCACTCTGTGTTTACTAATTGCATAATATATATTCATGTTCCAAGATAAAAGGTTTCAACATCTTGTAACAGGGCCTGATCAATAATATAAACTGATGAAAGAGAGGTTACTTTCTTTGTAAACACATTTTTTTCTTGGAAGTCAACACAATTTAATTCTTTCAAACAATCTAAATTCTGCATTGAGCCGATAATTGTTGGCTGATCATTCTTGGGGGAAAATGAAACAAAGTAGGGCAAAGAGTTTCATCCATCCTTTTCTTTGTAACCCATTAGAAAACTTTCAGATTTGCTTTTTGAAAACATATGCTATTGTAAGCATTAGGGAAAAAGCAACTACTTGGGCAAAAAATAAGAATCTGCATGTTGGCATAACATGTGTATCTATGGGCAATTTAAAGTGGTGTGGAACCTTTGTTGTTCTCTCACTCATATCCTTTTCACTTCAGCTGAAAGTATGTTTTTGGAATTTAAGTTTCAGACCACTGTTTATCTGTAAAAGTATTTAGTTACTAGTCTTACAATCTTTTCAAACTACTAGAAGATACTGGGTACTATGTCATCCCAGTCATCTATATACATGTACCTGTTGTAAGATCCATTTCTAATAATGAATACAATAAGTTTTCCACAAATTTTGTGCCAACATTTCCAGCAATGCCACTTGATAAAGTCTTTTCAACAAGTTGAAACAAAACAAGTATTACATTTTACACTGTCTAGATGAATTTAAAGTATGATCAATGACACATAGGCCTTTTTGTCAAAGTTTGCAACTTATTCCACGTCATTTGGTCTTTTGTTTCTCCATTCATAGTCAAACCATTTGGCTACTAGTACGATAGTCTACCAAGTATTTCAATATCTAGACATGATCTTTTCATGATCCTGTTCAAGCAAATATTATCTCATTCTCTGCTTGGACTGGGAAAACAGGGCTTAGCTGAACCACTGGTCCAATACCAGTATTAGGGCTCATTTCTCAGGCTATGAATTATGGTCTGAATAACCTACATGCATAACCTACACAAGTACCCATACAATATATTTTCCAAACTCCCATCACTTCAGACGAGTCTATAATGTTTTCTTATTCTCAAAAATCTCTGGGAAGGCAGCCAACTTTTCTGACATTTTATCACAAACTTATCCACAGTCCTGTCCAATCCTCAACCCTGTCTATGGTGCTTAGATTCACAGGGAAGGTAATTATCAAACCTTACTTCTTTCCCCTTTGTCTCCATCCCTGCTTATGTCAACTTGTAACTTGCTGTGAATTTGTAATATTTGAAATATTTGCAGCAAGCAAAAAGCGCTTAATTCTATATTCCAAGTGAATATTGCTGATATCTTTTTTTCTTCTAAACTGTTTCAATACTGAAATCATTGTGAAAGGGAACTGATTTTCTAGGGCAAATATTTCATCCAGGGACCTTATGGACACTGATAACCATTTTATTTTGATGATCACAGTAAACTTTAAAAGTTCAACTAATATCTTAAGATGATAAAGAAATAACAGTTCAGCAAACATTCATGGGAACATGACAGTAATCTAAATTATTGATTAATATATTATTAAATAGCTCTTTACGCTGATTGCAAGAATAAATTTTCTCTTATTTTAGAATTTATACTTTAACATGTTCTTAATCATTGTCGTTTTTAGCCATTTGTGTCTTTCTTGTAACAATCTGTACTGCATTTTGGTAACACTAATGTCATGGTTGTTGTCTGGTCTAATGTCATCATAGTGTGTCATTGTAACATTGTGTTTCTGGTTGTCAGGTTTGTAACTGTCTTTGTCATGGTTGTTGTCTCGTCTATAATGTCATCATAGTCATTGTCTCTGTTGAAGTAGTCAGTAGTCATTCTAATTCACTATGTCTATACTGTGTCATTGTAACATTGTGTTTCTGGTTTTCAGGTTTGTAACTGTCTTTGTCATGGTTGTTGTCTGGTCTAATATTATCATAGTCATTGTCTCTGTTGTAGTAATCAGTAATCATTCTAATTCACTATGTCTATACTGTGTCATTGTAACATTGTGTTTCTGGTTGTCATGTCTGTAACTGTCTTTGTCATGGTTGTTGTCTGGTGTAATGCCGTCATTGTCTCTGTTGTAGTAGTTAGTAATCATTCTAATTCACTATGTCTATACTGTGTCATTGTAACATTGTGTTTCTGGTTTTCATGTATGTAACTGTCTTTGTCATGGTTGTTGTCTGGTCTAATGTCATCATAGTCATTGTCTCTGTTGTAGTAGTCAGTAATCATTCTAATTCACTATGTCTATACTGTGTCATTGTAACATTGTGTTTCTGGTTCTTATGTCTGCGACTGTCTTTGTTATGGTTATTGTCTGATCTAATGTCATCATAGTCATTGTCTCTGTTGTAGTAGTCAGTAATCATTCTAATTCACTATGGTCTTGGAGGTTAGCCTAAGTGGTGACCGTAACAACATACAAGGGTCAATAGTGTGTGTGTGGCCTGACCTACTGACTTGCAGAGAGAAGGCTGAATGAAAATTATTATTATTAGTTCACAATAGTCAAATGTAGTGTAAATGTACTGCACATGGCTAACACTTATTGATAACTATGTAGTACACATGTAAGTTACAGTGACATGAAACAAAGGTTGTTGTGTGAATATTGAATACTCGATCGATACTTTGCAGTATTCATTTTTGAAATAGCTGTTTATACACAACATAATATTGACGATATGTACCTTATTGAGTGATCATAAGAATTGCCAGAGTTGTCTGCAGTATATTATGGATTGACCAGTAATTGAAATTGATTCCAGTTCAGCTCAAGGGTACTACATGATGGGGGAGGGGGTGGGGATTTAAAGTGATGGGGAGGTAGGAAAGATTTTGTGGTTGTTCTAGTACATACCCAAGTGCCCCCTTGGGATTTGCCAACCAAGAAAATGGTAGAAATGAGTGTCGTAGATATTTGAGAAGCTTCTTTGTTTATTTCCAACATTTGTGGTAGCAGCATTTCTGTAACCAGTGATTTCCACTATTTACCAACCACTAACCAGTCACTAATGACAGCTCTGTTAACCCATGTTTGTTCTTTATTGATTGCTATATTTCCTAATCTAACTAAAGTGTAGCCAGGAATTAGTTTACTGTACTGTAAGCAGATAACGTTGATTAATGTGCTTTGTGTCTGTCAAGGTGATGAGTTGTTCAAATGGAAAGTATTTTCTGATAAAACTTTAGGTTTATTTATTTATAATATTTATAGAGCTTCGTAGAACTTAGAGATGCTTATAGTCATAGTTTTGTTTATTGGTTCTTGTCTGAAAGTTAATCATCCTATTGGAATATTACACCTTGCATCAGTTCCATTTATCTATTTCTTGCTTTACAAATTTGCAGCAATTTTTGTTCATGCTTGCAAATCAATTAACGAACATTAAGTTTGTTGCACGAGGGGTCTTGTGGTAGAGCAAAGGGTTTAAAGGGGTTGCATACTCCTTCCCTTTTCTCTCATCTCATTAGACCTCTCTGCCATGCATGTGTATTATTCAGATTACAGTCAGTCTACATTGACTCATTTCTTATCGTATTTTGTATGATTGTCATCATTGCTGTGAACACTAATGTTTTGTCCAAGTTTATTTAACAAACAGGAATGCAGTGATTGATTTGGTGCTGCCAGTTCATATGGAGGAACAATGTCCATGGAGAGTTATCAACACATATCATAGAATCCTGTGGATCCCTTAGGTTGGGTACTGTATGTACAATATAGTAATTTACTCCACAAACAAACATAAGTCAGGCCATTTTGAAAATTTAATCTCACTTCATTGCATCACTTGATGAAGTATGGTTCTCAAATGGAGATGAAATTCAAATACTGCTTTTGGAAATCACACAATAGAAAAAGGTTATTGGAAGATTTAGTGATGGCACAGTGTTATTAAGGGAGATCTATCCACAGGATTCTATGATATTGCAGCACGTGGAGCATATTCATTGGAATCAAGATAACAAAAAACTTCACACTGTTCATACACAAAGCATACAAAAGTTGTCCTCAGTTGTCCATTATTTGATACCAGTTAAACCCAGTTATAACTTATAACAAGTTATTTCATACATAATAGCTACATGTACAATCAAATCAAAGTGATGACATCATAGACATTGCAATACTTGATAGCTGCCAGTACAATTGATGATGGATGATTCTGTGATGACTGCAAGTGTTACATTGACAGTTATAACTGGGTTTAACTGGTTTATTGAGAGTGACATGCAAGTGACTATCGAGGGGAGAGAGATGTCGACCATACTGGAAAAGATGGACATTGTATTTTTGGATTCAAACAGGGCTGTCATTATTATAGTTGAAAGTATTGTGTGATAATCAGAGATCAGACCAACCGAGGCATTAAAGCCTGGTTTTACTGGGGACTTGATCAACATTATGCTTGTTGCTGGTGAAATCTTAATAATTCAAGAGTTTTGTGAAATCACTTGTACACTTAGAAAAATAATGTTCATCTTTTCCAGTATGGTCCTCTGGGGTGGGGAGGGGATATGTGGGTGGGGAGGGGATATGATATCTGGGTGGGGAGGGGATATGATATATCTGGGTGGGGGGAGGGGATATACATATCTGGGTGGGGGGAGGGGATATACATATTTGGGTTGGGAGGGGATATGATATCTGGGTGGGGAGGGGATATACATATTTGGGTTGGGGAGACTGGCACTTTCCATATAGTTGAACTGACCAGTCTGAGATGAAGTAGTTCTGTTTGAAAACTGTCTTTATGGGCACTTAGTTTATTTTTCATGTTTTCTGTCTTTATTTGTTTGGACTTTGCTGGCTGTCTTGTATATTTTGAGAAATAAATTTTCACACCAAAAATGATTGTAAGAGTGATTTGAATGTATGCCATCTCTATAGGGTACACGCCCTTTTGTGTTTAAAAAAATATACCTCCCCGAGGTCCTACCAGCACCAAGTCTCACCAACCCACCAGGACCTGATAGTCTCGCTGCCCCGACTAGAGTCATCTTATAAGGCCATGATCAGTAAACTTTACCTGATACTGAAGGATTACTGTCTGAATGATTGTCAATCTTTCACTCACTGCATACTCCATGGGAGAACTATGGTGTCATCCAAGCCAGCACTTACAGGGAAGGTCAGTGCAAATATGGTTCAAGGGTGACCCGACCCCACCACCCACAGATGTCCATGACCGTGATGTGCATTGTGATCAATAGGCTTGTTATTTAACTACATTCAGACAACTCAGTTATAAGTTTTGATTATCAAATCTGACTTGGGAAGACTAAAAAATATATTTCTGGGATACCTTATAAAGTGAGCTAAATGTGAAGGTTTTGCTGATAAGGCAACTACCACCATGCAATTTAATTAGAAATTCTAGCCGCCATTTTGAATTTATTATTGATTATTACCCTAGTGGCCATTTTGAATTTATTAACCTAGCAGCCATTTTGAATTGATTACCCTAGTGGCCATTTTGAATTTATTACCCTAGTGGCCATTTTGAATTGATTAATAATCTAATTTATTCCTAAACTGATTAATATTTATAGCAAAGCTGTGTTACATGCCTCCCCACCCATCTCCCACAAAACAACGGGGAGGGGTAGGACAGCCGAGGGTAACAAACTAATGTTTAAAGGCCATGTATCAAGGTTATTTTTATCTTAAGATAGTTTTTTCACCAGCAAAGAAACTTGTTTTGGACAAGTCAAATGAAAGTCGCAAATGAATGATAAATATTGTTTCTAAAACAAACAGATTTGCAGCCACAAATCTGAGGAAATTTCAAGCAATATCAACATCGGCTCCAAAATTAATTTGAATACTTTGTAAACGATGGCATGTTTCTGCATTTCAATACCACAACAATGTTGTCAATCAGCTGTTATTATATTTGCACATTCTGGCACCATTGTATCATAATATCATTCTTATTTTGTAATCAGTTTGATATTACAGGTCTTGAGGTGTGGTGTTTTTCACCTTTTACCTCTTCATCTCATATACGTCAAGTAGAATATTGATACATTGAGGTGTGGTGTTCATACCCTTTCTATATGGGTCACCTCTATGATTCATAGACTTCAATGTGCCATGTACTTTAGTTTGTTCGTCATAAGCCATCAAAATAATGTGCACATTTTCTGATTTGAATGTAGTTTTAGTTGATATTGCATTACTCTTTTTGGTGCTCAGCATTTGGTGCTTTGACAGCAAAATTGAATGTATGTCTGTTATCATCATTTTAAATCAAAAGTTGAATTAATTTGTTGAAGACCTCAGTTTCGTCAAGGTTGAAGAAATAGAATAGGAATCGGTAGTTGCGACCAGTTCGGCCATCATGAAAGTCCTTCAGTAGTAAACAAACTTGCTCAAAAACATGCATAGAAACGTATCATTTTATGTATGGAATTTCAGAGTTTTTGTAGATTTTTGCTGTTCTTCAAACGTTTTTGGATGTAGAGTTAAGGAGCCATACATAAATTGGACAGCAAATCTTGTTTTGATCAGTTTTGATATGTACACTGTACATTTATATGAGCGACTTTAAATTCAAGTAACAAGTCATTTACATTGATTGTATGACAACTATTATTAGCAGTTCTTTTTCATATCCAGAGTCATTTATATTTTATGGTTAAGTAGTCAGACAGGTTTAAGGAAACTGAGGTCTTCACTTTGCTGGTGAAAAAACTTTAATGAAATTACAATCCTATGATAGAAGCCATTTTACCAGTTGCCAACAACACCAACCCACAACGCTATCCCAGAAAAGATTCGAGTTTTAGTCTTCCACCATGTCAGTTTGATAATCACTTAGATTTGAGAAGTCTGAATGCAGCAGTACTTTAAGCCTATTGATCACACATCTCATCACTGCCATACACATCAGTGAATGATGAGGTGCGATCACCCTCAACCCATATTTGCACTAACCTTCACCTTTTTGTCTGACTTGAACAACATCAGAGTTCCCCCATGAAGTACGCAGTGAGCATAGGTTTGACATCCACCCAGACAGTCTTCAGTATCAAGGGCTGATCATGACCTCAAGTTTAGACTCTGACGGAAACAGTAAGATACTACCTTATGGATTTCCTGGCCTGTGGGGTGGCTTCTCTTTTGGTGCTGGTAGGACCTCGTGGGAGGTATGGAGTGTATTTTCGTTTTTCAATAAAATTACAATAGATACAGGAAAGTGTCGTGAAACCCAGATGCAAATACTCTGAGCATACCAATCTAACTAAAGGGGTTAAACATATGGCTTTAAAACAACCACTGCTTTACCCCATTCATCCAGAAAGCCAATAATTGAGAGAATTATTCTCTCTTACAAAACCTGGTTGTGTACGACACTCTCCTGTATCTAATGTTTGGCAAGAATCATTTACAAATGTAGGTTATTTCCTCAATGTAAATTATTCTAATGTTCTTCTGTGTTCCTCTTGTGGTTGTTGGTTATGTGACAGATCTGTAGAACCTGTAAACATGAACAAAAAAACTGTATTTAGTACAAAAACCTTGAGGTATGAAATGAAATACAGAACACCTTATAACTAACCAAATGGGATTGATACAATAGTTTGTCTATCAAAACTATCCCCACCACCAACCCCACATTCTACAGGGAGTCAGAGATGACTGACTACAGTTATGGGGTATTTTGTAATATTGCTCTGAATCATTCTTACTGATAGTTTTAGTCCAGACATCATATGACTGTGATCAACTTACAGCATGGACATGCCATTACCATACCATGACGTTTTCTAGGATTTCAATGAGTCAGTGCTATGACTACACCATGCTCTGACAGTACCATATGCCTTGGTTTTACAGTCATACGAAATCTTCTCTATAATAATTCTTGCTAACTTACATGTCTGTCACACCAAGGCTGGCCAAAGCTTGACAAGATGTTATAAAGGTAACATTTGATCTTCATACACATTATGAACTGTCAAGCTGCAATAGATAAGTAATTTATGGTAAGTATAATGGTTTAACATGATTGATCATATTACATGTACATGTACAAAACATTTTCACTGTACACACACAATACATGTAGAGTGCTTACATAAAAATACACACCTGAATCAATGCCATTGAGAACAGTCTCTTTGTAGTACAAACCAGACAGCATGGCCAACATCCAATGGTAGATACTGGCCTCCAGCTTGTACTACGTACATGTACACTGTAGTTGCATGGTACAAAGTCTGTAGTTTCAGTTCACATACTGTCTAATAACAATAGTGAATAGATCAAGCCACATTATGCCAAACGATTGTAAACATATAGTTCAACCTACAAAGAAATATAAGAAATACTGTTATTAACCAATAAATGCATTGAACAAAACTATAAAATATAACTTTGTATGGTTGATACCCCTCCCCCTCTGCACCACCCCTCCCCCTCTCTACACACCACCCCTCCCCCTCTACACACCACCCCTCCCCCCTCTACACACCACCCCTCCCCCCTCAACACACAACAATCCAGGGAATGATTTACAAGCAAAAGTACAAATGTCGTACAACTACAAAACTGAATTTTGCTAACAATGCGTTACATCTTCTGTAGTTTAACACTACACAAAGCAACTAACGCTATAATAACAGCTAAATGCACATCAATTCAGTTTTGTAGACAGTCGCTGTTCAATGCACCGAAGCGAATCAATCAACGGCGAATAAAACACAACATATCCAATCATTTCGAGATATTTACCTTTCTTTGACATCCTAATGCATTCATATAGGCTTGGATATGGTTTTTAGCTTGGTTAGAGCTTTTTTTCCGCCATAAAAACAGCAAAAATGGAAGCCATTTTGCTTTTGCTTTTGAACTTCGCGGCGGTAAAGGTGTTATGTCACGTGACTAAAACTAGCCTGGGGACTAGTATGAAAACGGAATCCCGCGCAAATCCCGCGTGTTGTTTATCGTTGATTTAAAATTTATTTTAGGCTTCTTTGAAATACAATTTTGTTTGTTTCGTAATTTTTCGGGCAAAGCAAATAGAGACACAATGCAGTGCTATCTGAAATAGTCGTTTATATCGCCCAATGTGCTGGTTTAAATTGTGACAGACATTTAGGGGGTGAAGGGGAGGGCCGAGGGAACAGACCCCGTCCTCGCTAAACGCAGACACCAGCAATGCAAGCTAGACGACTGTCATGTGCATGCGCAAATTGTACATCACCAAGGAGGGGAGCAATTGAGGGGAGGGGAGGGTAATTAGGGGGGGAAGAGGGGGAGTCATCTACTTTTTGCCACATAGCTAAGATCCCATACGAAATACGGCAAATTGTATTATCATAGAATATAATTATTCCAATTTTGGCTTCCCTGCCATCTACACAATACATTGCTCACACGGTTTAGTGTAAAAGCGGTTGACAGGAAACAGCGCAAACAGAACACAAGACGTTTATACACTTAAAAATATTTATTTCAAATTGAGTATTTACATGTTCAGATTCACAAACACTTTCTTACAGTCTAACCTCACTTTACACTCACTCACATATTACTCTCTTGCGGGCATGCTACTGCATGGACACCTCTTTAATACGGACATTCGGGTCGAATAGTTTCAGTGGTCATATTATGGAGGTTCGAGTCACTCGTAAAAACCACAGGCAACCCAACCATTGCTTCTGCGCGCGCGCAATATACGTATTATTTTGGGCTCCCTGTGCTTAGAAACGTTTGTGTTGGGCTCCCTGTGTGCGTCCCATAGATGCGCCCGCACAAATGCAGTATTGAAATACAATGGTTGGGCTGCCTGTGTGCATTGAAATACAATGGTTGGGCTGCCTGTGTGCATTGAAATACAATGGTTGGGCTGCCTGTGTGCATTGAAATACAATGGTTGGGCTGCCTGTGTGCATTCAAATACAATGGTTGAGCTGCCTGTGTGCATTCAAATACAATGGTTGGGCTGCCTGTGGTAAAACACGGCTATTGATTCAACGAGTGCCTGCATTAAAGAGGTTCAATAACAATTAGCCATTTCGGAGTTGATGTTTGCAGGGCATTGTGGGGCTGTTTTGAGGGACGCTTTATGTTCAATACAGCGACAAGTTTGAATAGTGATGTACCAAAGTTTGAAGTAAGTGAGTTTGGCACACAATAATTATGTTTCCCAGTCGTTTCGTCGTGTTTTACAGTAAATAGACAGCATGGCATCCCTCAAAACAGACCCACAATTCCTTTCCAACATCAACTCCGAAATGGCTAATATGTTACAACTATCAAAGACCAAATCTGTGAGGAGTTCGTTTGGGCGTGGCTGGAGTCTTTCGTCCAGGGGTAATAATTAGAGTTCTGCGGAATAAACAATCATTTTGGATCAAAAACTATCCTCGTGGGGGTAGCATGGGCTACTTAGTGGGGAAGAGAGGGGAGGCGATGGGAGGGGAGGGAGGAGAGGGAAGGCGAGGGTATGGGAGGGAGGAGAGGGGAGGTGAGGGGAGGTGATGGGATGGGAGGGGAGGTGATGGGAGGGAGGAGGGGAGGTGAGGGGATGGGAGGGAGGAGAGGGGAGGTGATGGGAGGGGAGGGGAGGGAGGGGAGGTGATGGGATGGGAGGGAGGAGAGGGGAGGTGAAGGGAGGTGATGGGATGGGAGGGGAGGTGATGGGAGGGGAGGGAGGAGAGGGAAGGTGAGGGGATGGGAGGAGAGGGGAGGCGAGGGGAGGTGATGGGGGGGGAGGGGAGGTGATGGGATGGGAGGGAGGAGAGGGGAGGTGAGGGGAGGTGATGGGATGGGAGGGAGGAGAGGGGAGGTGATGGGAGGGGAGGGGAGTTATTTCAAGATGGTTATGCTGTGATAGCACATACCTTACAGAGCCAGTTTGTTTATTTAATCTATCTTCTTCTCTCGCTTTAATCTGTTCACTTGCTTCAGCCAGTTCTTGTTCCATGGCGGTCATCTCATCCTTGGCTCGTCGACGGTTTTCCTACATAAAATAACCAAACATTGATCACCAATCATCCACTTATTCTCTCATTCAATCACTGACATGCACCGCAACCCTGCGAGTCACTCTAGTTTACAGATCATCCAACTCACTCCTATTGGTTATCACAGAGAGTTTACATACCGCTCTTGAACGTGTCGATTCCTTAATGGCGTAGAACATGGGACCAAGTTCTGCCAGCCAGTTGCCATCTACTGCCGTGACACACTGCATGTATTCCTGTAGACAGAGAAACATTTATACGTCCAGCGAAAAGAAGATGTGATATCAACATGTCAAGGTAGAAATCAGAGACTGCACAACTGAGCAACAACACGAGTGAATAAATGAATGGACGAACTAATGAATGAATGAACGAATGAATGACTGAATGACTGAATCACTAATGAATAAATGAATGAACGAATGAATGAATGACTGAATCACTAATGAATGAATGAACGAATGAATGAATGAATGACTGAATCACTAATGAATGGACGCATGAATGAATAAATGAATGAATAAATGAATGGACGAACTAATGAATGAATGAACGAATGAATAAATGAATGAATGAATGGACGCATGAATGAATGAATGAATGAATGGACGAATGCATAAATGAACGAATGAATAAATGAATGAATGAATGGACGCATGAATGAATGAATGAATGGACGAATGCATAAATGAATGAATAAATGGATGAACAAACGAATGAATAAATGAATGAATAAACAAAGTAATGAACGAATGAATGAATGACTGAATCAGTATATTAATTACATGTAATCACTAAATCAAGAGAAACTAAATGCACGAATAAAGGAATGAATAAACAATGTGTCACTTGATTTCGATCTACAAACCTTTGAAGTCATGACAAGCTCATGGTACACGATGTAGTCAGGTGTGTATCCCATACCAAACAAAGCACTTGTAGGGTGTAGATGACACGGCATACCAGAACGCATGTTCACATACTCACCAATACCCTACACAACAACAACAGAACTGAATCATGACATTAGTATGACTTTGCTACATCACCCCTCCCCTCCCCTCTTAGTAGTTCTCTTTCTTTTCATTATTCTCATACCCAGTCCCTTCTCATTAGGAAAATAGAGGCTCCGATAATTTGTCACGAGACGGAATGGGCAGTTTATCAGTTCCAGTCCCCCTTTCCTCTACACCAAAGGGAACCCAGTATGACGAAAGACGCCTATGGAAGACTAAGATAAAGACTGGGTACTGCGAACCCTTCTTATTACCAATCCCCCTCTATTCAAGGACAAAGGAAGCCCAAGATTATGAAAATGAGATAGAAATGTACAGGGAAATGTAGCCTGCAAAGAGACCCAAGGGAGACCATATCTTTTGTCTCGCATATACACTTCCTAATCATGACATTTACCTCTAATTAATGTGAAATATAAACACGAGTATTAAATACCTTGAGCTTAGCTGCCTGATGGAAGTACGACGAACATATACACTTCCTAATGATGTCCCATTCATTACCACACGACTTGACGGGGATCTGATGCTGATCCATGATCTCCTTTAGCTGTCCTCTGACCTCGCGTACCTTCCTCATTGCTTTGACATGAATAAAGTGCTCGTTACACCACTGTGCGCCATAACTAACAACAACACAACCAATTAATACTTATGTCGATAGCATGTACGCATGAATGTATGGATGGATGACTGGATGAATGACTGAATGACTGAATGGATGAATGAATGAATGACTGAATGAATGACTGAATGGATGGATGAATGGATGGATTTATGACTGAATGACTGAGACTGAATGACCGATTAACTGAATGACTGAGTGACTGAATGAATAAATGACTGAATGACTGACTGACTTAATGGTGTAAATGTCTGTTGACGATAATCATGATGTTGTTACTAAAAGCTATGTTACACGTCTCTACTTTTCAAGCTGTACAAAAGATGTTTCATGTTGCAACAAAACACAGACTCTGCTTTTTATGCAACATGCAACGAAATGCCATTATGACAAAAAAAGCCTGTCATGCACAGCTTGTCTGCCATTAGCATTGCGTTACTACCTTCTTTACTACGTGTTGCATTATTAGTTGCGTTACTTATTACGTTACTCATTGCAAGAAAAGTGTCTAGTGTTCTAACACATACTTGTTGCTTTTCTATAGCTTTGTTACCCTACTAGTTGTGCTACTAGCTTCGTTACTATGTGTTGCGTTACTAGTTGTGTTATTAGTTGCGTTACTTATTATGTTACTCATTGCAAGAAAAGTGTCTAGTCTTCCAACACATACTTGTTGCTTTTCTATAGCTTTGTTACCCTACTAGTTGCGCTACTAGCTTCGTTACTATGTGTTGCGTTACTAGTTGTGTTATTAGTTGCGTTACTAGTTGTATTAGTTGCGTTACTTATTACGTTACTCATTGCAAGAAAAGTGTCGTGTTCCAACACATACTTGTTGCTTTTCTATAGCTTTGTTACCCTACTAGTTGCACTACTAGCTTCGTTACTATGTGTTGCGTTACTAGTTGCATTATTAGTTGCGTTACTTATTACGTTACTCATTGCAAGAAAAGTGTCTAGTCTTCCAACACATACTTGTTGCTTTTCTATAGCTTTGTTACCCTACTAGTTGCGCTACTAGCTTCATTACTATGTGTTGCGTTACTAGTTGTGTTATTAGTTGCGTTACTTATTACGTTACTCATTGCAAGAAAAGTGTCTAGTGTTCCAACACATACTTGTTGCTTTTCTATAGCTTTGTTACCCTACTAGTTGCGCTACTAGCTTCGTTACTATGTGTTGTTACTTATTAGTTTATTAGTTGCGTTACTTATTACGTTACTCATTGCAAGAAAAGTGTCTAGTATTCCAACACATACTTGTTGCTTTTCTATAGCTTTGTTACCCTACTAGTTGCGCTACTAGCTTCGTTACTATGTGTTGCGTTACTAGTTGTGTTATTAGTTGCGTTACTTATTACGTTACTCATTGCAAGAAAAGTGTCTAGTATTCCAACACATACTTGTTGCTTTTCTATAGCTTTGTTACCCTACTAGTTGCGCTACTAGCTTTGTTACTATGTGTTGCGTACTATTGCAAGAAAAGTGTCTAGTCTTCCAACACATACTTGTTGCTTTTCTATAGCTTTGTTACCCTACTAGTTGCACTACTAGCTTCTTTACTACGTGTTGCATTACGTTACTTATTACGTTACTCATTGCAAGAAAAGTGTGTCTAGTCTTCCAACACATACTTGTTGCTTTTCTATAGCTTTGTTACCCTACTAGTTGCGCTACTAGCTTCGTTACTATGTGTTGCGTTACTAGTTGTGTTATTAGTTGCGTTACTTATTATGTTACTCATTGCAAGAAAAGTGTCTAGTCTTCCAACACATACTTGTTGCTTTTCTATAGCTTTGTTACCCTACTAGTTGCACTACTAGCTTCTTTACTACGTGTTGCATTATTAGTTGCGTTACTTATTACGTTTACTACTAAGAAAAGTGTCTAGTCTTCCAACACATACTTGTTGCTTTTCTATAGCTTTGTTACCCTACTAGTTGCGCTACTAGCTTCGTTACTATGTGTTGCGTTACTAGTTGTGTTATTAGTTGCGTTACTTATTACGTTACTCATTGCAAGAAAAGTGTCTAGTCTTCCAACACATACTTGTTGCTTTTCTATAGCTTTGTTACCCTACTAGTTGCGCTACTAGCTTCGTTACTATGTGTTGCGTTACTAGTTGTGTTATTAGTTGCGTTACTTATTACGTTACTCATTGCAAGAAAAGTGTCTAGTCTTCCAACACATACTTGTTGCTTTTCTATAGCTTTGTTACCCTACTAGTTGCGCTACTAGCTTCGTTACTATGTGTTGCGTTACTAGTTGTGTTATTAGTTGCGTTACGTTACTTTGCAAGAAAAGTGTCTAGTGTTCTAACATACTTGTTGCTTTTCTATAGCTTTGTTACCCTACTAGTTGCGCTACTAGCTTCGTTACTATGTGTTGCGTTACTAGTTGTGTTATTAGTTGCGTTACTTATTATGTTACTCATTGCAAGAAAAGTGTCTAGTCTTCCAACACATACTTGTTGCTTTTTTCTAGCTTTGTTACCCTACTAGTTGCGCTACTAGCTTCGTTACTATGTGTTGCGTTACTAGTTGTGTTATTAGTTGCGTTACTTATTACGTTACTCATTGCAAGAAAAGTGTCTAGTCTTCCAACACATACTTGTTGCTTTTCTATAGCTTTGTTACCCTACTAGTTGCGCTACTAGCTTCGTTACTATGTGTTGCGTTACTAGTTGTGTTATTAGTTGCGTTACTTATTACGTTACTCATTGCAAGAAAAGTGTCTAGTGTTCCAACACATACTTGTTGCTTTTCTATAGCTTTGTTACCCTACTAGTTGCGCTACTAGCTTCGTTACTATGTGTTGCGTTACTAGTTGTGTTATTAGTTGCGTTACTTATTACGTTACTCATTGCAAGAAAAGTGTCTAGTGTCTTCCAACACATACTTGTTGCTTTTCTATAGCTTTGTTACCCTACTAGTTGCGCTACTAGCTTCGTTACTATGTGTTGCGTTACTAGTTGTGTTATTAGTTGCGTTACTTATTACGTTACTCATTGCAAGAAAAGTGTCTAGTCTTCCAACACATACTTGTTGCTTTTCTATAGCTTTGTTACCCTACTAGTTGCGCTACTAGCTTCGTTACTATGTGTTGCGTTACTAGTTGTGTTATTAGTTGCGTTACTTATTATGTTACTCATTGCAAGAAAAGTGTCGTGTTCCAACACATACTTGTTGCTTTTCTATAGCTTTGTTACCCTACTAGTTGCGCTACTAGCTTCATTACTATGTGTTGCGTTACTAGTTGTGTTATTAGTTGCGTTACTTATTACGTTACTCATTGCAAGAAAAGTGTCTAGTCTTCCAACACATACTTGTTGCTTTTCTATAGCTTTGTTACCCTACTAGTTGCGCTACTAGCTTCATTACTATGTGTTGCGTTACTAGTTGTGTTATTAGTTGCGTTACTTATTACGTTACTCATTGCAAGAAAAGTGTCTAGTCTTCCAACACATACTTGTTGCTTTTCTATAGCTTTGTTACCCTACTAGTTGCGCTACTAGCTTCGTTACTATGTGTTGCGTTACTAGTTGTGTTATTAGTTGCGTTACTTATTACGTTACTCATTGCAAGAAAAGTGTCTAGTCTTCCAACACATACTTGTTGCTTTTCTATAGCTTTGTTACCCTACTAGTTGCGCTACTAGCTTCGTTACTATGTGTTGCGTTACTAGTTGTGTTATTAGTTGCGTTACTTATTACGTTACTCATTGCAAGAAAAGTGTCTAGTGTTCCAACACATACTTGTTGCTTTTCTATAGCTTTGTTACCCTACTAGTTGCGCTACTAGCTTCGTTACTATGTGTTGCGTTACTAGTTGTGTTATTAGTTGCGTTACTTATTACGTTACTCATTGCAAGAAAAGTGTCTAGTGTTCCAACACATACTTGTTGCTTTTCTATAGCTTTGTTACCCTACTAGTTGCGCTACTAGCTTCGTTACTATGTGTTGCGTTACTAGTTGTGTTATTAGTTGCGTTACTTATTACGTTACTCATTGCAAAAAAAGTGTCCCATGTTCTAACTCATACTTGTTGCTCTTCCATAGCTGGTACACGTTCAAGTAGGTTAAGTGATCACTCTATGTGTTGCGTACTGCAAACTTCTCACGAGCAGCATCGCTGTCTTCTTCTCTTCCTTTTGGTCGGTAGAATATCGCAGGTACAGACAGCATGGAGACTATGGTCTGAAATGAGAACACAGAATTTAGAAGGGTTTCTTGGTTCAGGGAAGGTGAGCGAGGATAGAGGAAAACAGAGAAAGGTAAGGAGGGCAAGGAGGGCAAGGAGGGCAAGGAGGCAAGAAGGCAAGGAGGGCAAGGAGGGCAAGGAGGCAAGGAGGCAAGGAGGCAAGGAGGCAAGGAGGCAAGGAGGCAAGGAGGCAAGGAGGCAAGAAGGCAAGGAGGCAAGGAGGCAAGGAGGCAAGGAGGCAAGGAGGCAAGGAGGCAAGGCAAGAAGGCAGGAGCAAGGAGGCAAGAAAGGAGGGCAAAGGAGGGCAAGGAGGGCAAGGAGGCAAGGAGGCAAGGAGGCAAGGAGGCAAGAAGGCAAGGAGGCAAGGAGGCAAGAAGGCAAGAAGGCAAGGAGGCAAGAAGGCAAGAAGGCAAGGAGGCAAGAAGGCAAGGAGTGCATGGAGGCAGAGAAGCAAAGAAGGAAGGAAAGAAGGATGAATGGAAAAGAGGAAGAGAAGCAAGGAAGAAAGGAAGGAAGAAAAGAAGGAGGAAAAGAAGGAAGCAACAGAACAGAACAAAATAAATAAGAAAACTGAAAGCATGGAAAAAGGAAGTAGAAAAGCAAAAAGGAAGGGATAATGGAAGAAAAGAGGAAATAAAAAATCTTGCAACAAAGTCAAAACGGAGAGAGAGTGGCGTGACGTATCATACCAGGGTCTCATCGCTACATTCCATGTCAACGGAGACGATCAGTAACTTGGACATGGCCGGGTCTAAAGGAAACTCTACCATCTGTCGACCAAGGGTAGTCAAAGAACCTGTGTTATCCAGAGCACCTAGTATCCAGAGCTGGTACATGGAATTGAGAATGTTTTCCTGGAGAGAAGAGTATTTAATCATTAGAAACCTGTGGTGCTTAGAAGTCGAATGATACAAATCGCAACACGACAACTGATGAATCATCAGTGATGATTTCCAGGGAATCTTCATCTCAAAAACAGTAAAACTTGCTGCACTGTCGTAATTAATCAGTATTATGAATCGCCATCATCTTCCATGATCATCGCCATCGATCACCACTGCCACTATCATCATCATCATACAATATTATCATTCAATCAATCAATCTTTTATTTACTCACATCACTACCGTCAGCACGACCAACAAATATCATCATTTGGGATCCACCATCACTGCATAATTAATCACCATCAACTCACCATCATCATTAATCACCATCACCATCATACTCACCATCATCATTAATCACCATCATTAATCACCATCATTAATCACCATCATACTCACCATCATCATTAATCACCATCATACTCACCATCATCATTAATCACCATCATTAATGACCATCATCATTAATCACCATCATACTCACCATCATCACCATCATCACCATCATACTCACCATCATCATCATTATCACCATCATACTCACCATCATCATTAATCACCATCATACTCACCATCATCATTAATCACCATCATACTCACCATCATCATTAATCACCATCATACTCACCATCATCATTAATCACCATCATCATACTCACCATCATCATTAATCACCATCATACTCACCATCATCATTAATCACCATCATACTCACCATCATCATTAATCACCATCATACTCACCATCATCATTAATCACCATCATACTCACCATCATCATTAATCACCATCATACTCACCATCATCATCATCATCACCATCATACTCACCATCATCATTAATCATTATACTCACCATCATCATTAATCACCATCATACTCACCATCATCATTAATCACCATCATACTCACCATCATCATTAATCACCATCATACTCACCATCATCATTAATCACCATCATACTCACCATCATCATTAATCACCATCATACTCACCATCATCATTAATCACCATCATACTCACCATCATCATCATTAATCACCATCATACTCACCATCATCATTAATCACCATCATACTCATCATCATCATTAATCACCATCATACTCACCATCATCATTAATCACCATCATCTCACCATCATCATTAATCACCATCATACTCACCATCATCATCATCATACTCACCATCATCATTAATCACCATCATACTCACCATCATCATTAATCATCATCATTACACCATCATTAATCACCATCATACTCACCATCATCATTATTATCACCATCATACTCACCATCATCATTAATCACCATTACTCACCATCATCATTAATCATCATCATCATCATCATTAATCACCATCATACTCACCATCATCATTAATCACCATCATACTCACCATCATCATTAATCACCATCATACTCACCATCATCATTAATCACCATCATACTCACCATCATCATTAATCACCATCATACTCACCATCATCATTAATCACCATCATCATACTCACCATCATCATTAATCACCATCATACTCACCATCATCATTAATCACCATCATAATCACCATCATTAATCACCATCATACTCACCATCATCATTAATCACCATCATACTCACCATCATCATTAATCACCATCATTAATCACCATCACCATCATCATTAATCACCATCATACTCACCATCATCATTAATCACCATCATACTCACCATCATCATTAATCACCATCATACTCACCATCATCATTAATCACCATCATACTCACCATCATCATTAATCACCATCATACTCACCATCATCATTAATCACCATCATACTCACCATCATTAATCACCATCATCATCACCATCATCATCATCATCATTATCATCACCATCATCATACTCACCATCATCATTAATCATCATTAATCACCAGCATACTCACCATCATCATTAATCACCATCATACTACTCACCATCATCATTAATCACCATCATCATCATTCGATTACTATCATCATTAATCACCATCATACTCACCATCATCATTAATCACCATCATACATACTCACCATCATCATTAATCACCATCATCATTAATCACCATCATACTCACCATCATCATTAATCACCATCATACTCACCATCATCATCATTAATCACCATCATACTCACCATCATCATTAATCACCATCATACTCACCATCATCATTAATCACCATCATACTCACCATCATCATTAATCACCATCACTCACCATCATCATTAATCACCATCATACTCACCATCATCATTAATCACCATCATACTCACCATCATCATTAATCACCATCATACTCACCATCATCATTAATCACCATCATACTCACCATCATCATTAATCACCATCATACTCACCATCATCATTAATCACCATCATACTCACCATCATCATTAATCACCATCATACTCACCATCATCATTAATCACCATCATACTCACCATCATCAGTACTCACCATCATCATTAATCACCATCATACTCACCATCATCATTAATCACCATCATACTCACCATCATCATTAATCACCATCATACTCACCATCATCATTAATCACCATCATACTCACCATCATCATTAATCACCATCATCATACTCACCATCATCATTAATCACCATCATACTCACCATCATCATTAATCACCATCATTAATCACCATCATTAATCACCATCATACTCACCATCATCATTAATCACCATCATACTCACCATCATCATTAATCACCATCATTAATCACCATCATCATTAATCACCATCATACTCACCATCATCATTAATCACCATCATACTCACCATCATCATTAATCACCATCATACTCACCGCCATCATTAATCACCATCATACTCACCATCATCATTAATCACCATCATACTCACCACCATCATTAATCACCATCATCATCACCATCATCATTAATCACCATCATCATACTCACCATCATCATCATCACCATCACTCACCATCATCATTAATCACCATCATACTCACCACCATCATTAATCACCATCATACTCACCGCCATCATTAATCACCAGCATACTCACCATCATCATTAATCACCATCATACTCACCATCATCATTAATCACCATCATACTCACCATCATCATTAATCACCATCATACTCACCATCATCATTAATCACCATCATCATCATTCGATTACTATCATCATTGAGTTACCTGTGGGGGTGGATCCATAAAATGAAACTCCAGCAGGTTTTGTACGCCCAGTGACTTTAGTAATAGTACAACATTAGCAAGGTTTGTTCGTTGTATTTCGGGTACAGTCATGAGAAGCATCTCATTGTTGTAAGAATTCTCGGTGTACAGTCGAAAACACTGTCTGCAACACCAAGACATTGGGAAATAAATTAGTTTGGTGAAAAAAAATTGTACAACAGCAAATTATGAACTCATGAATCAATGAGTGACAAAACAATCATACGAATCCAAGGTGACATGTATGAGGTTTCACCCAGGCTAGAGTTCTCGTAAGTCTTTTCTAAAGTCAACTTGTATGTGTTTAAAGGAGTCGCATTACCCTGGTCCTGTTCGACCTGCTCGTCCTGATCTCTGATTAGCATTGGCCTGTGGAACGATAAAGGAAATTGTCATGATTTATCATCATCATTATCATCAATCATCTTGTCCATCACTGGCATCATCATCATCATCATCATCATCATCTTGACCATTTATGACATCATCATATTGTTTATCACTGGCATCATCATCTTGACCATTTATGACATCATCATCTTGACCATCTATGACATCATATATATATTGTATGTATTCATCATCTTCTCCATCACTGGCATCATCATCATCATCATCATCATCTTGACCATCTATGACATCATCTATGTATTCATCATCTTGTCCATCACTGGCATCATCATCATCATCATCTTGACCATCTATGACATCATATATGTATTCATCATCTTGTCCATCACTGACATCATCATCATCATTATCATCATCTTGACCATCTATGACATCATCATCATCATCATCTTGACCATTTATGACATCATCATATTGTCTATCACTGGCATCATCATCATCTTGACCATTTATGACATCATCATCTTGTCCATCACTGGCATCATCATCATCATCATCTTGACCATCACTGGCATCATCATTAATCCTCTTGTCACTAAAAAAATATCATCATCATCATCTTGATCATCAGCGACATCATCATCATGTCATTGCCGCTACCACCACCATCACCACTAGTCACCGTAGATTCAGTGAAGGCAAAGAATGTATGAAGTACAGAATGGAGGGTGGCATGGATAGAGTGCTAAATTCTCTTGACTCTCACTTCTACAGTGACTGATTAGTCTTAGACCAGGTGCCACAGAGAATATTACAATGTAGTAAGGAGAATCTCCACCAATGTAGATAAGGGTTAGTTAAAAGTGCAACTGTGAGTTTCTTACCTGACTGATGGGGTAGACCTGTAGGGCATCCATACCAATCTTAGGGTTATAAACTTTCAGTTTACAGTAACCAGCGTCAACAACAAACATAATACCATCGACTACAGAGTTAAAACAACAAGATAATATTTCAACTAAAGAAAGTCTAAGTAGTCTAAGTAGTGTGTGTGAGAGTACAATGTCCCCCAATTAGTGCACAAGCGCTAAAAACACATTCGACACTTAAATAAACAGTTATTTATTTATTTAATATACTACGTATACGTAGAAATGCTTGTATCAGGTTTCCCACTTATCTGGAAAAATACAAATCAATTCCCTGATTTTCCCTTATAAAATACCATTTTTCACTGACCACACTGAACATGTTTCAGTATTTTCAGTGTCCTTTCTCATTTTTGAAGAGTATACAATGTACTATTCACCACTATCACCCATAATACACTTTGTTCGTCCCCAAAATTTTTGCATCAACTATTGTTTTCAATGTCTCTTGGGAAGACTGCATGTTCGCATGAGATATGGAAAATAATAGTTTATACAAAATGTGGAAGTGGAGAATAATCATGTTCATTTTTTAGCCTCAGTGACAGGCAGGTGGCATTTAGAAAAGGAATCAAAGACGGTAACCGATATGTTGAACACTGGCTGCGGAGAGCAGTAGAACTGCTGATGAAATGATTATAATAAATGTGATGAGGTCCGCAGTTCGATCCTCGGTGACCTCACACACTTGATTCTACTTCTCTCTAATCCAGAGTCGGGGTTATAATACGTATTCCATATATGGTATGAGCGTATAGCGGCCCCTAACAAGTGAATAGAAGCACTTAACAAGCGAATGGCGGACCCATTTTTTTATTTCCTAGGATTGGACTTAGAATTTTTTTTCATCCAATTATTAAAAACTTCTTAACCTTTTAAAACTTTATATCAAATCTGAAACTCGAATCATCAAATTAATCACTTTATAGCCTGCCCCATCCCTAACCCTAAACCTAACCCTCCGCTTTAACGCACTTGACCACGAGGGATTACGCTGCCAAACTCTGCATTTTTTCTAGCTTTTGAAAATATTTTGCATTGCAAATACCTATTAACCAAATTGGGGCCGCTATTCGCTTGTTAGATAAGTTTATTAAAAAAATAATAATTCTTGAATAGCAAATATATAAATATTTGAAAAACTCAAGCTTACAATAAATACAATAATAATAATTTACAATAATCTTATGTAAAGGGGCCGCTATACGCTTGTTAGGGACCGCTATTCGCTTGGCTTGCACGCTTTTACCATATATGGAATACGTATGACTACTTCTCTGCTAATCTGTGTAGCTGCAGCTTTAAATGCACGTAAAAAGGAGCAATGACGGAGGGAGGGGAGTATTAGCCACTTTGGAAACGAGTAAAGGATTGGGAATGAGTTTTAAGAATTAATCTAATTAAGAAAAGAGCATATCACAATTAGCAAGCTTACAAAGTTTCAAAAGGTTTTGTTAGATATTGAATGAGTAACAGCTTTCCAAACATCTCAAAATTTACAAAGAAATGTATAGTTACAGGGGACACTTGTCATATATTTCTTTGCAGTTTTTGCAGTTTTTGAATGTCTGCAGTTCATTTACTACTTGTCCAAACCCTATCAAACTCCTGAAACTTACTAATTCTAATAATAATGCTCTTTCTTGTGATGGGGTTCATTTCTTAATTAGATTAATTCTAAAAACTCATTCCCAGTCCTTCACTCGTTTCTAAAGTGGCTAATTTAAAGTGTACACCGTTGGCCTCAAGTTATCAGTAACTCTCTACTGCCATGAGTTACCAACGTTAAATAAAGTCCTTTACTTTTTTTACTTTTGATATTTTAAAAACAAACCTGTCAGTGATGTTTCTGCGATATTTGTTGCCACTACACATTTCCGTACACCATCAGGTGCTCGCTGGAAGATCTTGGCCTGTAAGTCTGAAGGCAGTTGTGAGTAGATGGGTAGAACAGCCAACGGTGGGGATTCATCAACTTCATCTAGTCTTTCTGGAGAGTGATGACAGAATCATTAGAAACTAGATATTGTATTGACAGCAACACCAATGGCATAAACAATAACACCAGTAATGATGACAGTACCAACAGAACAACAACAACAACAACACAACAGCAGCAACAACAACAACACAACAGCAGCAGCAACAACAACAACAACAACACAGCAGCAGTAGCAAAAACAACAACAACAACACAACAGCAGCAGCGACGACAACAACAACAACAACAAAACAGCAGCAGCAGCAACAACAACACAACAGCAGCAGCAGCAACAGCAACAACAACAACACAGCAGCATCAGCAACAACAATAACAACAGCAACAACACAACAGCAGCAGCAATTACAACAGCAACAACAACAACAGCACAACAGCAGCAGCAACAACAACAGCAACAACAATAACAGCAGCAGTAACAACAGCAACAACAACAACACAGCAGCATCAGCAACAACAATAACAACAGCAACAACACAACAGCAGCAGCAATTACAACAGCAACAACAACAACAACACAACAGCAGCAGCAACAACAGCAACAACAACAACACAGCAGCATCAGCAACAACAATAACAACAGCAACAACACAACAGCAACAGCAATTACAACAGCAACAACAACAACAACACAACAGCAGCAGCAACAACAACAGCAACAACAATAACAGCAGCAGTAACAACAACAACAGCAGCAACAACACAACAGCAGCAGCAACAACAACAACACAACAGCAGCAGCAGCAGCAACAACAACAACAGCAACAACAACAACAACAACAACAACAGCAAAAACACTAATAACAACATCAACAACAACGTTATAAACTACACCAACAACAGCAACAGCAGCAGGAACAACATCATCCACTGCACCAACAACAGCAAAAGTAACAACAACAGTTACAATAACAATAATTGTAACAACCGTAGCAGCAGCAGCAGCAATAACAACAAAAATGGCAGTGGCGGCAGCAGCAGCAACAATAGTAACATAAAACTAACCTGCAATAAGTTCACATGTAACTTCAATGTCTTCTTGTCCGGGCATGAAAATAAGAATATCACCTACAAACAAAGTTACATGTAGTTGTAAAGCCCAGTATAGCAAGGCAAATATAAAGAGTTGGTCATGCAATAGAAAGGTCAATGATTTAACAGTTGAGACTCTTCTATTGGTGGGTATTCCAGCTGGGTTAAAAGCCTGGGCCCGGTTGTTCGAAAGACGATTAGTGCTAATCCTGGATTAGCGTCAATAGTTTTCTTAAGATTTAATCCTGGGTTAGCGCTAATCGCCTTTCGAACAACTGGGCCCTGACCAGGTCAATAAGCCACCAGGTGAATTCACCTTGTGTATAGTTCGTTTTGTTTGGATTAAACCAACCAAGGTCGTTGTTACTAGTTTAATTATAATGACCTTTACCTTTAGTGGGAGTAAGGTGAATTTGAAGAGCTTGTTTAACTGCACTTTCCACATAATCTTCCAGGACAGTACGACTGTATAATATGTCCACAGGAAATGTTCTTCCTGGAATCTAATAGAGAAAAACACAATGAAATCATGGAACACTGCTTGCAGAATGATGCCTGGTCCATACACCGCTCCACTCATGTGCCGAACCTAATTGTTGAATTGAGTCCAGCAAAAGAATCGATCGTCTGAATCAGTTTGATGATGATGATGATGATGATGATAATAATAATAATAATAATAATAATAATAATAATAATAATAATAATAATAATAATAATAATAATAATAATAATAATAATAATAATAATAATAATAATAATAATAATAATAATAATAATAATAATAATAATAATAATAATAATAATAATAAGAAGTCGATTCTTATATAGCGCATTTGACATTGTCTCAATGCACTTTACAACCGGTGGAGAACTTTTTCTGGCTGCATATGAAGGCGCCTACGGCAGCCGAGCAGCTTACAGTCATGAGGAGTTAGTATGCTAGTGTGTTATGCCAATTTGAAGTAGGCTTGGTACTACTTGTAGAAGTTCAGCAGGATGTCACATTATGCAACAATAGAGTGACGGCTGATTCGTGGTGCTTTTCTTGTGAAATGCATGAATTACTGGTAATTGAACATTCATCCCTTCAAGAAAAAAATAGGTTCGACAAAAAGTATGCGCCCATATGAATCAGCCATTGCTCCTAAGACAGTGCAATGTCCAACCTAATTCTATTGGGTTTGGCATGCATGTAGAGTGTCATATGGACTGGACCAACCTAGTGATAAGTACAATGTATGTCGTATCTACCTTGTATGTTGGCACATTTCCAAAGAAATCAGCAAATTTCTGCGCATCCATGGTTGCTGATGTGATGAGAAGCTTAAGGTCACGTCGTCTACTTACAACCTAAAATATAGAATGAGGATTTGCAACAGGTTTAAGACACAATAAATTATACCATGACATGAACCATGTACATTTGTAACATGGGTAATAATAATAATAATAACTTTATTAATGTCTCAGAAAATCTTATAGCTGGGCACAAGTGCCCTACTAATCGGGGAGACTTAAATCTAAAATACTGTAAATATAAAACTAAAATCTTAATACAATTTATATAATTATGTTAAAAAAAAGATAATGATAAATAAATGAATAAAATAAAATCAATAAATATGTACTCTGCTTTAATGTTTGTCTACTCAAGAAAATCAAAAATCTAGGACCCACAGCCTCTTGACCAAACCCCAGTGCTGGTATGCTGGCCAGTTACATGTAGCCTGTAATGAAGCAAAAAAGCAAGAGAGAGGGGGTACAAAGCACACTCTCCACAATGTGGAAATGCTTGGCCAATATGTAAACATATGACTTATTTGGCACTTAGTACCCTTTGGATGAATGACTTAATGCTTAATTTAATTAGCATCTTTTGTTGTTGTTGTTTTCTACATTTTTTGTCTTCCATTTCCTTGTTATCCCTTGTGGTCACCTTCATATTGGTTACTCACTATAACCCAATATAAACATTTCATTTTCCTTCTAATTTCCCTTCTATTTTATATTTATTCTATCTTATCTACCTTTATGGATTGAAGAGTTAGATTTACACTACAAAAAGCACATGCAATGTACAGTACAGCTCAGATTAAATTTCTTCCAAATTACACTCGCGCTGACGTTTTTGCATATAAAAAACATGCAGTTTTGTCCGCGCGAATACGCGACAATTACACTCACTTTCTGCTCCTTGAATCAGTCATGCTTGTTGTTTGAACAAAAGCCTTGGATTAAATCATTAAACATAACAATCGTAGCAGTTTGATTTGTTTTGAACAAACAATCGGATCTATACTGAGATCGATAGAATCCACCAAATACTTTCCGCCGATTTCAAGCCTTCAGATTTTGTCAAAATCATTGGAACATACCGTAGAAATTATCATCTACATCTACATCATAACATAGTGAATGGATTCTAGTTGCTTTTCCACATTTATAAATTACAAAGATACTACTGTTGTAGTACATTTCAGTAAAAGTAGTAAACAAAGATTTTCACGTGCTCACACACCATGTGTCAATCAAAGTGTCTGAAACATAACATTCTCACATGCACACTAAATAGTGCTAATGAACCTGAGATTTTAGAACTGATAACACTGAAAGTTGGTGGGAAAGACGTTTTGAATCAGTCGTAGTATTGCATTGGATCGTGATTTCAAGAGTTCATTTAAACTTTTGGGGTCTTTATCGCCTTATTGTAGTAAAGTAAAGACACAAGACTAGAAGCTTCTTCAAGTTTGATTTCTTCTACATTGTAATTAATTCAATATCGCACCGTCTCAACGAGAAGTCAACGAAGATCGTACTTCAGAAATTACGGCTTTCCGAATACTTAATCCCCTTTGTTGACGAAGAGAAAAGAAATCATTATTATATACAATGAAATATAACAAAGGAAAACTACACGCAGTGGAAGAAAATTACACTCAATTACACGCAGTTTACTGCATGTAGTTTACACGCACTGCTTCAAAGCTTGGCAGAAAGTGCATGTAGTACACTCGATTTACACGCGTGTATATGTTAAGATACATCTGAGCTGTACTGTATATTAGACAAGTACAATCTCTCCCTTTTTAAACTGTGTTCAAATTAATTCAATATCATGATTATTATTGTTTATTTGTGCTTCCTGAATTACCTCTCTCAGTAGTCCAAAGAGTACATCAGTGTTGAGTGATCTCTCATGAGCTTCATCCATAATGACGACGCTGTAGTGATCCAAGTCTGATTCTCTGAGAGACTCACGCAGTAGAATACCATCTGTCATGTACTTGATCATTGTTTTCTGGTGGGTGTTTTAAAAACAGAGCAAAACTTATTTAACCACTACCACTACCAACACCATCAGTAACCACTACAATTGGAGCACTATCAACAGCAACAACTACAGCACTATCAATGGCAACAACTACAGCACTATCAATGGCAACAACTACAGCACTATCAATGGCAACAACTACAGCACTATCAACAGTAACAACTACAGCACTATCAACAGCAACAACTACAGCACTATCAATGGCAACAACTACAGCACTATCAACAGTAACAACTACAGCACTATCAACAGCAACAACTACAGCACTATCAATGGCAACAACTACAGCACTATCAACAGCAACAACTACAGCACTATCAATGGCAACAACTACAGCACTATCAATGGCAACAACTACAGCACTATCAACAGTAACAACTACAGCACTATCAACAGCAACAACTACAGCACTATCAATGGCAACAACTACAGCACTATCAATGGCAACAACTACAGTACTATCACCAGCAACAACTGCAGTACTATCACCAGCAACAACTGCAGCACTATCACCAGCAACAACTACAGCACTATCACCAGCAACAACTGCAGCACTATCACCAGCAACAACTACAGCACTATCACCAGCAACAACTGCAGCACTATCACCAGCAACAACTGCAGCACTATCACCACCAACAACTGCAGTACTAGCAGTACTATCACCAGCAACTAGTGCAGTACTATCACCAGCAACAACTACAGTACTATCACCAGCAACAACTGCAGTACTATCACCAGCAACAACTGCAGTACTAGCAGTACTATCACCAGCAACTAGTGCAGTACTATCACCAGCAACAACTATAGTACTATCACCAGCAACAACTACAGTACTATCACCAGCAACAACTTCAGTACTATCACCAGCAACAACTGCAGTACTATCACCAGCAACAACTGCAGTACTATCACCAGCAACAACTACAGCACTATCACCAGCAACAACTACAGCACTATCAATGGCAACAACTACAGCACTATCAATGGCAACAACTACAGTACTATCACCAGCAACAACTGCAGCACTATCACCAGCAACAACTACCGTACTATCACCAGCAACAACTTCAGTACTATCACCAGCAACAACTGCAGCACTATCACCAGCAACAACTGCAGCACTATCACCAGCAACAACTGCAGCACTATCACCAGCAACAACTGCAGCACTATCACCAGCAACAACTGCAGCACTATCACCAGCAACAACTGCAGTACTATCACCAGCAACAACTGCAGCACTATCACCAGCAACAACTGCAGCACTATCACCAGCAACAACTTCAGTACTATCACCAGCAACAACTGCAGCACTATCACCAGCAACAACTGCAGCACTATCACCAGCAACAACTGCAGCACTATCACCAGCAACAACTGCAGCACTATCACCAGCAACAACTGCAGCACTATCACCAGCAACAACTGCAGTACTATCACCAGCAACAACTACAGCACTATCACCAGCAACAACTGCAGCACTATCACCAGCAACAACTGCAGCACTATCACCACCAGCACAACCATTAGCAGCAGCATTCTGAATACAAAGCTAAAATTGAAGAGTAAGTAACTAGCTACCATACCTCTGATGTAACATCTTCAAATCGAATGGCATAGCCAACCTCATCACCCAAATGACAGTTCATCTCTTCACTGACTCTCTTAGCGACAGACATTGCAGCAACACGACGTGGCTGTGTACATCCTATCATACCATAATTAGTGTATCCATCTTCATGCATGTACTATGAAACAAGTTTTAAAAAAAAAATAACATTATTAATGAAATATATTATATTTATTTTTGTCTTTGTAAATCGCCTTGAATACCAGACATATTAATACATTTTTATTATTAATATATTGTACTCAGGGTTATAGTACTACTAGGAAATTATAAAATTCCAGGAGTTTTCCAGGAATCCCAGGAGCAGTGCGAACCCTGTTTACTGTGTACCAAATTTTGTGTCTCTGCATCAAGTCTAAGAAAGCTTGTTTGAGCGGAGCAAAGGGAACCTGAGTGAACTTTGTAGAGAAGGTCAATACATAAATGTACAATATTCTTCATGAACGGAGGAGTTATGAATTCTACAAAATCAGGAGAGTACAAGAGTTGGTACATATATCACATCTTATCCATTCCATCTGAGGACGGGTACAAACGTTTGGTAGATGCACAAATGACAAAACATCATGACAAATCCCCCCCCCCCCCCCCCCCCCCAATGTATATGTTGTAGTTCAATATGGATTCTGGTACAATTTGGTTTTGAACCGGTACAATTTGTTTTGAACTGGTACAATTTGTTTTGAACTGGTACAATTTGTTTTGAACTGGTACAATTTGTTTTGAACTGGTACAACATGAAGTACCTTGGGGTTAGGTTTAGGGTTAGTATTGGGGAAGACTTTGTATTTTATTATAATCATGAAGTACCTTGGGGTTAGGTTTAGGGTTAGTATTGGGGAAGACTTTGTATTTTATTATAATCATGAAGTACCTTGGGGTTAGGTTTAGGGTTAGTATTGGGGAAGACTTTGTATTTTATTGAAATCATGAAGTACCTTGGGGTTAGGTTTAGGGTTAGGGATAGGGAAGACTTTGTATTTTATTGCTATATAGTAATCAAGTACCTTGGGGTTAGGTTTAGGGTTAGTATTGGGGTAGACTTGGTAGGAATGAATACAATCTGCTTCGTTCTACTAGAGAGCAAGACAGGTACATATGTACATTCGAGTACGTGTTGACGTGAATACAAGCTGCTTCGTTCTACTAGAGAGCAAGACAGGGAAGCGTTGACACGTTGACGTGAATAAAACCTACTTCGTTCTACTAGAGAGCAATACAGGCACTCGATGTGAATACAGCTACTAGTAAAATAAATAAATAAATATCATTATCAGTATGGCTAGTGGGGACAAGACTCTCACACTCACTTCTCGCTACATTATATATTCTGTACACCCAACACTCATCTCACTAGTTCGTTTTTACCGAGGGAGGAAAACCGGAGTACCGGGAGAAAATTCATCGAAGCAAGGAAGAGAACGAACCGGCTCCGACAACTCAACTCGCGCCCGGTCCTTGAATTGAACCAGGCGCCACTATAGAACAAGACAGGTACGCTTTGACGGTTTAGGAATTTCTTTGCCTTTTCATAAAATGTGTCTTCAAGTATGAAAATCACAAGCGAATGTTTACTTTTAGTTTCCTGTTTCAGGTTGTTATTTCTCGTTAGAAAGCCTCACGATCAACCCATGGTTCGCGATCCGCCATTTTGCTAAGTCCACGTTTTGATCTAGCGCGCATGCGTGAATTTAAATGACATAATGACGTAATAGAAAATGAAAAACATTAATAAAATGTAAATGTGATGCTAAACCGACATCGAAATCCTCGATGGCATAGTTGGTTAATGCGCTGGTCAACGCTGGTCTACAGTCAGAGTTCGGAGTTCGAGTCCCAGACAAGGTAAGACAAAAATTGAAAAAAATATGTTAATATGGTATTAAATAGACAGATAGACAGAATTAATGTAGGCAGACAGGAAAGGTGGGGTAGGTAGGGAGAGAATGAAGGGAGGGGTGGGTGCCAGGAAGTCGTCTAGTTCTTTTGAGAACCCCCTAAAAAAATCCAAGCCCCTGTTTTTTTAATGAGTCCCCAAAATAAAATCCCTTTTAAGAATGCCAGATTGTACCAGTTCAAAACAAATTGTACCAGTTCAAAACAAATTGTACCAGTTCAAAACAAATTGTACCAGAATCCATATTGAACTACAACATATATCTAGTTTACCTGTGTTAGTTGGGTGGTCTTGCCAGATCCTGTTTCACCAACGATGATGACTATCTGGTTATCACGTACAATACTCAGTAACTACAAGGAAAAACACCAGAGCATGTGTATTGCACTATAATAGAGTAGATCCTCATGAAAGAAAAGAAAATAAGTAATAGATACAATATGAGCGGCCGAACTGTATGGTATTTACAATGGCAAGCCGAAGGCGAGCGATTGTAAATACCATACAGTTCAGACGCGAATATTGTATCTGACTTATCGAATCCAACGATATATAAGTGGATGTTTTACTATAATTTGGATGATAGGAAACAGTTTGGCCGAGAAAATCCAAGTTAAAGTTGAATGCAAATGAGGACGATTCTGCATCCGATTTACAGATGTCTGCTACGCTTATGATTTCTATTGTATTTCCCTCAGCTCATTAATCATTCATGAATTTGATAATAATATATGTATATATGTAGAAGATCGTTTGAATTCTGTAGTAACACAGAGCCAATCTGTGAAAAGTATACATGCGATTGAAGGTCTCCCTGGAAGAACAGAGTACAATGTAAGTATACTTGTGATCAAAACCCAAATTCTCCTTTGAAAATCAAAGAATCTCAAGGAGAATTTAGATTTTGATCAGAGATCTTACGTTGTTCTTGCAGGGAGCCCTTCAATTCTAAACTCTTTGATGATGCTTTAATGAAGCTATTTTAATCCCACCATGGTGATGTAAAACAAAGAAGTCTCTAGTGATTGACGTATCTTTACCTCTTGTTTGACTGCAAAGATGGGCAAAAACTGTCGCTGTTCAGTGAGTGTTTTCTTAGTTGCAAAGTCACTTGTTGCCTCACTTGAGCTGTTCATGTGCCCAGCAAATTTCTGGTTCTTCTTGTAATCATCTTCTGGTACATCCAACTCCTGCATTTCAAGCAAAGACAACAGAGTTATTACAGTAGAACCCCACTAACTCGAACTCGATTAACTCAAACTGCCCTCTAATTCAAACTAATTTAAGTTTCCCTTGAAATAAATTATAATAATTATTATTATTGCGGTGACCGTGCCATGTCCAAGAATTCTGATTGGTTGAGCAATGATTTTGCGTGCTGTGATTGGTTGAATACATGTAGATGTCTTTGATTCTGTACTGTTCCCACTCATATGAAAACGAATTTAAAGTGCCTATGAAACGAAAATGTCGATCCTTGTTTTATTGTACATTATTGTTGTTTGGTCTTTCTCTGAACATTTGCTGTATTTAAATGTCGACTTTGAGTGTGCAAACATTTTCTTTTCGCGGTTCGAAAATTATAAATTTCAACCAAAATGTGCGACAAGAGACTGGGCTCTTGACAATGGCTCAGTGACGTCAAGAGGTTGTGTATGCCTTTGTTTGCACAACTCCTGACGTCACATTTCTATAGTTTGACCGAGCGGGAATTGTCGCACTTTGAAACCCAAAATGCCCAACTTCAAGCACAAAATAAAAAATGTTCCTGAAGCTCAATTCACTTTTTATTAACGTCATGTAAACAAGCAAATACTAAACTATCGTAGTAGCAAATAAAAACGGAGTACTCGGAGTTTTTTCATTTCATAGGCACTTTAAGCCACTCCCATATAAACCATATGTAAATCTATTTTGCTACAATTAAAAGACTCTATTCACCTCTCCTTTATCCTCTTTAATCCCCATTATGTTACCAAGTTTTGTCCCAGCAAGCTCCCAATGTTTCTGTTGTGCTTTCTTTCTTTCTTTTTCCTCACGGAACCTTCTGACTACCAAACAGCCCTTCCTGGATATTATTGCCATGTCAGACGTAGGGTCCTGGTTGGATGGGAATTAATCAGATAGTCAGGTCAATATGTTGACAGTTACATGTAATTTCTCGATCAGTTGGTCATTTAGTAAAACAGTCAGTCAGTCTGTTGATCTATCAGTTAGCAACTTAATATACATGTAGTACATGAAATCAGTTAGTCATTAGTCAATCAATCAGCCTGTCAGTCATTCAATCAGTCTGTCAGTCAGGCTGTCAGTCAATCAATCAATCAGTCTGTCAGTCAAACAATCAGTCTGTCAGTCAATCAATCAGTCTGCCAGTCAGTTAGTCATCAGTCAATCAATCAATCAGCCTATCAGTCAGTCAATAATTCAGTCAGTTAGTCAGCAGTCAAACAATCAGCCTGTCAGTCAATCAATCAGTCTGCCAGTCAGTCTGTCAGTCTGTCAGTCAATCAATCAGCCTATCAGTCAGTCAATAATTCAGTCAGTTAGTCAGCAGTCAAACAATCAGCCTGTCAGTCAATCAATCAATCAGTCTGTCAGTCAACCAATCAGTCTGTCAGTCAATCAATCAGTCTGTCAGTCAACCAATCAGTCTGCCAGTCAGTTAGTCATCAGTCAATCAATCAGTCTGCCTGTTGGTTAGTCATCATGCAGTCAATTAATCAGTATACCACTCAGTTACTCATTGATCAGTCAATAAATCAGTCAATCAGTCAGTGTGTCGAGTCTGTCAGTGAGCCAATAGGTCAATCAGAAACTGTGTCAATGTACGATGTAGTACTATTATTATTATTATTATTAGTAGTAGTAGTAGTAGTAGTAGTACTATCTACCTTGATAGGCACAACGGGTTCTGGTTGCTTGGTAAAGACAATCCTGCCATCAAGAAATGGTGGTACAATATTATGAACCAACAAGTGAACTTTAGCTTCATTTTCTTCCTCAAAGTCCTCATCCACTTCAAGCTTCTGGACAACACCGCTGGTCAGCATACGGTTGGTCTCCCACATATCATTATCCTGACAGAACACAGACATTAAATCAAAGAAACAATCAAAAGCTAAAGTTTTCTAAATGAGGGGTCGCGAGCTGACGAGGAAAACAAACACCATTGGTCAGCTGTCATAGAGTAGACTTCTTTGACTGTGAAAAACTAACAAGGTTGTACAGCAGTGGACATCACACTACAGATTCATTTGAAATCCCAAAGGTACAAGTATACAGTATCACAGTTCATGGCATGGGCGTGTCACCACACTGCAATAGGTTTTAATAATAATAGTGCATTTACAGCACATTCTGTTTCAACAAGAAATTTCTCTTTGGAGTGATAGTAATCAAAATAGTTCATCAAAAACATTCTTCTTCCTCTTTACCTTATTATATTGCCTTTGTTTTTCAGACATTCTTTTTATGGTTGTCTTCTTTAGGCTGTCTTCCTTCTTCTTAGTGTATTCTTCACTGACGTCAGCAAAGGGGTTGCGTGTTTCATCGTAGCCACTGTCCATGTCATACCATGCACGGTCTAGCCTCTTCTGTTCTTCTTCCCATTCATCTTCATCAAATTCTGGTTTTGTTTCATTATCTCCTTCATCCCGTTCATTTCTGACTGATCGTCCTTCTTGATCTCTTCTTCTTCCTAAAAGATTAGCAAGTCTCTGTTAGTAAGATGGATTCATGAAGAAAAAAGGATGATAGAAGTGATGGATAAATGGATGGGAGGTAGAAAAGGAAAGAATGAAGGATGCAATGAAGCAAGGAAGGATGCAAGGAAGCAAGGAAGGATGCAAGGAAGGAAGGAAGGAAGGAAGGAAGGAAGGAAGGAAGGAAGGAAGGAAGGAAGCAAGGAAGGGTCAGTGAGGAAGCCAGGAAGCCAGGAAGCAAATAAGGAAAGGTCAGCAAGGAAGCAAAGAAGCAAGGAAAGAAATAAGAGACAAAGAACAAGAAGAAAAATGAATTGAAGGAAGGAGAAGGAAAGTAAGACCGGCCTAGAAGAAAGGACTAAAATGAAACATAATGTACCCAGCTTTAATAATAAAGTAAAAATACTGAAGAAAATAATAATAACGGTTTCGGCAAGGTGCCCACAACAGTATTAACCAATTACTGTGGTCTCTCGTACAAGAAATTATAACACAAATACAAATTATATAAATATCCCACAAAGTTAACAGTACCTTTTCCTTTAGATAACCTTGGAGTTGCTCCAGAATGTCTTCTATCATCTGCCCACATATTGTACTTATGTGTTGGTGTAAAACGTGGAGTATCATCAACAAGTCTAGTGTATCTATTGCATTGAACAAATAAACAGATTGTACGATGCTTCAATAAAAGGTTGATGCTAATTTCACTTGTTGTCACATTCCAGAATATGATTAGAAATATTATTAGACCTTGGAATTGATTTTACAATGGAGAGAGCTGTGGGGTGGACATGCATAAAGTTACTTGTAAACAAAGGTGAAGGGTAAATCAAGACCTACATTTGTGTAGAAGAGGCTTACTGTCTAAGGCCAGTTCCATTGACAACAAATGTACAAAATGTATATATGTATTAGGCTTTGCAGCTCCATTTATCTTGCCTAATACAAGCATCAAGAGTTCCAGACTTCCGGTATGCGCGCAATGCATTGTGAGATTATTACAAAGGAAAGGTGAGCAACAAGTGAGCAAAGACATAGCTTGGGCTCCCTGTGTCTAGAATTGGTGCTCACTTTTCCTTTGTAATAATCTCACAATGCATTGCATGCGTACCGGAAGTCTGGAACTCTTGATGCTTGTATGTGCCATGAAAATATTATCCTACTGCTACTATGGCAACTACTACTACTAGTAGTACAATTAGACTATTAATAATAATAATCATAATTTGGGCTAAGGCAGGAAAACCCATGTAGGACCACCTGAAAAGGAAATAGGAAAGGCTAAAAAGTAAAAATTCGCTTGTGATTTTTCGTACTTGAAGATAAAGTTTTATGAAAAGGCAAAGAAAATCCTAACATCCTTCATTGCAGCCAGCAGCTCAATTACAAAGGACGCAGCTCAACGTGGCCGAGTCTAATGCATATAAAGGCACACTTATATGCAGCCACCATACGACCCATGTCTGACCACAGAGCACAGCTCAGATCGAAATATTGCTTGTTTTTACTGAGAGGAAAACCACATGTACATGTAGTCCACCCCTTGCTTCACCTGCTGCTACAGTACCGACCAGAACTAACTACCCCCTGCGTTCATTTGCGTTCAATTTGCGTTCATTTGAAATGAACGCAAAACGAACTCTGCGTTCGTTTGTGTTCAATTTTGCGTTCATTTGGAGTGAACGCAAAACAAACGCAGCGTTCATTTTGCATTCATTTTGCGTTCATTTTGACTGAACTTGCGTTCATTTTGACTGAATGCAAAACAATCGCAAATGTTCATTTTGGTATTGAACGCAAATGAACGTGAGGGGGGTAGTTAGTTCTGGTCGGTACTGTAGTACTACTCACCCCTTTGTCTGTTTCATCACTAACAGTTCTTGCTGGTGAAGGCATGTCCCATTTGGACATTGATGATGAGTAGTCATCTTCATCCCATGAACTTCTAGATGGTGTCCTTAAACCTGAAGTTATGAAATACCATTAGTTTGAAGCACATGTGGTACTGGAAATGGTACCGTCAACAACAAGAACAAGATACAGTACAGCCTAGAAGTATGTTAACATTACACGCGTGTGTTTCGCGTGGGCCCGTCCACACGGACGGACTCCGTACGGACAGGCTCCGTCCGTGTGGACGGGCTCCGTCCATACGCGTGTGCTGATCAATAAACCCCACGCAGAACAACTGCTCATTAACTTTCTACGAATTCCCTAGAGGTTTAGAAGGTGTGATGTAGTTCAACACGAGTTCGAACGAATCGGCGACTCGGCGTAATGTTTCTTTGTTTACACCGACAATCGTGATTTATAAACTTCAATGTGAACGATTAACAAATTAATAAATATTTCTGGTTGAATCTCTGATGAAATACATGTACCTCAAGTATTCATTGTTTTTGGTTGGATCTGCTGAGTTGAATCGAACGCTAGATCGTGTGTACAGAGTTAGTAACTAACTCTGGTGTGACCCGCCGACCACACACAGTGAATACAACCATGTGACAGAAGTTTCTTTACTCAATACGAGCTTTTACATTGTAACTTCAAATCAAGTCTATTATTCAGCCTTCATAAGACAGTCTGATTAGTCCATGTGAGTGTAATTTGGGTTCAAGGTGAAGCTATTTGTTTCTCAAATTGGTGTGAAACACGATTGTTGTTTACGTCTCCCCAAAGTGGCGTGACGAGTCGTGCTTCATGAAACGCATTCGAAGCTAGTGCACCACAATAACGAAAGTTTCGATTCATAATTAGATGTTCCTATGGTTTTAGAGTGAAAAAGTAGAACATGTAGAGTTTACAGGGTCTTATTTTTCATTCCAAGCACTAAAACGGCAAAGTGACAACAAATACGGTATGCAAATTATTTTGATCTCTGAGCTGTCACAACAACGCTTTTGACATCTACAATCAGCCGTCATGCTTTTACGTCTTCAAGGAAACCTCTCACTTTAATGTATAACATTCAAATACAATGTTATACATTGTAAAATAAGTTTAAGCTGGGATAGCTAAAAGAAATCGTAATCATATGTTGGCGTCGTTACGTCTCATTTCACACATCGTGACCGGTTTGAACCGGTTCACACTGCACGTGAGAATTCATTCGGAATCATTCACAACTTGAAACTTTTCGAATATAATTCTTCTCGTAGATAAAACGTTTCTTTCCTCAAACAGTTAAAATAGTATTGATCATCAAATGTGAAGTAAGAAAACAGATTTCGAAAAAGAGCCAAAACATTCTTGAAACGCCGGTTGAGTAATGTTTACGATGCACACTCGTACGGACGGGGTCCGCGCTTACGGACGGATCCTGCTGTTCTTTGTGAATCAAATTCATGGTCAATTGCTCGATAACAATAACTGTATAACAAAAGAAATGCCCACACGTACGGACGGGCTCCGTTTTACAGCAAAGACGGGCTCCGTCCATATGCGTGGGGTCCGTTAACGGAGCCCACGCAAAACCCGCGCGTGGGCATGTTAACATACTTCTAGGCTGTACTGTACTATATTTGTACCATCATCAAATCAGTTACATGATTACACCAGATATCAAGCCAATATATACCGTAAACACAAACAGATGACAATTTAAACAGATAAAAAAAATTGTCGTTCAAAACCAAAATCTTGGCAAGATAAATGTAATAATAATATTTATTATTATTATTATTATTTCTTGCAGGATCCTGCAAACAAGATCTAGCCATGATCCTGGATTAATATTGCAAAGATTATCATGGGAAGTTTTCCCTGCAATTCTGTTAGAATTTTCCTGTCCTCCTTCTCCCATCCCCTTGTATCTTTCCCTGTCACTACTTACATGTACTGTAGAACCCCTCAGCCTAGATTTCTTATGATGATCACAAAACATGGACAACTAAAAATACCTTTTAACTTATGTTGTGGGGTGTAGTCATCCCTATCCACTGATCTACTGCTTCTTGATGGTGTACTCTCTTCCCATTCACTTCGTCTTGACCTTGGTTCACTAGATCTACGTGATCTCTCACTCCTATCTCCTCTATCACTATATCTACCTCTGTCTTCCCGTCGACCATATCTGTCTCTATTCTTATCTCTGTTTTTGTCTTTTCTTTCTTTTGTCTCAGCGAAGACACCATGTCTCCTCCCCTCCCTGTCTCTTTCCAATCTCCTCAGCTGTTTTTCACGAGCTTCATTACTCACACCACCAGTGTAAGATGGTGTATCTTCGACATGTGATCGGTAGTGTCTTGATTTGTCTCTGTTCTCTCGACTGCCAGATTTACTCCTGTCTTTGTTATCAGTTCGATCTCTTTCGTCTTCATTTTCCCAATCTTCCGAATCACCCTCTGTAGAAAGCTTGGATTTCTTGGCATCATCTCTGAGTAATTGCTCTTTTTCTTTTCTCTTTTCTTGGGCTAACTGTTGTAATCCAAGCAAACTTCCTTTGGCCAGATTCGGTGCCTCAAACTTGTGCTTACTTTCTCCCTTTTTGATTACGAGTCCTCCAACAGTTTCAGTTGATCCTTCGAGCTTGTCGAACGTTCCCCCGTCAAAAGCTGAAGCGGACATAACCTTGTAGTTGTATTAGTTCTGTCCTTTCTTGAACTTTTCTCCACAACGCACAGCAAACGTCAAAGCATCAAGAAACTCTGCAAAGTTCCCACACGTGAAATACTCGAATAATTTCTCCACTTAAAGAGACATTTTGACGTTAATACAAACTGAGGATGAAGCTGTGACGTAAATGACTTGTTCCATTAAACACCAGGATCAAACGATCTTTAGATTTCGTGTTAAACAAATTTTAAAATCAGCGAAAAACATGAAACTTCGTCTTCGATCCGTCAGCCATCTTGAATAGGCAACGTGCGCATGTCTGCTACGGCAAACCGCTGAATGATTAGCCTTTTCGATCAATAAAAGTTCGGTAATCCAATCAATTTCGGACCTAAACACATGACGAACGTACCAGAGCGAAAATTTCCCTCCACGGAAATCTTTAGTAAAAGGAGAAAGATTTATACGATCTGAAGGGAAACCAGAGTTGATAATAACGCGTCTATATACAACGACGTCGGTCCCCTATCGCAACGGATCTCTCTCCAATGTGGGACTGTTTATCGAACTTTTGATACGCATGCTCAGTTCAGTGGCGTTTCCATTCGTCAAACGGCCGTACTTCGTTGAGGTCAAAATCCTATCAGAATTCCTATTTGCTACCAATACTAATCGTTGATCAAGTCTGCAGAAGTTTTTAGAAAAGTTCGTAAAGTCGGAAAACTTGGAATATTATCCAGGAATGACCACTGAACTGGACTCGTCATATTGGATGTTGGAACGACATCTTTTCTACTAGTCGAGATGTGGTAAAAAGTCTAGAAGTCATTAGCTTTGATAAGTCTGGAGTTGAGGGTTTTTATCCGTAAAATCGATGTTAACTAAATTCTTAGGAATTCGTGCGGCGAAGATAATTCGATCCAACGTCCAGACCAAACCTCACTCCCATCGTCACTTCCAGTCCGATTATTCCTGAACACAAACTGACAATCCATGAAGCAAAATCAAAGTTGTTACTGTATAATAGTTTTTATTTAGCGACTATTTAGCCACTATCATCCAACTAGAACATTATTTGTTTAATGTCAATACACAAGAGACATCAAATACACAATAGACTTGCTGTTCATTATGACTTTACTTTCAAGATCATGTTATGGTTGGATGATAGTGGCTAAATAGTCGCTAAATAAAAACTATTAGGCAGTAACAACTTTGATGTTATTTCACGGTTTTAGTGCTTGCGCTCTAGATGGCTGCTTCGAACATTTTTCGTTGCAGTACGTGTCCAATTATCTATCAACCACTACTTGACTCCATCCATCCTAGTGGTCAGGGTTAATTCCAACTGTTATAATAAAATATACGTGAAATCGTAACAAGAAAATAACAATAATTATTATAATTATTAATGAGTAATACATCAATAATTAATGAGTAATTAAACTGAAACTTACATCAATCATTCATAATCATTTTTATCCGCCCCGCCACAAAGGCAGAGCAACCAAAAATTAGTCTATAGACTTATTGAGTTGTTCCCCTCCACGGAAATCTTTAGTAAAAGGCGAAAGATTTATACGATTTGAAGGGAAACCAGAGTTGATGATAACGCGTCTACAACGACGTCCCCTATCGCAACGGATCTCTCTCCAATGTGGGACTATTTATCGACTCTTTCATACGCATGCTCAGTTTGGCGTTTCCATTCAGTCAAACGGAGGTATTCGATCGTGGAGGTCAAAATCCACTCAGATTTCATATTTTCAATGTGGGACTGTTTATCGAACTTTTGATACGCATGCTCAGTTTGACGTTACCATTCAAACGGCCGTATATATCAATACATCGGGTGCATTATGGGTAATTAAATAATCGAAAATTTCCCTTAAAGCGGGTTAACGCTAGCAAAGTTGATAGAAATATTTAGTATAATGTTTATTTTAGTCTTACGTTTGTTGTTTGTAAATTTTGCTTCATTTAATAGTATTAGTGATGCACCCGATATATTGATATATCGTGGCGGCCAGAATTTTTGCAAATGACTGTATTGAAAGTATATTGAAATACACATGTACTGCGGGACGCGCGGGACGCGCACAGGGATCGAGCCCAACATTATACGGTACTCAACACAGGGAACCCAACATATCTGGGCTGCCTTGTCTGTACTCTTATTGACACACACTTGACGTCATCAGACAACGATAAAACCATCTTCAATTTGTTTTTTACAATAGTAAAGTCAAAAAAACATTCAAAAACAAGGAAAAAGTTTGAAAGAAAAACCGTTTCAAGCGCACGCTGGCACCGTGCGCAAGCGATTCGCCATTCTATGTGTCTGTACTCTTATCGACCATAGAAATGACGTCAGAAAATGATCAAAACTCAAGTGGAACCACGAGCGTAGCGACTAAGAGTACAAAGTACAGACCATAGAAAAGCGACTTCGATTTGTTTTTTTTACAACAATATTTACTCAGGAAAGCGGAAAAGGCTCCCAAAACGACAAATAGATTTGAAAGAAACTGATTCAAGCGCGCGCTGGTTCCGTGCGCGAGCGAAACGTCATTCTATGCGTCTGTTCTCTTGAAAAATACTCCTTTGTCACAAAAAGTCGACTATCTACATTTTCAATCTCCTCAAAAAATGTCCCAGTTCCTCTAATCTTTCTCTTTTCCAATTAAATACCGTCATGTACGACTTGTCACAGGAGCCATTTTGTGGCAAAGCCGGTGGAAGTTGCCCGAAATTGCCTCGCTTCCGTGTTAATCCACAGGGTACCCAGAAATACGTCATTAACCGCGAAATGGGCCCCAATGGCTGATCTATTTGTGGGTTTTATGGCTGTACTCAAGAACTGCACACCCAAAGTTGTAACTATTGAGTGGTTTGTACTTGTCTATTTTGTACAAAATAAACACAATTTATCATTCACATTATTTTCTCCGGGATTTTCATTGGTCGAGAGACGACTACGTCACTGCAGATAACTTTCTACGAAAAAGTGCTTTCATTCTCCTCGACAATGGCAGCTCGTTTTTTTCAAGAGATGGCAAATATAGCAGGATCGCTGCGATTCGCTGAACATGGTTTTGGGCGATCGCAGCGATCACTATGGAAACCAGGCTTAAGGTGAGAGAAAATAACGTGAATACAATGATCTGAACTGGGTTTTTGCAAAATGACATTTTGCTCAACCTCGTCCAATAATTGCTAATTACTCAACATTGTTTTCGTGTTTGTGAATACATTATTGAGAGATAAAGATTAACTTTCGCGTGGTTTACGAACAAGGTGATGTGCGTTGAGGGATCGAAGAGGGACAATAAATTAGCCACTTTGGAAACGAGTAAAGGACTGGGAACGAGTTTTTAGAATTAATCTAATTAAGAAATGAACCCCATCATAAGAAAGAGCATACCGTATATCAGAATTAGTAAGTTTCAGGAGTTTGATAGGGTTTGGACAGATAGCAAAAAAAACTGCAAAAGCTGCAGAGAAATGTTACTTTTATACAGGGGACCCTTGTCCCCTGTTTATACAGGGGACCCTTGACCCCTGTAACATACCAGATGAACACTCAGAACCCCTTTTCAAACAACTCGAGATGCTTTTAAAAGGTGACTCCGTTATAATTCTTAAAAGGTGACTCCGTTATAATTCTTAAAAGGTGACTCCGTTATCATTCTCGGCGCACTCGTCTATGACAAACCGGCTTTGGATCATAACTTCCTCTGCTTTTATGCAATTGCCATAAAACATTGGCATGTAGCTATTAGAGCTATCATTCACCTATAATACAATATAATTCGATTGCACTGCAGAACATTTTTTTAAATAATATTAGAACTTATGTAAACTCAATGTTTTGGATAAAATTGGATCTTGCGAAAAATGTGTCCTTTGTTTTTGGATGGAGTGAAAGTTTTGGAATCACTTCAGATTGGCATAATTCATAACCTGACCAAGTTTTAGCAAAATCGTTGGAGCTAAAGCACGGCCGCTTGAAGGCCACCAAGATTAATCACTGAAATTATCTTGAAATGTGCTTTAGCTCTGGAACGATTTTGCTAAAACTTGGTCAGGTTATGAATTATGTCAACCTAAAGTGATTCCAAAACTTTCATCCCAAAAAAACAGACAAATTAAATCATATCGCAAGATCCAATTTTATCCAAAACATTGAGTTTACTTATTATTATTACTTGGGCTTCCTGTGGAATGCCCAAGTCTAAGATTACAGACGGTTATTTTTATATTTCTACGCCAATTCTGCAAGTGGTCACCATAGCGCATGCGTGATTACCGCTGACGGCATCGCAGGCTATTATTTACGAATAAATACCGACTGATGAAATACCGATCATTTGCCGAATAATAAAGCCGGCTAGTGCGCATGCTATCCAAATGTGTGTACTAAATATTCGAAGGCTCGATATCACATGGTTTTTCAAAGCGTGCTTGTCAGCATCTTTCTAGACTGAGATTGAGAATTATGTTGTGTCTTGCGAAGAAAGCTTTGGAAAGAATGATGCCTTATACGCTCATCTCGCATACAAACGCAGACGCCGTTCGTGGTAGACCCACACTAAAAGATGTCGAGCGTTTTCGGAACGGGTCGGTCCACGAACTCAATAGCAAATCTAGCAAAGTTAAAACGAGTTCTTATGAGATTACAAATGAGCCATATATGAGCCCAAACTACGAAAAAACTGACAAAACTATGACTTTTGACTTAACAACAAACTCTAGCGCTGAAACGATCACCTCAGATGTCAAGAAAACCAAGATTCTTCGACTTGATGAGCAGCACTTCGAAGACGAAGGTAACACAAACAACAACACGCCAGTCGCCATATTGGATAAAGCGAAAGAGACTCAACGAAGCACCTGGAATAGTAGATGTCCAAGCTTAACTCTTACGTTAAATATCCTGATTCTTTTGTTTGTTTTTAATGTGTTTAATGCTTGTAAAGTACGATTAGATATTGTGTATATAATGACTATTATTGTACAAACAATCGTGAATGTTGGTTTGTACTGTGTATGGAACGGATAGAAGATATGCTCAATACCCTTGAAGAGTGTGATGTACTGGAGAAAGTTATCAATCTAACCAATGTACGTGAGCATAATGATGTTATGGTGTCAATAAAAGTACAAGAATTCAGATCTCGTTATGCGAAATATTTATATTATAATTGTACTCGTGTTGTATGCAAATATCAAGGCTAATTACGTATGCATGCTCTACTGAGTCACGCAACGAGTGACTTAAATTCTGCAAGTAATACATGTAGGCTAAAACTACTTCTGTATGATGATACAAGCTATTAGGTTTCACATTTAAAATCTATCAAAACAGCTTTATTAAGAAGCCCAAGTTCACGCTAGTAGAGCGTCTAGTTTTTAATGTTCTGCAGTGCAATCGAATTACATTAAAACCCCACATATAAGAACCTGTATTTTTCAAGTTAGCCTTAAAAGATTCTTATATGATTGGTGCTTACTGGGAAAATATACTATTTAGGTTCTTTTAAAAACAGGTTCTTATTTTTTTAAGAAAAAAAATGTGGTGTCAGCGAGTTTTAAAACGTCAAATTTTACCAATATTCAATTATTCTTCCTATTACGTTTTTAACTTTGCCCCGCCACAAAGGCAGAGCAACAAAAAATTCCCTCAACGGAAATCTTCCCGAGGTGACACGCAGCTACTCAGATGATCTGTTATGATTGGATAATACAAACAATAGAATCATTATCTACTATTGTCTACTCGTTCTATTGTTTTGTTTCTATTGTTTTGAGCTGCAGGCCTGCCCGAAATCTTTAGTAAAAGGCGAAAGATTTATACGATCTCAGTGATAGGGAAGGACGTGCGCCATGCGCCATTGGCACGTTTTTAGATCGTACGGCGCAAAAAAAAATTTTCTTTGGGGCCTTAGGGGCGCATTACAATTTCAAAAAAAAGTGGGTCTTCGTTTCGGAGATATTTTGCCGTAAAAATCGAAAATTTGGCCGCCATTTTGAATTCCCAGGGGAGACTGGGTACTATAATGTGAGTTCGTTTCTTTAAAAAACCGCTGCTTTTTGCGCTTTTCAACATCAAAAAGCAGTTGAAAATCGAAAACATGTTCAGCAAGCTATTTTAGATATCAAAAAAGGAAAACATTGATACTATTTTGAAAAAAAAGTTTTTGGGCCATTTTGACTGGCGGTTTTAAGAGCGCGCGCGATTGTGCACAATAAGACTAATTAAATAACAACACTAAAATGGCCCATTATTTTTGAGTGATGGCCCCTTTAGAAAATTTATGGCCCATGAATGTAGCAATTGATGGGCCATTAGCCCACCACTGTTTTCAGCCTTCCCAATCACTGGATCTGAAGGGAAACCAGAGTTGATGATTACCAGAAATCCCATACAACATGTCGCGAAGCATGCGCAGTATCGTATTTATCGCACTTAAATTTAATATGAGCGATCAATTTTCATGCAAAGGAATGTACGGAGATTGACAAAATATTCTTACTTTCTTGGTTTTATTTCAATATCCCTTTACATTCACGAAAGTGCATAAGCGATTTTGTAAACTTTGTAATGTCGTTCATAACATGTATGAAACTCGAGTGATTTGCAGTTAATAAAGCTGTTCGATTTTTATAGAACAAAATTAGCGTCAAAATAGTCTCCTTATAGTTATGCCCATATTGCTTCATAACGAGTAGTGAAATACCTTACAAACACACGTTCTTGTAGCTTCGGTACAGCACTTCTCACCATTGCATAAGTGGACTTCGATCATTCCAATATAAGGCCAGCGAAAGGGCCAGAAATATGCATCTAAAACCTCTTAAATACTGTTCTGAATTGCATTTGAAAATCTTGAATATATCTTCTTCGCAGCTGACCACAAACAGTGCTTCGAAAGGGCCATTTAAGTCCAAACTCTTTGTATGCCACATTTCAGCTTCTCCTTCTCTGCCATTTTGTATCCCATGATAGCTCATTTGGATCCAGGCCTTCTGATGTTCAGTGAGAAATCTACTACAAAAATGTCTGACGTTTTCAACATTTCGAGCACTGAAGAACTACGAAAAATCAAAGTTTGTGAGCCTGATTTATCATATGCTGGCAGATCAACTCCTAGAGAAGTAATTTTTGCTCTGGATATTCCATATCCATTGTTAAAGAAATGGCATGGTAACGTAAAGCAATTTTCTTTACAACCGGAAGTGAATAACTTAACCGGAAGTGAGGAAGAATTTAGCGTTGAACTCGCACAATTCCCTTATATTTCACTCCTGGAACATTATATTTCCGATCGTCACTTTGTTTTCACTGATGATAAAGATGTTAGAAAGGATATTAATGAAAACTTAAAAAAGATCGCCGCAACAGTCACCAAAAAATACAATTAAGCGCCTGCGATCTTACCGCTGAACTGTACCGGATTTCTGGTAGTAATGGATAACTTCTGGGAAAAACTCCGTCAATGTGTCATTCTTTAAGACCATCAGACTTCCTTTGTGATCATCGGATTGTGACATTTTTAAAGTAGAAAATGTAACATCATAAACCACGAACGTTTCAAATCGTGTTATCAGATTATTATGCTAGTTTTCCTGGCTTCTTCCGCTCTGAAAACATCAAAGACAATCAAAGTAAAAATCGGCCTTGGGCTTCCTGTGTTCAAACCGGGGTGTATAACCGGTTTCAAACTGGAAACGTACTGGAAACGTATTTTCTGTTAATAATCAAGGGGGAGGCAAGTAGGGTTCGTTGCAATTGTGGGACTGGTGGGTGAGTTTCAGGTTTACATTATCGTTACATCACTGTTCAGTTCCGCTGAACAGGACAAACCGGTTTTCTATCAGTACTGCCAATAATTTCGTACAAATAAGGGCAACGGATCGGCCACAAGACATCACTGCCGAAGTTATAGTTGGTAGCAACTGTCTTAAGTTTCACATAACAAGTAATAATGGCGACGCAGATGGTGCAGAGACGCAACATCGTTGTGCTGGGCAAGACTGGGGCAGGGAAGTCCACAGTGGCCAACAAAATAACTGATCATAAAAACTTCACAGTGAAGCAATCTGTCAAAAGCGTAACTTCGAAAACCTCGCATACAGAAGTCACAATGACTGATCCTGATACCAAAGTCAGATACGACATGAAACTAATCGATACCGTTGGCGTTTTTGATACCGTTAAGCCGAACTATAAAGTTATGAATGAGATCAAGGAATACTTTCAGAATAAAGTACCTGAAGGTGTAAACTTGGTGCTGTTCGTCTTCAGGCAAGGGCGATTCACCGAAGAAGAAAACGAAACCTTTAAATACATAACTAAATACTTTCGCAAATATAATATTTCTGCTATATCTGCACTGATAATAACAAACTGTGATGGACTCGACCAGGATGGACGCCAACGCGTTGTCGCAGATTTTAGGAGCAATGCAGAATCCACGGCGCAGTTCATGAAGAAAGGCATCTATGCAGTGGGGTTTCCCTGACACTGAACACATGAAGAAAAAGCTGAGGAAGGCCTACGAAAAAGACATGAAAGATGATGCAAAAATCCTCAGAAAACTGGCGATGGAGGCTGGTGAAATGCGACTGGGCAAGGAAATGTTTGAACCGAGCTTCTGGGAAACACTCGGTCAATGTGTCATTCTTTAAGACCATGCCGAATTGTGACATTTTTAAAAGTAGAAAATGGAACCATGGAACAACAGTTTAATATCATTAAACAAACAATTAGCACAATATATAGCGTCTATAATCATAAACCACGAACGTTTCAAATCATGTTATATCAGATCAGTTATGCTAAATGATTTCCTAGAATTCTAGTTTCTTCCACTGTAAACATCAATTAGTCACTTTTATCTCTTCAGTTTTTTCCAAAAGAATTCAGGAGCAAAATCTTATCATATCAATTGTACTGGAAATATTCGCTGTGTCTAAATAATATGTACCGTAAAATAGAATACACAAACTATTGATTAAAAATCTTGTAATTGCATATTGATTAGTAAATTCTATTGCTTTGATTCTCAGCAGTGATTATTGAGGGTATATAATTGAGATAAAGTACATTGTTTCAATTGTTACCAGTTGTTCTGTTAATTATAAGAGATTACATGAATTCCATAGTTGTTCTAGGAGACTCATCTGAGGCTTGCCGGTCATGTTCGGGTCTAGCTTTCTTCGGATGATGTCCTGATTTAAAGTCATCTCTCCAGCACCCATGATGAGTTTTCTTAGTTCTTTGGCGTCAGACGCGATTCCTCGTTTGTATTCTTCTTTCAGAGCTATATTGACGTTCGTAAGGCTTGGAAATCCTACAAGATGGACGCCTTTGCCCATAAAACGAGCAATACCACTCGTGCCTTCTTCTGTATTAATCTCTTGGATAATGTTTTTTCTTCCTATTTCATCGAAACTTTCACAACCAGTGATGACCAGTGCAGACATTTCTCGTATTTCGTCTTTAAAACTTTTAATGATGGCCTTGAAAGCCTCGATTTCTCCTTTCTCGTACACGCCATTCCTGAACGTGAACAGGATCAGATTGATTCCTTCGGGAACTTTCGTCGTAGAATAATCTATGATGTGTCTAAAAATGGTTTGCTTCTCAATCGGAGCACTATACGGGCCAACAGTATCGATGATCTTGATGTTGTAATGTACTTTTCGAATTGGGTCTTTTTCTTCAGCATCCATAGTAGTGGCTTGTCTAGTGACGCTTTCCATCGAAGACTGAACGTGAAATACATCTTTAGCCAAGATTTGGTTTGCGATGGTTTTCTTCCCGGTGCCTGTTCTTCCGAGTATAACAACATTTCGTTTTTGTAAGATCTCTAGTTGAGCTGCCATAGCGCTTCCAGCTTAATTTTTCTTCGTCCTCTTGTTCAGTTCTTCTTAGCTTCTTTTACAGAGGGAGGATACAATGGTTGCTCTTGTCGCAACTATAGATAGAGGTGTTTACAGTCAAACCTGTTTTAAAAACTGGTATTACAGAAGGGGGGTGTACAGCATACGCCTTCCCTCCCGATGTCCCCTGGAAATGGAATACTAATTACCTTGGACGAAGTGACTGATTCGCTGAACCACTGAAGACATATCTAACAACAAACCCACACAAACCGGTATCTTTTCTATAATTAAATATGTGCTAGATTCTGACATGCTTCTGGAAGCTTTTTCACGACTTTCATGCAGCTATACTGAGAATGGAAATAACTGGTATTTAGAATTATGTCACTAGCTGGAAATTTGTGTTGTATTCTACAGACCTATAATCTGTAAGACATTTGATGCGATAAGAAAAACAAGCTTGACCTGCGTCCAAACTGGTTTTGCATTTTCCAAGAAAAAAGGCGCGTTACAGGAAGCAAATACCTTGGCTACCTTGATGCAAACTAAAACCTTGGAATCTTGACAGCTTATATTATCCATGTAAACATGCAGTCTAGAGTTTAGAAGTGAAAGCCAAATTTTTATTTTTTATATTTTTTGAATAGAGGGAATCGACCCCCCGCGTAGATTTAATATCTTTCCGGCTTAAAAAAACAGATTTGTGTTTGAATCTGCATGATTTTCATGTCGTATACGATGGGAATTGCTTCAAGTAAAGGATCTGGATGTGTTTTGGTATAGTAGTGATATCGGTTGCCGGGTTGTTACGTGACCATAAATCCGCCAAAAATAACGCGTTTTTGGTGTTCTAAAAAACATTAAGCCCGTTGAAACAAACAATAATCCGTGTGGAATGCATGTCTACAGATTTGTGGTACTGAGAAAAATAAAACACAAAATTGAAATAAATAAAGTTTATCCATCTATCTATCTTGAGGCAATCACGGATTCGTACAACAACGAACCATTATGAACAGGCAAAGCAACAGTTGCAAACCAAATTGCAGGGACAGAATTAATGCTTCCATGTTGGCACTTCGCCTGAAGGTGCACACGAGAAGTAAGATCAGCAAGAGAAAGAATCAATCAATCTATTTATTCCTCACTGTTCTTGGAACAGTATATATTTAGTGCCCCTCTACTAGAGCAGGCTAGGACTTTACAAGATTGTGGAGGGTTCTAGTGAAACATGCTTTCCTATTTATCACGATTGCTTCCATTTAAGGTTCTTATACTGATAACTGAGTGATTATTATTAAAAAAAATTAAAGGAAAAATGAAGAAAACAAGAATAGCGGTTCTGGCAGGGTGCCCGCCATAACCTGATTAACCTATTACTGTGGTCCCTCGTATTAATACTTTTTCCAATTTATTATGTTATATCATAATTGGATGTTATCCAACCGTTTACAAAATAGTACAAAAAGCTGCAACTTTTTCCCAGAACCCTTTCTCGTGTACCACCTTGGTCATAGGAATATCTTCGGAGGTGAACACAAGTTGTTTCAATTTTTGCTCATCGACTTGCATACCTTCTTCAAAAATCTTTTTCAGTTGTTGTTTACATCGTTTGAGGTCTGGAAACCCTACAACAACAATACCTCTTTTCATAAATGCTGCAATATCTTTTGTCCCTTCACTTTCTTGAAACTCTTTGATGATTTCATGGCGACAGTCTTCGTCCTCTCCCTCGCGTTTTGTTATTACCAATCCAGCCACACAAGAAAAGCTCGGAAAGTGCTTAATCATGCAATCAAAGGTTTCTTTCTCCTGTGATGTGAATCGCTCTTGGCTATGCACAAAAAGCACCAAGTTTATTCCTTCAGGGACTTCACGTTCTATGAACTCTCTGATGTCTTGCAATTCTTCTCCAATCTTAAGTTTCCCCTGTCAGAATGTCAGAGGCCACGAGTATCGATGATTTTCAAGTCGAATTGAATTCCACAGTTTTCGGGAAAGGTCATCCTATAGCTTGAGCATGTTTGGTTCCCTCTTTTGCACTCTCATGGCTACCAACTACAAATGTACTTCGAATTCATCCCGACCCAGTATTTTGTTGGCCACTGTAGATTTCCCTGATCCCGTCTTGCCAAGAAGAACGACGTTGCGCTTGTAAAGTTGTGACGCCATGCTTCAGCGAAGTTCAATGATCTGACCGTCTAGCTGGCTAAACTTCGAGGCCGGCAGGGTTCCAAGAAGCAACAAAACTGATGTATATTCTCATTCCTAAGTCTCATTCCTAGAAGTTTCATTCCTAGAAGTCTCATTCCTAGAGGTCTCATTCCTAGAAGTCTCATTAATTCCTAGAGGAGAGCATTGTGGATCCTCATCACTCATGCAAGGCTGGTCCGAAAAATATGAAACGACATGCAAAACACTATCGAAGACTCGTAGAATGGCAAAGGAGGCGAATATTCACGAAAGAACCATTATATTGATTGGAAGAACAGGAACAGGCAAAGCAACAGTTGCATACCGAATTTCAGGGAAAGAATGCTTCCATGTCATCCTCGGGAACCCAGGGCCAGGGGTATATAACGAGCGACAGAATAATATACCCCTGGGTTCCCGAGGATGCTTCCATGTTGGCACTTCGCTTGAAGGTGTCACACGAAAAGTTAGATCTACAGACCAAGAAGAGAAAGAAGCGACAGATGAAGACCGACAAGTACACTACAGGATCAAGACTATCGACAGTGTTGGTCCATTTGACTGCAAAGTTTCTATCGATGCCATCGTCACAAAAAATCAGAGAATTTTCGTCCAGCAAAGAACCTCGTGGAATAAACCTTGTTCTGTTTGTGTTACGGGAAGGTGTGTATACAGACGAAGAAATCCAAGCTTTACAAGACATCACTAAAGCATTTAACAAGAAAATGAAAGAGGTATGTGCGTTGGTCATTACTGGTCGACTGGTTGTGAAAGTCTTGGAGACGAAGCCAAACATGACTTAACTCCAAGAGATTAAAACAGAAGAAAAAGTTATTGCTGAGTTTATGGGTCAAGGTATTTATCCAGTGGGATTCCCAAGTCTCGAAAATGTCAAAGAAATTTTGAAAGCAGAGACGAGCAAGGGATCAAATCTGATGCTGAAGGACTCAGAGAACTTGCTATGAATGCTGATAAAAAGGTCACGCACATATAAGGCTTGTATCTAATGTTTAAAAATCGAGTACTCGAATTGTATCAGTGAATACAGTATAGATACGCAGCCTCGAGGTTTATAAGTGACTTCTAAAACCCAACATTCATTTAAATTTAAAAATTTCCGATCGAAAAAGTTAAAGAAAATCACAAATTTGTATGTAAGTTTATTTATTCCTCAGAAGCAATGGTTGGGCTGCCTGTGCCCTACCCTTAGTAGTGATTTGCTGTGCAATATACTAGTTACCAGTGAATGGTCACCAGGCCCTCTCAATTTATCCCACCAAACGCAAAGGTTTCTGGGTATGTCCCCTGGCATACCCAGAATGCTTTGTGATTAATGAGGGGGCCTGGTTATTGGCAACTCATTCATTAAAAAAGACCACCGATATGTACAACATTCTAGTGTACAACATTTGACTAACAACCATAAATATGTCTAACTAATTGAGCTCTGATAAAATGTATTTGATAGGTGTCTGTTATGTAGTTGCAAAAAGGTATAAAAGTCCTTTAGCAAAATTAATGATTTCACTTCCACCAAGTTTGGATTCTCCATACACTCTGTCAACAAACGAAATGGGGACCTACAAATGGTAACAAATCAAACATGAATAATGGGAATGATGGCGATGACAGCTTGATGATGGTAATGATGATAAAACAGTAGTCATGATTGAGCACATTCATCAATGATGATGGTGATGGCTATGAATGTGATAATGGTAATAGTGATGATGGTGATGGCTATGAATGTGATAATGGTAATAGTGATGATGTTGATCAATGATGATGGTGATGGTAATAGTGATGATGGTGATGGCTATGAATGTGATAATGGTAATAGTGATGATGGTGATGGCTATGAATGTGATAATGGTAATATAGTGATGATGGTGATGGCTATGAATGTGATAATGGTAATAGTGATGATGGTGATGGCTATGAATGTGATAATGGTAATAGTGATGATGGTGATGGCTATGAATGTGATAATGGTAATAGTGATGATGGTGATGGCTATGAATGTGATAATGGTAATAGTGATGATGGTGATGGCTATGAATGTGATAATGGTAATAGTGATGATGGTGATGGCTATGAATGTGATAATGGTAATAGTGATGATGGTGATGGCTATGAATGTGATAATGGTAATAGTGATGATGGTGATGGCTATGAATGTGATAATGGTAATAGTGATGATGGTGATGGCTATGAATGTGATAATGGTAATAGTGATGATGGTGATGGCTATGAATGTGATAATGGTAATAGTGATGATGGTGATGGCTATGAATGTGATAATGGTAATAGTGATGATGGTGATGGCTATGAATGTGATAATGGTAATAGTGATGATGGTGATGGCTATGAATGTGATAATGGTAATAGTGATGATAATGAAAGTAAGACAACAAGGGCAATAGAGCAGATTTCATGACCGTGATAAACTTACGACATGGGCATTCTGTGCAGTGACAATAATAATAATAATAATAACCTTTATTAACGTGTCAAATTATTTGCCTAGCTTACACCAGCAATGCTAGCTTCCCTCGCATCCATTTTTAGTTCTGTCACGCAACCATGATATTTTAGGATTTATAATAAATCGTGCCGTGCCATGACCATATTCCATGTGCCATGTTTTTCCAGTCATACAAAATCTGCTCTATTGTTAGTAGTGATGGTGGAATTATTGGTGAAAATGGTCATGAATGAATGATGGTAATGATGAAAATGAATCATATCAATGTGGCTGTAGCTGGCGTATCTAGCAGTTTCATGGATGGTATTGATGTACTACACTGTACCTCTCCAATTGAAAATCCTAACTGTCTTGCTCTAACTATCATTTCCATTTGAAACACATATCCTTTGGAGACACATGAATCTACCAGCTTCTGCAGCACTTCCTTCTTGTACAACCTATCAAACCATCAGTGAATAGAAGTTAAGTTCTTAGTCTTATGTATAGGTACTGATGACCAGATCTAGAAAGAATAGTTTCAGTGTAACATAATGATGTGTGTCCTGCATTGCTGCAGCCTCTCCCTCACATCCGTTTTTAGTCCCGTCACCCAACGTTCCCGTTGCGTGACGGAACTAAAAACGGATGCGAGGGAGGCTAGCATTGCTGGTGTATGATGAAAATTACTTTGTAATTCTAGTTTACCCAATAAAGTGTTATTTATTTATTTATTTTGTATGGAAGTTACCAGTACAAGTTCTTACGTATAGGTACTAATGACCAGATATAGAGAAAGTTGCAGTGTTACATATGATGCATGTCAAACCTAAGAGTGTAACCTGCATTTTTTTTCCTTCTATTTAGCTTTTGCCGCTGTTTCGTCCTCATTAATTGTAAAAAGCATCGAGACTATTGTATGATGCGTTTATAAAGAACTTATTATTATTATTATTAAAACAATAATTAACAGTTTCATTGTATCAGTTGTTATTATATATGCCACAAGCTAATTCAGGTAAAATTGCACGATCTGATTGGTTGTTTAGCGGGCAAGGTTCTGCGGTAATGCCCGTGGGCGATTACTGATTTTTTGTCATGACAAAAATAACCTCACCTCAATTAAAAATGCCATATAATATATAACTTAATAACCACGATCAGTACAGGAAAATATCAGACCTTGCTGTACATACTGACCTCGCACTCGGTTATTAAGTAGTTATTAGAGAGCTTAAGCAGCAGACGTTTTTGTCAACACGGACGGCACGTGCACTGACGATTGATGTTCAAGACACTGTTGACGTCCGTGACGGCAATCTACGACATGAAAACAGGTGAAGTGCCGTCGTAGATTGCCGTCACAGATGTCAACGGTCGTTTCGAACATCATTCGTCAGTGCGTGCGCCGTCCATTTACCTAAAACTTCCCGTCAAGTCAGATACACCTGGCCGTAGAAGAATCTGAGTAAGATAGTTTGCACCACGACTGTAAAACAGAAAAGGAAATGTCATGAAGTATTGACACTTGTTATCAGAGTTTACTTGACGTATGAAAACAACAAGATGGACAGTATAGACTAACAGAACTAGGGTTGTAGAATGGTAAAATCCCAGATTCTCTAAGATGCTGGGGGCTGCAGTATACTCAATAAAAGGAAAGATATGGTGCAACAGTGCGCACAATATTCCCAGCAAGTGCACAATTTCAGTATGCGACATGTTGTGCACAATATTGCAGAAGTAGAATCACATTGGTCACAATAACTGCAGCTCAAGTGGACACACGCTGTAATCATAGAGCAGATTCCGTATGACTGTGAAAAATCATGGCACATGGCACAGTCACGGCACAAAAACATTCAAAATCCTAAATCATCATGGTCACAGTACGGCACGTCCGTGTTGTAAGTTGTTCACAGTCGTACGAAATCTGCTCTATTGCCAGCAATACTGCATGTAGTGTTGCACCACGTGTCTGTACCTAAGCATACAGTACAAATAACACCTCTCCTTGTAATAATCACCTTATAAGTTTTCGCTTTAAATCCCATCCAAAAACCCCACCATTTCCACTATACCGTGTCCCCGATACTATGTCGTAGTTGTGTTCTTCTTGTTTTCTGTACAAACAAAAGGAAACATGAACAATGTAAAACTTCCTTTTTTTTAAACACAACAATGTAAAACTTCCCTTTCATTCCGTAATGAATAGTCACCAACAAATAATTGTTGTGAAACTTGGGTTGAGTTTATATGGACAACCATACTCCAGTTTGGAGTTGTTGAAACACCGCTGTATAGTACTCCTTGACAAAATATATCCGCCTGCTCAAGCAACCTTAGCCTCAGTGTAAATTATTTATAAATACCAACAAGATCACAAAATATTGCTGACACTGGAGAATAAAATATATATATTTGAACTTTTTGGATTCCACTGGTTATATTCTCTACATTGAGGCTAAGGCTGAGCAAATGTGTCTTTAGTCCAGAACTGACCCCATGTTACTCAATAACTATATAAATACTGGGTGCGAAAGAAATATAAAGACCATGAGAAGTGTGTGCATAATCTAGGAAATGGAGAAAAGAAAATCGGGAAAGGTCTTCGTGTAGCTGCACAAATTCTCCTGGCTATTGTTTTTTTATGTAAAAACAATACATAGAACAACAATAGAACAATAGCCAGGTCTTTTGAGAAGCTACACAAAGACCTGACCGAAAATCGTCTCTAGCTCTCTCTAGCTCAGCTCTTCTGCTCTTCGCTGCACACGTAGATAAGTGGGTCCAGTTCTGGACTAATGTGTCTTTTGTCAAGAAGTACAGCGGTACCTAAACAACTCGAAATTGGAGTATTGAAAAGATACTCCTACCTGATAAACTCTGGAATAAACTTTGGCTGAAATGAATAAAAAGCTTTATTATTGAAAGGGTCTAATCAGTAGAATTGGGTGAACCAGATGACCCTAGGTACAGCACTGCAGAATACCACTTACATGGTGAGAAAGGTCAGCATCCATGATAATAATAAAGTTGCCTGTAGAATGTTTAATCCCGTGAACATACGCAGTTCCTTGTAAATTAATAAGTAACCATTATTAGTAGCTTGAATGAATTATTATTACTTCATGTCGATAAATATTCATTCAACACAACATCATTCTCTTAGGTATTCCCCCCATGAAAGGCATTATTTGCCTGACATATGACTGCAGACAATAAGATTTATACACAAGCACAAGAAGTCTTATTTCACTGTGAAAATGGGCCTGATGCAAGCATAAGCACAAGCGCAAGAGGCCTTATGTCACTGTGAAAGCGGGCCTGACGCAAGCATAAGTGCAAGCACAAGAGGCCTTATGTCACTGTGAAAACGGGCCTGACGCAAGCATAAGTGCAAGCACAAGAGGCCTTATGTCACTGTGAAATTAACAGGCCTGATGCAAGCATAAGCGCAAGCACAAGAGGCCTTATGTCACTGTGAAAATGGGCCTGACACAAGCAGAAACACAAGGATCAAACTTTCTCCATGAGCTTATTAAATCTGTCTGTTTTCATGTCAGTTCTTATGTTTGCGAGTGAGTCCCAATATTCTTCTTGGTCAGGATTTACTAAAATAATGAACTTGACTCATCAGATTGTCTGCACTTCCAAAATATTTCTCCAGACTCCCCCTTCCTGTGACCCCTACCCTGGGGTTTGACTCGTTATAAACTAGTACTTGGCTAATATGGCAGATCAATGATACAGACTACTAAGTAAAGACACTGGTAAAGACCAAGTATTGGGACTCGCTTGCAGTCTAGTGAAGACCTGGCGTTAAGCAGCGCAATGGGACTGATGATCAATCACTTTATTTAACAACGAGAGATGGACTGGTTAAAGCCCTAGAGTACTAAGACAGCTAATATTCTGTATGATAATCCATATGAAACATCATAGAAAGGTATTTCTGGATGGTGCAGCTCACCTAAACCTAGTTTTCTTGGCCTGGGTCTCAGTACCTAATAAACATTGAAGTCAAGTGATCAGTAAACTTAAAATAATATGTGATGTAATTCTAACAAATGTTTTAGAGAACAATGTAGTAAAAGAATGTTTTTGAGAAACGAGATATTGAACTCATACAAATGACTGCCGAACCACACCACAGGAATCCCAGTCATACAACTGACAACGATGAAACATGATACAAATGTTGAGGGTGGGAGGTCTGTGGTTAGGAGAAGCATGACGCGCAGTGGATCATTTTTAGGCAAGTTGGGAAATTTGTTCATTACAAAAATGTTTGAATATCTGCGCTCACATGCTCTAGCTGTGCTTGCTAACATGGAGCATGCGGCGCACGCATCCTTTGGCCAATCAGAGTGCGCGTTATATCATAGTAATTTTATAATAATAATAATAATAATAATAATCAATTTATATAGCGCTATTTCTAATTTATCCAATAGCGGTTTACAATAAAAATAATAATAAAAATAGAAATAAAAATAATACATAATAAAGCCACCTTAACACAATAACTCACAATTTTATCACTGCCATATATTTTTTCCAGTTGTTTGGCAGCTTCAAGAGTGCCATCAGGGCTCCCGTCATCTATGATTATTATTTCATAATCACAGCCACTATGAACATAATATGAGTATAAAATAAATAGTATGCATTCCTCGCTTTACATGTACCAAATACTGTTCCTTAGAGTTGTATTTGTATGAGTGAGAAGTACATGTAGTTACAGTACAGTCCGTGTCCAAGCATTCTGATTGGCTGATCAATGATTGCACACTGTGATTGGTTGAATATATGTTGTTGATTCCATACTGTGACTGTAACCCCATGCAATAGGTTTCCCACTCATATGAAAATGACTCTTATAATAATTGACTAGCGTGCACTCACACAACACAAATCAATAGACCTTATGCCTAATGACATAATGTGACTACAACTACCAGAATGCTTTGCAAATTTTCTTCTTTTTTTCTAGATTTTTAATCGCTTGTGAGGTAATTCATTCAATGGGCGTGTAACACCTGTCACGTGACTTTTTAAATTTTCACCGAAGACAAACGAAAATACCATAACTTGAAAGAACATACTAAAATTAGTAAAATTTGAAAATTTGAAAAGAATCAAGCAAATAAGAAAAACGTTAACGGCTTTCAAAGTTTCCCGCTTTGACAAGGATTTGTATGGGTTTTTCGCTTGGAGGGCAAGCGTTGCCCCCCAACATACATTTCCATACAAAAAAGGCAAAGTTTGAATGCCTGTAACTATTGCCCTATTTACGTATTTCCCTTCAAACTTTCCACTTTTACTAACTTTAGCATGCTCTTTCCAGTTATGATATTTTCGTTTGTCTGCGGTGAAAAAAAAAGTCATGTGACAGGTGTTACACGCCCATTGTAAATTACGTAAATCAGTTTTAGCTGCCAAGTAATGTTTAATAAACAGTTCACAATTCACTAAGACAAAGGGTACTAATTATCTCACAAAAGAAGATGCGCAAAGCATTCTGGTAGTTGTAGTCATATTACGTCATTATGCATAAGGTCTATTCTAACTTCAGCAACATAATACGCACAATGCTGCATGCAACATGTTGCAGGGGTGGACACATGCTGTATTAGTACATGTTGTTGGCAATGTTGTGAACAATTATGTTGCACCAGGTGTCCGCACCTTCAACCAGTAAAGCCAATGCCCCATTAACACCAAGCCTTAAACAAGTTTTCAAGTGGATTACCTGAACAGGTTTAGAAAACTGCATAATCTTTGGTGCAAAACTGGACGCAAACTGTCCTTTATCTTACACTTACAGTTTATAAGTTAAGCTTACCAGTAATACACAATATAAATTTCATTACAGAATCAAGAAAAACCCAGATTAAATCCAATATACAAAACAGGAAACAAATCTGAATACAACAATGCACAATAATCTACAGCAAGCAAATAAAGAAACTACAAAACATACATCAAATCTATCTCACAAACAAAACAAACTTATTTCTTGTTGGAAAATCAAATGAGAAAATGGATGAGAATTTCACAAGTTTATGTCCAACACATACAAATTTATCCACATAGAAAGTTTGTACGTGAAGTTACCTTTCTGTGAAAGCGTTAACGATCAACCAAACAATAAGAGGAAGGTTTTCGCGTTCGTTGTAAGTCGGAAGAAGTATAGAATACTTGTTTTGGGCCGCCATTTTGGATTTTACGTGGCAGGTACCACAGGAAACCCAATTCCACAGGGAACCCACGTGTCTTCAGACAAACCATGAGCATATCTATAGATGTTTTTCCTCCCAGTTATTACAAGTGCCACCCAATACCCTTATGACCACGTCTTTACAGTAACCAAAAGAATGATTGTTTTTCTCAAATTCTTCAAACTCCAGAGGATCAACATGTTGTGGCTGTTGTGGGGTGGCGACCTTTAGTTAAATACTAGTCATGCTCGATTAGGATTGTCACCAGTGGAAAAATACAGTCCCAATGATTGGAAAATGAAATATAAAACCTATGCAATTCTATCTATCTACTGGTATCTATCTACCATTACTTGAGTCCATCCAAAGGATTATTATTTCAAGTGGTCAGGGCCTGGTTGTTCGAAAGCGGGTCAACGCTAACCCAGGGTTAAACATAGCTACAGTAATCTGGCTATTTGATTGGATGAGAGGCTATATTTAACTCTGCATTAGCATTAACCTGTTTTCGAACAACCGGGCCCAGGGTTCCAACTGTTTCTATGTACGTAATAATCCCAGGGGGGGGGGGGGGGGGGGGGGGGGGGGGGGGGGGGGGGGGGGGGGGGGGGGGGGGGGGGGGGGGGGGGGGGGGGGGGGGGGGGGGGGGGGGGGGTACTCAGGTGTATCAATGACAGGGAGGTGCGAAGACCTTTTTTGGGTTTGAAATTCACGTCTTGGGACTTTTTTGTGGTTATCAATTTTCTGGACTTTTTTTTATATAAAGATTTTGGCAAGGACTTTTTGGGAGATTGATAAAAATGATATCCTACCGTTCTAGATTTTCTGCGGAGAAAAATTGGACTTTTTTTGGGGTTACAATTTTGGGCCATTGGACTTTTTTGGGTCTTGTTTTTGCATAATGGACTTTTTTGGGGTTTAAAAGTTTGGCTTCATTCGCACCTCCCGTCACTGATACCCGAGTACCCCCCATGGGGTAATAATAGTCTATGATCAAAGGTGGGCTTTGATTGACTTCATTGTGTTTACAGCATGAAGCGCAAATGTATGACCACCTATAATGTATTCGCATACTTTCGTCTCAGCCATTATCCCATCAGCTTTGTAGGATTGTCTTATCTTATCTCTGATCTAATGGCTAATTGGAGGATGGTGAGACAAAAGTATGCAAACACATTAAAGGCGGCCATAGTTGGTAGCTTCGTGCTGTAATTGGAACCCCAACATTCTCCATCATTTAAAAAAAACAGCAAACAAATACAGCATATAATCACACCAATAATCAAGGTCAAACAGAAATTTTATTAGGGATTTTAAAGAGAACAAATCTACTTGGCTTCCTTCTTCAACTTCTTGATCTCTGTGCGAAGGATGCGGTTTTTCTGTTAGAAATAAATATAAAGTTATTAAAAATTAAGTTATAATTATTGCTTCATTCTTCTGAACTATTATAAATCGATTGATCACTGCATACTACTGGATAAGCTTGAGATCTATTATTATGGATATCTATGGTGTAAATAAAAAAATTAATGCCCAAAGAAATGGTTCAAGTCTTATTTAAGCTTCATTTGACTAAGCACTTAAAATTGATGAAGTTTGTTGTAAAACTGATACAGTTCGCTACCATGGATTGTTCAGAATGTGCTTAATGGAATCATGTTATTCATAACCCAGTGCAATTCATCACCACATCTCCATGTACTGTACCTTTCAAACACCGACATGACAACAAATAATAATAAATTAGTTATTAACACTTTCTTTTAACCCTCTCTGTATCAACATAAAGGAAGAGGAGATGTTCGCCGAGGTCAGGGGAAGGAAATTGACTGGGCATAAGCTGGACAGTGTGACCAGACAGGCCTGCAGGTTAAACCTACATGTAACACAGAAGACCTAAGAACAACTGTAGGTCATGTGGACATGAAATGTTCCTCCTGGGCCTGGACAACCATGGGACTCACACAGGATAGTGTTGGATGACAGAAATCTCTTGGCCGACCAGTGCTTCACTGAAAGCCAACAGGGCGGAAATGATGGTGTACCAACAAACCTCAAAACTATCTTTCTAAGAAGGGCACCTTGACATGCATACTGCTCAGTAAAAGTTGCCCCTGATGGTGTTCCAGTTTAGAAAGGATCACGGTGATGTCAACTCACCTTTTGCTTGGCAAGCTTGAGCTTGAAGCGGTCAAAGTCATCCAGAGTTGCCCTCTTCTTGCGCATGACAAGTTTCTTGGACCAGTTGGTCTTTTCCCACTTTTCTTGTACTTCTTCAGCTTCGAAAGCCTTCTTGACAGGACCACTTCGGGCAGATCGTCCAACCTTGATCTTGAAGTCAGTCAGAGACAGGTGCTTGAAGTTGATAGCCTGACGGCACACGCTGGTACAGGGACCATCAATTAAAGCCTATTTAATATAAATAATAGCAATGAGCCTCATATATCAGTGTTACAACAGTACCTCTCCCTGTCAGAAAGCACAATGCAGTCAACTTTTATTTCCTCGCCAGAGTAATTATTACTCAGTGGGCTGCCTATGGCACGCCAAGTTAAAAAATTGGCTTTCTTTTTCTTATGGCCACAAATCGCTAACTGGTACCAAGGCACATGCGCTCTAAGCCCCTGACGAAACCGAAGGCTGATTGCTGAAGTTCACCGAGCGAATGCTTATAGAGCATCTTGTTCCACTTTAAATTTCAAATATTATTGTACTGTTCAGAAATTAGCTAAAATGGAATCATGACATTCATAACCCAGTGCGTTTCATCACAACAGTACAATCAATAACAGGGTAACCACGTAAATAGATCTATGATCAAAATCTAAATTCTCCTTCAGGCCCTTTGAATTCCAAAGGAGAATAGATTTTAATCAGAAATCGATTACTATCAAACTTTTGATATATGCTTCACATTTCACACTTCACATTTCACACACATGTACATGTAGAAAAGTTTCAGAGCAAGGCTAACGGAAATAATGATCGATGATTTGTGAAGGGTAAAATAACATATTGAACTTGACAAGTGTCAAAGTTCATTTTTCCTGGCTTCGCATTGGACGAGAGGATCTCAAGTGAAACTCTGAATGAGCTATTTTATATGCATTTTGATACTTCAAATGTTAACCCAATAAACTAGTTATCAAAAATAACAGTCCACAATGCATACTATACAATATTATTATATACTGTATGTTAAAAAGTGAATAGAATTTATGGGCAATTTTTGTATTGAAATCAAAAGAACAATGTTGTTGTTGAAAGTGTATTATATATTTTAGCTTAATACCCTCTTAGTATATTCCATACTGTTTTAACAGAACTTCGAAAATATAAAGATTAAATATGTAACATCATAGCTAAACGTATACATTTGCAACATTGTAAACTATTAAAGTTTGAATACATGAATCAAGCCAAGGTCACTAAGTAATATAAACAAACTCAAAATATTAACTTTGTTTACAAGAAATGATAAGTTAAAGGATTGAAATAGCTAAGTACATATTTCGACAAAGTCCCGGCGAAAATACACGCGAGTGAATAAAAAACATTCCACAAAACTGCACAAGAACAAATGACATTACCAACAACATACAAACGTACAGGCAGCAGCTAGCCCTTTAATCAGCCTATAAAGCCACACAATCATTAAGCTAGAGTCTCAGATACTCCCTCTAATTAGTTCGTAAGATAAGAACAACTAGAAGCTCAAAGACAAACCGTATTTTGGTGAAGAACGTGTAAGCTTACTAACCCTGTTCTGGTCGACGATATCAACGATGACACAAAGCTTGCCTTCATCGGCTCCGGAGTTGATCAAGGCCACCCGGCCGACCTCAACAAAACGTCTGTAAACCTAATGAACATGTATGTATGATATTGTAAGGATCGGAGTGTTTTTTAGCCAGATATAAACCAAAGAATTGAGGCTTTTTTCTACACGTGGACTCACCATCTTGGATTTGGGGAGAGAGGAAGAAAAAGAAAGCTCCCGGATGACTTGAAGCGCAAAGGGGTCTGGGTAAATCACAACTTCCCAGTCTCCTCTCGTTTTTTGTTTCGATCATTTTTTCTCTGTTTTCCCCTTCCTTTCTTTCTTTGCTATTTTCTGTGTATCGCCGTAATTATATTCAAACGGACTGCTTTATTTTTAAAAGCTATTTATTTCGTCAGGAGCCCGGGCTCCTGATTTCGTTCATTGTTTCATTTCCCTCTTTTCACATTTCGTTCGTTTTTCTACTCTTCTTTCTTCCCTCAGTTTTTTCTTCACTTCATTCCCTTCTTCAGTTCTCTCTTTCTTCTCCTCGCTTCAAACTTTACTGAAACATACAGTGCCGGAACCTTGATTTAACGAAGTGCTAAGAGACGGGGAAATTGGTTCGTTATATCGGGGTTTTGAGCCTCCTTTGCAGACGCTTTTTGACGCGGTTTTTCCCACGCTTGTTGGGAGGGGGGAAACGCGACGCAATAAACCTCCGCAAAGGAGGAATAATCGGGGTTCTGTTCAATCCCCAGTATAGTTTTTCGTTATATCGAGATTCCACTGTACAAAGAAGGCGTCAAGAACCCCCGTACGTTTATCCGAAAAGATGTAAGTTCTCCGAACAGACTAGACTGTGAATTACAGTCCCTCTTTTCCCTCCAGACTCCGAGTCGAACGAGAGAAAAACAATCCTGGACGCGCGGATCGAGGGAGTGTTCGCAGAATACAACAGACCAGGATCCTTTACGTTTAAAATAGAAAGAACACACACGCAATAGACTATATATCAAAATCAAACATATCAAATCCATTTGTCAAAAATGATTGTTTGAATAAATCCTATATTTGAATTTGATATTTACCCATTATTGCATTTAAAAACTACTGTTATATATAGTTACATCATTATAAAAATAACTGTTTCGTAATTAAGTTGAGTAGGAAAACTTGGTTCTTCATAAATAAGTTATATATACCAGTAAGAATAAGCTATTAGAGTACAATCACTAAAACCGTGCAACGTTTTGCACTAAATAGTACTAATAGCACTAAATAAACGATAAAAAATAATGGGAGCATCAGTATTTAGTGCTAAATAGTACTAAATAGCACTAAATAAATAATAGAAAACAATAGTGTAGTCTAGGAGCATCAGTACTTAGTGCTAAATAGTACTATTTATGTTGCACGGTTAAGTGTTTGTACTCTACGAGCTCGCTATTTGAGGACATTATGATCACTAACTCAGTATCATAATATGCTGTACCCGGGGGGGGGGGGGGGGGGGGGGGGGGGGGGGGGGGGGTACGTGCTCCAATGAAACACTGACGGCGATGCTCGTACCTAAAGCAACCACCGTTTACATGTAATTTACCTAAAGGTACCAGAATCCTGACCTTGTGGGCGTGGCAACAAATAATTTTTACCCCTAAAAGGTACCAATACTTCTTAGCAAGTCTGAAACGTACCATATAATTCAAGGATTTAATACCCTAAAGGTACGGGATAAACTCTTATTTGTAAATGGGGGTCTCCCCTGATGCTATGTAGGATATCTGGTTAGTTCACTAGAGACGCACCGTTATTTGTATATGGGGATCCCCCCTGATGCTATGTAGGATATCTGGTTAGTTCACTAGAGACGCACCGTTATTTGTATATGGGGATCCCCCCTGATGCTATGTAGGATATCTGGTTAGTTCACTAGAGACGCACCGTTATTTGTATATGGGGATCCCCCCTGATGCTATGTAGGATATCTGGTTAGTTCACTAGAGACGCACCGTTATTTGTATATGGGGATCCCCCCTGATGCTATGTAGGATATCTGGTTAGTTCACTAGAGACGCACCGTTATTTGTATATGGGGATCCCCCCTGATGCTATGTAGGATATCTGGTTAGTTCACTAGAGACTCACCGTTATTTGTATATGGGGATCCCCCCTGATGCTATGTAGGATATCTGGTTAGTTCACTAGAGACGCACCGTTATTTGTATATGGGGATCCCCCCTGATGCTATGTAGGATATCTGGTTAGTTCACTAGAGACGCACCGTTATTTGTATATGGGGATCCCCCCTGATGCTATGTAGGATATCTGGTTAGTTCACTAGAGACTCACCGTTATTTGTATATGGGGATCCCCCCTGATGCTATGTAGGATATCTGGTTAGTTCACTAGAGACTCACCGTTATTTGTATATGGGGGTCTCCCCTGATGCTATGTAGGATATCTGGTTAGTTCACTAGAGACGCACCGTTATTTGTATATGGGGATCCCCCCTGATGCTATGTAGGATATCTGGTTAGTTCACTAGAGACGCACCGTTATTTGTATATGGGGATCCCCCCTGATGCTATGTAGGATATCTGGTTAGTTCACTAGAGACGCACCGTTATTTGTATATGGGGATCCCCCCTGATGCTATGTAGGATATCTGGTTAGTTCACTAGAGACGCACCGTTATTTGTATATGGGGATCCCCCCTGATGCTATGTAGGATATCTGGTTAGTTCACTAGAGACGCACCGTTATTTGTATATGGGGATCCCCCCTGATGCTATGTAGGATATCTGGTTAGTTCACTAGAGACGCACCGTTATTTGTATATGGGGATCCCCCCTGATGCTATGTAGGATATCTGGTTAGTTCACTAGAGACGCACCGTTATTTGTATATGGGGATCCCCCCTGATGCTATGTAGGATATCTGGTTAGTTCACTAGAGACGCACCGTTATTTGTATATGGGGATCCCCCCTGATGCTATGTAGGATATCTGGTTAGTTCACTAGACGCACCGTTATTTGTATATGGGGATCTCCCCTGATGCTATGTAGGATATCTGGTTAGTTCACTAGAGACGCACCGTTATTTGTATATGGGGATCCCCCCTGATGCTATGTAGGATATCTGGTTAGTTCACTAGAGACGCACCGTTATTTGTATATGGGGATCCCCCCTGATGCTATGTAGGATATCTGGTTAGTTCACTAGAGACGCACCGTTATTTGTATATGGGGATCCCCCCTGATGCTATGTAGGATATCTGGTTAGTTCACTAGAGACGCACCGTTATTTGTATATGGGGATCTCCCCTGATGCTATGTAGGATATCTGGTTAGTTCACTAGAGACGCACCGTTATTTGTATATGGGGATCCCCCCTGATGCTATGTAGGATATCTGGTTAGTTCACTAGAGACGCACCGTTATTTGTATATGGGGATCCCCCCTGATACTATGTAGGATATCTGGTTAGTTCACTAGAGACGCACCGTTATTTGTATATGGGGATCTCCCCTGATGCTATGTAGGATATCTGGTTAGTTCACTAGAGACGCACCGTTATTTGTATATGGGGATCCCCCCTGATGCTATGTAGGATATCTGGTTAGTTCACTAGAGACGCACCGTTATTTGTATATGGGGATCCCCCCTGATGCTATGTAGGATATCTGGTTAGTTCACTAGAGACGCACCGTTATTTGTATATGGGGATCCCCCCTGATGCTATGTAGGATATCTGGTTAGTTCACTAGAGACGCACCGTTATTTGTATATGGGGATCCCCCCTGATGCTATGTAGGATATCTGGTTAGTTCACTAGAGACGCACCGTTATTTGTATATGGGGATCTCCCCTGATGCTATGTAGGATATCTGGTTAGTTCACTAGAGACGCACCGTTATTTGTATATGGGGATCCCCCCTGATGCTATGTAGGATATCTGGTTAGTTCACTAGAGACGCACCGTTATTTGTATATGGGGGTCTCCCTGATGCTATGTAGGATATCTGGTTAGTTCACTAGAGACGCACCGTTATTTGTATATGGGATCTCCCCTGATGCTATGTAGGATATCTGGTTAGTTCACTAGAGACGCAAACACAAGTATAAGGATCGAAAGTGCACAGCACATATTGGAAATACTTTGATCCTTAATTGTGCTTCTCCTTGCATCCAGTCAGTTTCATGGTGGAATTATTAAAGTCTCTGATGCTCGAGTGGATACTCTTTCAGCAAGGTTCATCTAATTCGTAATTAAACCAATTTTGAAAGCGACACGGTCTGGCACGAGCGTAACGTGGTTACTCTATCTAAAATATTTATTTCTACATTACAAGTTATGACACTAAGTTTGTATTAAATGGAATACACTGTCCAAAAAAATATCCTCGTGGGTTCCGACCATTATTTGCTCCTTCCGGAAACTCATCGGTGACTAATCGGAAAGGAATCGGAGTCGAATCGGATCCTAAAATTTATTATAGAAGTATGTGACTCACAGACAGTTTAACTGTCTTGTTTGGATTTGTTAAAACTGAATAGAGTTTCCTAGAAATTATAGACAAAGTTGTAATTGGGTGGATCAGCAGGGATGGGTGGGGGGCTTTCTGGTATCGGTATATTCTCTAAGTCAAGTAACCGTAGCTTGATCTCCATGTTTAGTAGTGTTTCCAGATCATCTTTGGAGCCTTCTGACGGCATCTGATAAAAACCAAACAAACAAAAAAGTTAAATGAAGGACTACGTCATGGCTGTATACAGTTGAATCTCTCTCTCAAGTGACCTCCCTTTGATAGGCAACATGGTCGATTGTGGGAGGTGGTCGCTTTTGGGTGGTCGTCGCGTACAAGAGACAAATATTACAGTGTTACAGAAAGACTGATGATTGATGATGATGTTGATGTTGATGATGCTGATGAAGAAGATACCTTTAAGGGAAAATTGCTGAACCACTTTAACATGTAAACCGATTGATTGATTGATCATTTTTAATCTATTCACAGACGTATTTATTTCTATATTTATATAGACTTTACCAACTTAATAAATGTAGATGTAGAGAAGTTGATGATGAAGTTGATGATGATGGTGATTGATTATGATGTTGTTGGTGATGATGTTGATGTTGATGTTGGTGGTGATGTTGTTGATGATGATGATGTTGTTGATGTTGATGTTGATGTTGATGATGTTGGTGATGTTGTTGATGATGTTGGTGATGATGTTGATGATGTTGATGATGTTGGTGATGATGTTGATGATGTTGATGATGTTAGTGATGATGTTGATGATGATGGTGTTGATGATGTTGATGTTGATGATGTTGGTGATGATGTTGATGATGATGATGTTGGTGATGCTGTTGATGATGTTGATGATGTTGGTGGTGATGTTGTTGATGATGATGTTGGTGGTGATGTTGTTGATGATGTTGGTGGTGATGTTGTTGATGATGATGATGATGATGTTGGTGATGAAGTTGACGACGATGATGATGATAGCAACGATTGTGATTGTGCCTAATACGTACCTCTTTGTTCAACAGCGCTGACAGCCCATCGACCCAGATATCAAACTAACAAAGAAATAATTATGGTCAGAGCCAACACAATACTTACAACACTAACTCAATAGTAAATATTCTTACCACTTGTTGGTTTGGCACCGTGAAGTTGAGGCTGTCATCTGAAGTATCACGCTCGTAAATGAGCGAGAAATAAAGGGCCTAAAAAGGAAGTTAAAACTACAATCAGTAGTCAACCAGTAGATTGTGTGATTGGAATACTACAAGAATGGTAGCCAAGAAAACTGGCATGGAGACTGAATGCTGCAGCATTATACGCCTGGTCGAGCGTCGAGCTACAATGATCAGTAGCCTACAGCTGTCCTATCCCTTCCCTCTACTCCTCTGGAAGAACCTGGTGTAGGATACAGTGACAGAATGCAAGGGCATGGCTATTACCTGTCGTCATCATCGCTGCTGATGCGATAGACAATGATGATGATGAGCAACATCCTATCCCCTCCCTCTACTCCCCTGGAAGCAACTGCTGTGAGGGAAGGGAAGGGTATGGCTATTACCTGTCGTCATCATCGCTACTTGTGCAGTGGACAATGATGATGATGAGCAACATCCTATCCCCTCCCTCTATTCCCCTGGAAGCAACTGCTGTAGGATACACTGAGGAAAGGCCAGGGTATGGTGATTACATGTCGTCATCATCGCTACTTGTGCAGTGGACAATGATGATGATGAGCAACATCCTATCCCCTCCCTCTACTCCCCTGGAAGCAACTGCTGTAGGATACAGTGAGGAAAGGCCAGGGTATGGTGATTACATGTCGTCATCATCGCTACTTGTGCAGTGGACAATGATGATGATGAGCAACATCCTATCCCCTCCCTCTACTCCCCTGGAAGCAACTGCTGTAGGATACAGTGAGGAAAGGCCAGGGTATGGTGATTACCTGTCGTCATCATCGCTACTTGTGCAGTGGACAATGATGATGATGAGCAACATCCTATCCCCTCCCTCTACTCCCCTGGAAGCAACTGCTGTAGGATACAGTGAGGAAAGGCCAGGGTATGGTGATTACATGTCGTCATCATCGCTACTTGTGCAGTGGACAATGATGATGATGAGCAACATCCTATCCCCTCCCTCTACTCCCCTGGAAGCAACTGTTGTAGGATACAGTGAGGAAAGGCCAGGGTATGGTGATTACAAACCTTAGTTTTCTTTTCCTTTGCGTGAGGGCAATCCTTGCCAACTACTAATTGCCTGATACCTAATATCGGCACTGAATTACAAATCACATGCATCATCAGTTAGAGCGTGAGTGATAATGACTATCACCATAGTTACCAACAACAACTCTCTGTCTGTCCTATATTATGCTCATCAACATTATTATCACAATCTCCCATGGAATGGACTCTAAGCAACCGTTGCGCATGCTCAAATAAGAAAATACAGGATTTCACCAGTCTTATTTCCTTCTCTCGCCCGGAGGAAGTAAGAAAAGGAGACTCTGTTCACAGGGTAGAGGACACAGGAATCCCAATATATTATACCACAGGAAGCTCAATATATTATACCACAGGAGGCCCAATATATTATACCACAGGAAGCCCAATATATTATACCACAGGAAACCCAATATATTATACCACAGGAAGCCCAATATATTATACCACAGGAAACCCAATATATTATCCCACACGCTCTACCACAGGAAGCCCAATATATTATCCCATGCGTTCTACCACAGGAAGCCCAATATATTATCCTACATATTATACCACAGGAAGCCCAATATATTATCGCACACGCTATACCACAGGAAGCCCAATATATAATCCCATACGCTCTACCACAGGAAGCCCAATATATTATCCCACATGCTCTACCACAGGAAGCCCAATATATTATCCTACACACTATACCACAGGAAGCCCAATATATTATCCCATACACTATACCACAGGAAGACCAATATATTATCCCACATGCTCTACCACAGGAAGCCCAGTATATTATCCTACACATTATACCACAGGAAGCCCAATATATTATCCCACACGCTCTACCGCAGGAAGCCCAATATATCGCACACACTCTACCACAGGCAGGAAGCCCAATATATTAACCTGCATGCTATACCACAGAAAGCCCTTTTTTCTAACTTCAAAAGAAACAGTTGGGTGGTATGTGACTGTACGAAACAACGGGCAAACTGCAAATAGTAGACTGAATGAAAACTCTGTAGTGGTGACAACTCTTTGTAAACCTACGTTTGTTGGGCAGTGCTTCCAACGAGGGGTTCTGTCCATCTTCACAATCTCCGTAGTGAAGGAACTTTAGGTTGGGCGAGAGTCTGCAGTACCATATATTATCTGTTGAATGAAAGCAACTTAGTTGGATACCCATTGGGGACATATAGTCGTTTTTGTATGAGTGGGAAGCAGTTATGGTATGGCTTGGCTCGTGCAAGGTGATGGTACCATGTAGTGATCATGCCATATTCAAGCACTCTGATTGGTTGAGCAACCATTTTGCGCTTTGTGATTGGTTAAATATATGTTGTCGATTCCGTACTGTGGCCATAACTCTGTGCTGTAGGTTTCCCACTCATACAAAAACGACTCTAATTCACAACATAGTCTATATGTACCTTTCTTCTTTCCCTTCTCGAACATTCTTCCTTCAATCAGTTGGTCAAGTCTCTGAAAGGAATAGGTTGAAATAAAACTTCACTTACTGTTGAGTACTGGAGCCAATCCAGGGGGGCTTCGAAAACAGACTTTTAAAAATAGGGGCACTGAGCTATGATTTAAGGATGCAGTGTAGGTCGAACCCAATTGACTAGATCGGCCACAGGGATACATATTTGCATGTCTTGTATTGAGTTAACATGACATTAGCAGTACTGGCCTCAGCCAAGAATCAGCAATCAAGGATCATATAGGTTAAAGCATGTGATTATTTGTGGGAAAGAGAAAAAGAGAAGAAAATGCAGATGATTGGATAGGAGAAGAGAGATGAGAGGAGTAGAATGGAGATGACAGAGAAGAGAAGAGAGAAGGGGAGAGAAGGGAAGGGAAGGAAGGGGACAGATGAAGAGAGGAGTGGAAAGTAGAGAGGAAAAGAGAAGGGAAGAGGAGAACAGAACAGAAGGGAGTATAACAAGGGGAGAAAAGCGAAAGGTAAATACAGAAGCACTCTTCTCTGCACAATGTTTCCATTTCACCATGGACAAGTTTACATTGTAAAGCTTTTCTACTCCTACCTGACGTTTTACTATCTCCTTTAATTCAGGGCTTATCTGCTCCTTAAGTTCTCTGCAAGAAAAAAAAACACCCGTTTTTTTTTTGCTACACATAGGAAATAAAGGTCATGTTAGAATAAGACCTGGCCATTATAACAGTCAAGTTTTGCTTGCACTGGTGAAGCAAATTTTGGAGAATTTGCTCAGTTGCAGAAGTCATGCAGCAGCTGCAAAAACAGTCAGCTGGAGATTTTGACTACAAAATATTTGAAAAAAAGATGCCGATTGTGCAAGTCAAAAGTCAGTTGCATAGTCCCTGTTTTTTTTATGACTCAGTAACAATGATAGTGACAGTATTTTAGAGTTAGAGTCATTATCGTATGAGTGGGAAACCTACGGTACCGTGACACTCAAATGGCTTCCTTTCTGAACCAATCAAAAAGCAGTGCAGATGCATCTCATCCAACCAGACTCTTTCAATATGCACGGTACCATAAGTACTTTACCATTCGTACGAAAACAACTCTATTATTATTGATTTGTCTTACACAACTGGCTTTGTCTGAAGTTCTAACATGTTCCTTTCGTGAAATTCTTGCTGCAACAGTCTGCCAATCTGTGTGAAGCCCAGGTTGAAGATATAATTCTGCAAAGACATTTACTCATTAATAAATTATTATTGTATGGTCAAAATCAACCAGGAACTGGCTTTTCAATCTACTCCAAACACAGCACTGGCTATTCAAAATGCTGCAGTAAATAAATCAATAAATAAATGTGTCAAGTGTTTATATATAGCAGTAGTGCTAGCAGGGACATGACTCTCACTTAATTCTGACTGTACATTCTATATTCTGTGCACTCATCTCACAAGTCCTGTTTTACTGAGGGAGGAAAACTGGAGTACCAGGAGAAAAAACCCTGAAGCGGCAAGAGAGAGAGAGAACGAACTGACAAACTCAACTCACATGAAGTGCCCGGGTCCACCAGGATGTGAACCAGGCACCACAGAGGTGGAGGCGAGTGCTCTCATCACTCAGCCATGTGCCTTGCACTCTGCTGCTAGATTGGCAATCAATGTTTGCTTCTCAAGACCTTAGTGACAATGCTGGGAGTGCGAACGGACTGACAAACTCAACTCACATGAAGTGCCCGGGTCCACCAGGATGTGAACCAGGCACCACAGAGGTGGAGGCGAGTGCTCTCATCACTCAGCCATGTGCCTTGCACTCTGCTGCTAGATTGGCAATCAATGTTTGCTTCTCAAGACCTTAGTGACAATGCTGGGAGTGCGAACGGACTGACAAACTCAACTCACATGAAGTGCCCGGGTCCACCAGGATGTGAACCAGGCACCACAGAGGTGGAGGCGAGTGCTCTCATCACTCAGCCATGCCTTGCACTCTGCCGCTAGATTGGCGATCACTTCTCAAAAACTTAATGACAATGCTGGGAGTGTGATACAATATAAACACACCTGATTCAAAAAACACCAGATGTTAGAAATCAGGCCAGTAGGGGAGGTGTATAACTACTTACCCGAAATACGTCCATTGTATGATGCTTTTCTGCTAATGATCTAACTATCTGTTCTTTAACAATAGCCACCACCTATGAATTGATTGAAGAAAACATATCAAAACAAGCTGACAATAATATTGTTGTGAATTGAAACATCACACCTGAATATATATTATACACCTATTTCAAATAACGTTGTCGCGTTCAAAGCAACAAGCGTCAAGCCAAGACCGAAGTGCATGCTGGTCTTGTGTTGGCAAATTATTTAAATCAGACCTATTTTCTATGGAACGAAGTGTGATATATGCAAACAAGCACGTGGAAATGTTCACATTTTGTAATTAGTCCTTATAGAAACAATTGTGATTTAAATAATTGTCAGCACAAAACCAGCATTCACTTCGGTCTTGGCTTGATACTTGTTGCTTTGAATGCGACAACGTTATTTGAAATAGGTGTATATATATATGGAAACATAGATGTAGTAATTTTTTGAAAAACAAACGTTTTCGATCTGTTCAGATCATCATCAGGTACTGAATATCATAACATTTATATTCAAGTTTAAACCAACTCTTTCAGTATACATGTAGCTGAAGATGATCTGAACAGATCGAAAATGTTTGTTTTTCAAAAATTACTCCATCTATGTTTCCATATAATGTTGTTGTCTGAACTCTGTAACAGCTATTTCGGATACTAAAGCACACCACATCTTTAACAAATGGACTTTTTTGACAAGACTTTCGATATAACAGATATCTCGACATCGCATCTTTAACAAATTGCAGATGGTTTTGAGTTGTCTGTACTCTTATTGACGCACACTTTCAGACATCATAAAATGTTCAAAACTCAAGTGGAATCACGAGCGCTGCAAAACATGCAAACATGAGAAGTTAGTCAACTGAAATGTTGACGTTTTGGCTGGCGCTAAAAATGTTTTCAATCGACGAGTATGGACGGTGTTACAAAGAAGGCGAACTTTCTATAGATTTGAGGAAGCAAGTCGTAGAGTTTGTAAGAAACTCCTTAATGAGAGATGTTAGCAGGAGATTGCTAATTTGACAGTCAACAGTTTCAAAGAGTTTGAAACAGTATTGTGGCATCTGGGAACCGTTAATCCCTTCTCAAAAGATAATAAAATTTAACAATAGGACGTTTCTTATATAGCGCGTATTACATAGCTTTTTTGATAGGTTTCCTGTGATATGTGAATATTCAATGCTGCATTTCTGCTGAGTGCATCTTATGGGATGTGCACAGGGAGCCCAACATAATACATATCGCGTGTGCGCTCTACCACAGGAAACCCATCAAAAAAAGATACGCGCATACAAATATATTTTTATTTACTATTTCAGACAAGTTACGTTACCCACTTTATTAAAATCTGTAGCTGTGGCTCTCATTTCCTTCCAGGTTTTATTCATCAGTTGAATGCATATACAGAAGAACTCCTCAAATCCATAATCAGTTGTGAAGAAAATGGGGAAGTATTCTTCAATTGCTTCGGCCGCTGTAACACAAGATGAACAACATGTCATTATTATGGTACTTTGCAGCCAGCTTTAATGGACAAGACTAAAATATAATCAATAAATATTATAATATCTAGTAATGTTAAGTCCATGCATGGTGGATGGTAGAAAGGTAAAGGTATGATTTTCAACATCTGTGCCCATCAGTCGAAACTGCATGGTCTCCCAGGGGATGGATGGTGTGCCATATACCCCTTCCCTCTATCATTGCTTCGTCCTACGGATATTTAAAGCTACACTGAGCCACATGGATTGGAGGGAAGTTGAACCTGGTCTCCCAGGGGATGGATGGTGTGCCATATACCCCTTCCCTCTATCATTGCTTCGTCCTACGGATATTTAAAGCTACGCTGAGCCACATGGATTGGAGGGAAGTTGAACCTGGTCTCCCAGGGGATGGATGGTGTGCCATATTAGATGATATACCCCTTCCCTCTATCAGTGCTCCGTTCTATGGGTATTTAAAGCTACACTGAGCTACACGGTTTAAAGGGAAGTCGAAACAAGGATGGTGAGGGCATTAAGAATCAAACTGAGAACCTCTTGCTGTGCACTATAAAGCCATCCTTGCTCCTATAAAGCTTTATGGTTCAACACCATCCAACATATTCTGTTCAAAAAAAGTTGTATTTTGTTGCAACAACTCATTGTGTATCTACATTATTCAGTTGATGTTCGTTGCTACAGTGACTAGCCATGACGCAAATGCAGAGCATATTTCCAATACTTACGTGGTTCTCCTGTGATCTTGAGCACGTCGCAAAGCATCTTGGTCAGGGCAATACTTGATCGTGCAAATGGACACTCATTGTCATCACCTCGTCCAAAGTTTTGGCGGACAACCTTGAATGGTAGTGCAAAGAATTGATGTGAAAATAAATATGAATCAACTCATGCACTGGTTCTTTTTCTTACTCTGGTAGGAAAGTCTAGAGTCTATGCGCCAGGTACCATGACAACCAGTACCATGACAACCACTTAAATCCATTCTGATTGGTTAAGCAATGATTTTGGGCACTGTGATTAAGCTGAATACAATGTCTTGGATTCCGTACTGTGACTATAACTCTGTGCCGTAGGTTTCCCACTCATACGAAAATGACTCTATACTTAATGAGTATACGCAATGACAGTAGACAAGAGGGTATTATAATTACCTTGATGTATTGGTCTTGATGCTTGCTTGCAAAGAATACCATGCAGTGAACGGGAAGTAATCCTGGTGGAGCCTCAGCAAAGTCATGTACAGGGTTGTTGAAATACTGAAAGAAACAGTACTACATTAGTAAACAGTGAAGGATGCATCTCAACATGGCCGAGTCAAAGGCATACAAAGGCGCACTATGCTGCAACCATATGATCCAAGGAGCACAGCTCAGATCGAAATACTGTTCTTTGTTTATTAAAGGAGGGAAATCCCTCAAAAAGCAAGGGATTGAACCAGCCACCACAGTCAACCACCTTCTCATAAACTCTCAATGTGCAAAACACTGTATACCTGGCAAGGTTTAGGATCGCACTTTTCGTGTAGTGTTTTTAGTATTGCGATACAAGCGATACAGCTTTGGTTGTAAACTGCTTTCACAACTTTTTCGTTAGTTTCTTCTCCTTTTACAAATTTGCATCAAGTTAAAATAATGACCGAGACCACTGCTGCCTCAGTATTTATAGCAAGCATACACTACAGGCAATACGAGCAATACAGGCGATATGAGCAATACAGGCGATACGAGCACTACAGCGATACGAGCAATTAAGGCGATACGAGCACTACAGCGATACGAGCAATACAGGCGATACGAGCACTACAGCGATACGAGCACTACAGGCAATACGAGCAATACAGGCGATACGAGCAATACAGGCGATACGAGCACTACAGCGATACGAGCAATACAGGCGATACGAGCAATACAGGCGATACGAGCACTACAGGCGATACGAGCAATACAGGCGATATGATCAATACAGGCGATACGAGCACTACAGGCCATACGAGCACTACAGCGATACGAGCACTACAGCGATACGAGCACTACAGGCGATATGAGCAATACAGGCGATACGAGCACTACAGGCGATACGAGCAATACAGGCGATACGAGCAATACAGGCGATACGAGCACTACAGCGATACGAGCAATACAGGCGATATGAGCAATACAGGCGATACGAGCACTACAGGCCATACGAGCACTACAGCGATACGAGCACTACAGCGATACGAGCACTACAGGCGATATGAGCAATACAGGCGATACGAGCACTACAGGCGATACGAGCAATACAGGCGATACGAGCAATACAGGCGATACGAGCGATACAGGCGATATGAGCACTACAGGCGATACGAGCACTACAGGCCATACGAGCAATACAGGCGATACGAGCAATACAGCGATACGAGCAATACAGACGATACGAGCAATACAGGCGATACGAGCAATACAGGCGATACGAGCGATACAAGCAATACAGACGATACAGCGATACGAGCAATACAGACGATACGAGCAATACAGGCGATACGAGCAATACAGGCGATACGAGCGATACAGCGATACGAGCAATACAGACGATACAGCGATACGAGCAATACAGACGATACGAGCAATACAGGCGATACGAGCAATACAGGCGATACGAGCAATACAGGCGATATGAGCACTACAGGCGATACGAGCACTACAGGCCATACGAGCAATACAGGCGATACGAGCAATACAGCGATACGAGCAATACGAGCAATACAGGCGATACGAGCAATACAGGCGATACGAGCGATACAAGCAATACAGACGATACAGCGATACGAGCAATACAGACGATACGAGCAATACAGGCGATACGAGCAATACAGGCGATACGAGCGATACAGCGATACGAGCAATACAGACGATACAGCGATACGAGCAATACAGATACGAGCAATACAGACGATACAGCGATACGAACAATACAGGCAATACGAGCAATACAGACGATACGAGCACTACAGGCGATACGAGCAATACAGACGATATGAGCAATACAGGCGATACGAGCAATACAGGCGATACGAGCGATACAGCGATACGAGCAATACAGACGATACAGCGATACGAGCAATAAAGACGATACGAGCAATACAGACGATACAGCGATACGAACAATACAGGCAATACGAGCAATACAGGCGATATGAGCACTACAGCGATACGAGCACTACAGGCGATATGAGCACTACAGGCGATACGAGTACTACAGGCGATACGAGCACTACAGCGATATGAGCACTACAGGCGATATGAGCACTACAGGCGATACGAGTACTACAGGCGATACGAGCACTACAGCGATATGAGCACTACAGGCGATACGAGCAATACAGGCGATACGAGCAATACAGGCGATACGAGCACTACAGGCGATACGAGCAATACAGGCGATACGAGCACTACAGCGATACGAGCAATACAGGCGATACGAGCACTACAGCGATACGAGCAATACAGGCGATATGAGCACTACAGGCGATACGAGTACTACAGGCGATACGAGCACTACAGGCGATACGAGCACTACAGCGATACGAGCAATACAGGCGATACGAGCACTACAGCGATACGAGCAATACAGGCGATATGAGCACTACAGGCGATACGAGCAATACAGGCCATACGAGCAATACAGGCGATACGAGCAATACAGCGATACGAGCAATACAGACGATACGAGCAATACAGGCGATATGAGCAATACAGGCGATACAGCGATACGAGCAATACAGGCGATACGAGCAATACAGACGATACGAGCAATACAGCGATACGAGCAATACAGGCGATACGAGCAATACAGCGATACGAGCAATACAGACGAATTCTGAAGCAGCGCAGCGATAGTTATTTCCTATAATGAATAAATTTTGCAGAAAAATAGCTTTTGCAGAGACGATAATGTTTTTAAACATATTAAAGTATGATTAAAGGCATTTAATACAGTCAAAATAATCACATCTTCGAGGACTAAACTTACTAAATACTTAATTATTCTCGTGAGTTCGTAAGTTCGTAATGTCATTTGTACATCTACTCAGACTTTGTACATTTGTACTGACTTTGTAATTGTTGCTCAAATGATTTTGCTTGAGTTTGAGGAACCGGGACACGACTATCGAACAGAACGCTCGTCATCTACCGTTGATATCGTTTGCCGTAGATTGTTTATATTGCAATTCTTCAATTTCAATGTGCGATATCAAAATCGATGTGAGTTGAACGTATTTGGTTGCATTGTATTCATATTTGCTGCCGACATCGACGAAATACATATGTATAAACCTTCCACGACAAGAACTTCTGGGAAACTGGGAAAGCGATTGTGAAATATGGCCTCGAATATCAGTCACTTTCCAAGTTCATTCGATATTACTCGAAATCGGACGCGCATGTGCCAGATTAAAAATACCTGGGCAACGAAACGGGTTTGTGGGTTTGTTTTGGTTCTCATACACCTGGGAAACATCTTTTTTTGGTTCTCCAGATTGAAAAAAACCTGGAAACCTTTTTTTTAGTTCTCCATATCGAAAACACCTGGAAAACGTTTTTTTTTTTTTTGGTTCTCCATATCGAAAACACCTGGAAAACGTTTTTTTTGGTTCTCAATATCGAAAACACCTGGAAAACGTTTTTTTTGGTTCTCCATATCGAAAACACCTGTGGAAAACGTTTTTTTTGGTTCTCCATATCGAAAACACCTGGAAAACGTTTTTTTTTTTTTTTTTTCTTCATATCGAAAACACCTGGAAAACGTTTTTTTTTTTTTTGGTTCTCCATATCGAAAACACCTGCAAAACGTTTTTTTTGGTTCTCCATATCGAAAACACCTGCAAAACGTTTTTTTTGGTTCTCCATATCGAAAACACCTGTGGAAAACGTTTTTTTTTGGTTCTCCATATCGAAAACACCTGGAAAACGTTTTTTTTTTTGTTCTCCATATCGAAAACACCTGTGGAAAACGTTTTTTTTTTGTTCTCCATATCGAAAACACCTGTAAAACGTTTTTTTTGGTTCTCCATATCGAAAACACCTGTGGAAAACGTTTTTTTTGGTTCTCCATATCGAAAACACCTGCAAAACGTTTTTTTTGGTTCTCCAGATTGAAAACACTTGGGAAACATTTTTTGGTTCTCCATATCGAAAACACCTGCAAAACGTTTTTTTTGGTTCTCCATATCGAAAACACCTGTGGAAAACGGTTTTTTTGGTTCTCCATATCGAAAACACCTGTGGAAAACGTTTTTTTTTTTCTCCATATCGAAAACACCTGCAAAACGTTTTTTTTGGTTCTCCATATCGAAAACACCTGTGGAAAACGTTTTTTTTGGTTCTCCAGATTGAAAACACCTGGGAAACATTTTTTTGGGTTCTCCATATCGAAAACACCTGGAAAACGTTTTTTTGGGTTCTCCATATCGAAAACACCTGTGGAAAACGTTTTTTTTTTTTTGTTCTCCAGATTGAAAACACCTGGGAAACATTTTTTGGGTTCTCCATATCGAAAACACCTGGAAAACGTTTTTTTGGGTTCTCCATATCGAAAACACCTGTGGAAAACGTTTTTTTTGGTTCTCCAGATTGAAAACACCTGGGAAACATTTTTTGGGTTCTCCATATCGAAAACACCTGGAAAACGTTTTTTTTGGGTTCTCCATATCGAAAACACCTGTGGAAAACGTTTTTTTTGTTTCTCCAGATTGAAAACACCTGGGAAACATTTTTTGGGTTCTCCATATCGAAAACACCTGGAAAACGTTTTTTTTGGTTCTCCATATCGAAAACACCTGTGGAAAACGTTTTTTTTGGTTCTCCATATCGAAAACACCTGTGGAAAACGTTTTTTTTGGTTCTCCATATCGAAAACACCTGTGGAAAACGTTTTTTTTGGTTCTCCATATCGAAAACACCTGTGGAAAACGTTTTTTTTGGTTCTCCATATCGAAAACACCTGTGGAAAACGTTTTTTTTTTTTGGTTCTCCATACCGAAAACACCTGTGGAAAACGTTTTTTTTTGGTTCTCCATATCGAAAACACCTGTGGAAAACGTTTTTTTTTGGTTCTCCATATCGAAAACACCTGTGGAAAACGTTTTTTTTTTGGTTCTCCATATCGAAAACACACCTGTGGAAAACGTTTTCTTTGGATCGAAAACACCTGTGGAAAACGTTTTTTGGGGTTCTCCATATCGAAAACACCTGTGGAAAACGTTTTTTTGGGGTTCTCCATATCGAAAACACCTGTGGAAAACGTTTTTTTTGGTTCTCCATATCGAAAACACCTGTGGAAAAACGTTTTTTTTTTGGTTCTCCATATCGAAAACACCTGTGGAAAACGTTTTTTTTTGGTTCTCCAGATTGAAAACACCTGGGAAACACGTTTGTTTTTTTGGTTCGGAAAAGAAATAGTATCTGGGAAACGTTTTTTTTTTTTTGTTCTGACATTGTTTTTTATCTGGGAACCGTTTTTTTTTTTGGGGGGGGGGGGGGGGGATGGGATTTCGGAAAAAAAAGTTGTCTGGGAGAAGTTTTTTGGGCTGACAAGGTTTTCTTGGTGACATTTCGGTGTTTCTCTCCTCAAGTTCGTTGCTGGCAAAAATATCAATAAACTTTTCTGGCTGGATCAATAGAACAGTTGTCCATCTCCCAGCACACCGTTGACCGCTCTCGATATATGGGGGGGAAAAGGCCTGCATTTTTCATTTTCCAAGTCGGGCATTCTACAGGAAGCCCAACTAATTAACGCAAATGGAAGGAAAAATCACATCCGAATAAAGGACGTTAAATGCAAAAGAGGGGGTGAAATGTAAAAATGATGTAAATTTGTACTGTGCTATATGTGTTGAGTGGATTGAATTTTCGTCAGCAAAACTAATTTTTGCGGTTGTTCATTTCTCAGTTTCTTGAATAATGAATGAGTGATACTGGTTTTTTTCCGAACCAAAAAAACAAACGTTTCCCAGGTGTTTTCAATCTGGAGAACAAAAAAAAAAAAAAATGTTTCCCAGGTGTTTTCAATCTGGAGAACCAAAAAAAAGGTGTTCGTATCGCCTGTAGTGCTCGTATCGCCTGTAGTGCTCGTATCGCCTGTAGTGCTCGTATCGCTGTAGTGCTCGTATCGCTGTAGTGCTCGTATCGCCTGTATTGCTCGTATCGTCTGTAGTGCTCGTATCGCTGTAATGCTCGTATCGCCTGTATTGCTCGTATCGTCTGTATTGCTCGTATCGCCTGTATTGCTCGTATCGCTCGTATCGCCTGTATTGCTCGTATCGCCTGTATTGCTCGTATCGCCTGTATTGCTCGTATCGCTCGTATCGCCTGTATTGCTCGTATCGCTGTAATGCTCGTATCGCCTGTATCGCTCGTATCGCCTGTATTGCTCGTATCGCCTGTATTGCTCGTATCGCTCGTATCGCCTGTATTGCTCGTATCGTCTGTAGTGCTCGTATCGCCTGTATTGCTCGTATCACCTGTATTGCTCGTATCGCCTGTATTGCTCGTATCGCTCGTATCGCCTGTATTGCTCGTATCGCCTGTATTGCTCGTATCGCCTGTATTGCTCGTATCGCCTGTATTGCTCGTATCGCTCGCTCGTATCGCCTGTATTGCTCGTATCGCTGTAATGCTCGTATCGCCTGTATCGCTCGTATCGCCTGTATTGCTCGTATCGCCTGTATTGCTCGTATCGCTCGTATCGCCTGTATTGCTCGTATCGTCTGTAGTGCTCGTATCGCCTGTATTGCTCGTATCACCTGTATTGCTCGTATCGCCTGTATTGCTCGTATCGCTCGTATCGCCTGTATTGCTCGTATCGCCTGTATTGCTCGTATCGCTCGTATCGCCTGTATTGCTCGTATCGCTCGTATCGCCTGTATTGCTCGTATCGCCTGTATTGCTCGTATCGCTGTATAGTGCTCATATCGCCTGTAGTGCTCGTATCGCTGTAGTGCTCGTATCGCCTGTATCGCTCGTATCGTCTGTATTGCTCGTATCGCCTGTATTGCTCGTATCGCTGTAGTGCTCGTATCGCCTGTATTGCTCGTATCGCTGTAGTGCTCGTATCGCCTGTATCGCTCGTATCGTCTGTAGTGCTCGTATCGCCTGTATCGCTCGTATCGTCTGTATTGCTCGTATTGCCTGTAGTGCTCGTATCGTCTGTATTGCTCGTATCGCCTGTATTGCTCGTATCGCCTGTAGTGCTCATATCGTCTGTAGTGCTCGTATCGCCTGTATCGCTCGTATCGTCTGTATTGCTCGTATTGCCTGTAGTGCTCGTATCGCCTGTATCGCTCGTATCGTCTGTATTGCTCGTATTGCCTGTAGTGCTCGTATCGTCTGTATTGCTCGTATCGCCTGTATTGCTCGTATCGCCTGTAGTGCTCATATCGTCTGTAGTGCTCGTATCGCCTGTATCGCTCGTATCGTCTGTATTGCTCGTATTGCCTGTAGTGCTCGTATCGCCTGTATCGCTCGTATCGTCTGTATCGCTCGTATCGTCTGTATTGCTCGTATCGCCTGTATTGCTCGTATCGCTGTAGTGCTCGTATCGCCTGTATTGCTCGTATCGCTGTAGTGCTCGTATCGCCTGTATCGCTCGTATCGTCTGTAGTGCTCGTATCGCCTGTATCGCTCGTATCGTCTGTATTGCTCGTATTGCCTGTAGTGCTCGTATCGTCTGTATTGCTCGTATCGCCTGTATTGCTCGTATCGCCTGTAGTGCTCATATCGCCTGTAGTGCTCATATCGCCTGTATTGCTCGTATCGCTGTAGTGCTCGTATCGCCTGTATTGCTCGTATCGCTGTATTGCTCGTATCGCTGTAGTGCTCGTATCGCCTGTATCGCTCGTATCGTCTGTATTGCTCGTATCGTCTGTAGTGCTCATATCGCCTGTATTGCTCGTATCGCTGTAGTGCTCATATCACCTGTATTGATCGTATCGCCTGTATTGCTCGTATCACCTGTATTGCTCGTATCGCCTGTATTGCTCGTATCGCTCGTATCGCCTGTATTGCTCGTATCGCCTGTATTGCTCGTATCGCTCGTATCGCCTGTATTGCTCGTATCGCTCGTATCGCCTGTATTGTATTGCTCGTATCGCCTGTATTGCTCGTATCGCTCGTATCGCCTGTATTGCTCGTATCGTCTGTAGTGCTCGTATCGCCTGTATTGCTCGTATCACCTGTATTGCTCGTATCACCTGTATTGCTCGTATCGCCTGTATTGCTCGTATTGCCTGTAGTGCTCGTATCGCCTGTATCGCTCGTATCGTCTGTATTGCTCGTATTGCCTGTAGTGCTCGTATCGCCTGTATTGCTCGTATCGCTGTAGTGCTCGTATCGCCTGTATCGCTCGTATCGTCTGTAGTGCTCGTATCGCCTGTATCGCTCGTATCGTCTGTATTGCTCGTATTGCCTGTAGTGCTCGTATCGTCTGTATTGCTCGTATCGCCTGTATTGCTCGTATCGCCTGTAGTGCTCATATCGCCTGTATTGCTCGTATCGCTGTAGTGCTCGTATCGCCTGTATTGCTCGTATCGCTGTATTGCTCGTATCGCTTTAGTGCTCGTATCGCCTGTATCGCTCGTATCGTCTGTATTGCTCGTATCGTCTGTAGTGCTCATATCGCCTGTATTGCTCGTATCGCTGTAGTGCTCATATCACCTGTATTGATCGTATCGCCTGTATTGCTCGTATCGCCTGTATTGCTCGTATCGCCTGTATCGCTCGTATCGTCTGTATTGCTCATATCGCCTGTAGTGCTCATATCGCCTGTATTGCTCGTATCGCTGTAGTGCTCATATCACCTGTATTGATCGTATCGCCTGTATTGCTCGTATCGTCTGTATTGCTCATATCGCCTGTAGTGCTCATATCGCCTGTATTGCTCGTATCGCTGTAGTGCTCGTATCACCTGGATTGATCGTATCGCCTGTATTGCTCGTATCGCCTGTATTGCTCGTATCGCCTGTATTGCTCGTATTGCCTGTATTGCTCGTATCGCCTGTATTGCTCGTATCGTCTGTAGTGCTCGTATCGCTGTGGTGCTCGTATCGCCTGTAGTGCTCGTATCGTCTGTATTGCTCGTATGGCCCTTATTGCTCGTATGGCCTGTAGTGCTCGTATGGCCTGTAGTGCTCGTATTGCCTGTAGTGCTCGTATCGCCTGTATTGCTCGTATCGCTGTAGTGCTCGTATCGCCTGTAGTGCTCGTATCGCCTGTAGTACTCGTATGGCCTGTAGTGCTCGTATTGCCTGTATTGCTCGTATTGCCTGTATTGCTCGTATCGTCTGTATTGCTCGTATCGCCTGTATTGCTCATATCGCCTGTATTGCTCGTATTGCCTGTAGTGTATGCTTGCTATAAATACTGAGGCAGCAGTGGTCTCGGTCATTATTTTAACTTGATGCAAAATTGTAAAAGGAGAACAAACTAACGAAAACGTTGTGAAAGCAGTGAGCAGGACATTACAACCAAAGCTGTATAACGAAAACGTTGTGAAAGCAGTGAGCAGGACATTACAACCAAAGCTGTATCGCTTGTATCGCAATACTAAAAACACTACACGAAAAGTGCGATCCTAAAACGCGACACACATGAAACACTGACCCAGTGATTGGATTGATGAGCTTGGGGTTGGGTGGTACAAGGAGAGGGTCCAATTGAAGGGCTCCCTGCAAGAACAGAGTAAGTGACTTGTGATCAAAACTAAAATTATCCTCAGGATTCTTTGAATTTCAAAGGAGAATTTGGGTTTTGATCACAAGTCACTTACTCCGTTCTTACAGGTTAGCCCTTCAATTGTTCCTTCCAAGGCCCATCACAGAGGTAACCGTGGCAACCCTGCCACACACACACACCCTTTTGTCTGGCAATATTTCTTATAAACAATGTATGTCAAAATCGATCACAAATGCTCCTGTAACGCAGTCTGAAATAACATCTCACAGATTTTCCATTTTTTTACATTTTCCAGGGGGGGATTCCAGGGGGGGAATGTCCTTGCACCTCACTAGGTTGTCATGAATATGATGCAAGGTTGTGCTATTACTAACTGCTATGGTCCCCTGTTGCTAATGTTTTTGCTAGATGTTTGAGAGCAGTTGTCCATACAGTACCTACCGTGAAGCCTAGTCGTTTGAAATCCCAGTCAGTATTACCAGCTTGTGATAAGGGACGTCCAGTTCCACTGTCTGACTCAAATGCCGTCTTGCGTAGAATGTCAAGGCTTTCTAATAGACTCTAGAAATCAAACAAGATAAACAAGCTGAATAAAATAAAACCAGTACTTCAGTTTCAAGTTGTTAGGCACCACCCGTACTCCTTGACAAAAGACACATTTGCTCAGCCTTAGTCTCAATCCAGCGTAACTTGTTCACAAATACAAATGTACCAACAAGAATGTGAAAACATGTTGACATTGGACTTGGACAATAGAAACCTATGATCTATACTATAACAAAACATGACTAATAAATTGACCAATCAGAGCGCATGCATGTGAAAATCTATTATATAATACAATATATAGCAATGGTTAACATGATCATGTTTGCTGTTGTTGCTCTCTCTTATACACCTATATTTAAAAAAACGTTGATAACAGTCGATCTGAATTGGATGATCTAAAACTTTTAAATTCATGTTAACCTCCGCCATAGAGTCGTTTTCGTATGAGTGGGAAGTAGTTACGGTACGTTTTCGTGCCGTACCGTGACCGTATCGCACCATCATCATGCCGTATCCAAGCATTCTGATTGGTTGAGCGATAATTTTGCACGCTGTTCAGGATTGGTTGAATAGATGTCTTCGATTCCATACCGTGACCGTAACTCTGTGCCGTAGCTTTCCCACTCATACGAAAACAACTCTATCTCGTTCGAACACCAAGCGTGATTCCAAGCTTGAGGTCGAATGAATGAATTTCGCATGTTACTAACGAAAGACCATCAGTTTCCCAAATTCATCTTAATCTCAGATCATCCATTTCAGATCACCCGTTGTCAACGTTTTTTGAAATAGGTGTAATCTACATCTTGTGGTGTATCATACCTGATTCCGTTCATCTCCTGCCTGTAGTAACGTCTCATCTTGAAGACTAAACATCAATGCTTGGTGGATGTACAATTGATGTGCCATCTCACTTTTGATGGGTTTGTTGGCACGAATTATTTGCTGGAAACAAATTGATACAATAGAATAATAATAAATAAACAATAATATATAGCGCCGTTTCCTGGGACTCAATGGCGCTTTACAAAAGATTTAAAAAATTTATATCTAAGAACTATACTGTCTATAAATTAACATATACGAATGAATAATGTTTCTAAAATGAGTATGTGAAGGCTTCTCTAAAAAGTAATGTCTTAATTATCTTCACTTTAAATGCATTCAATTATTGTTGTTGCAGTTGTGATTGGCTGAATCTTATGTCATCCACTTGCATTCCAGAGGCAGCAGTCTAGACTCTAGACGACGTAACTGTTGCTGTAAGGTGCTTATCGCCATTATTTTATCTTCAAGAAATCACTTGAAGGGGCCAACACTGGGATGGTTCTAGAGCTTGTTAATCTTACATTTAATAACGCAGTTCTCACTCCTGTTTTTAGCACCTTTTCTGCAAATTGCTGAAAGTGAACAAACATTTGTTTAAATAATTGAAGATAAAATCATATATCTTTGTGTGTTTCTACGTATTATACATTGGTCTACAATACGCCACTTGCACTAAGAGGCCACATGACCCCAACTCCTTCAATCGAACAGAAGTATCAAAATGAACTCCAGAAATGGAAAGAGCAGCTTCAAATTGGTAATAATTTATTACTAATTTGGAGCTGCTCTTTTCATTTCTGGAGTTCATTTTGACACAGCTGTTCGATTTAAGGGGGTCACTTGACCTCTTAGTGCAAGTGGCGTATTAGGGCCCATCCACACATACATGTAAATGCTTTTATGTGAAAACATATTTTCTTTCCTCGATTAGAATGGATGGGTAAAAACCATTCGAAAATATAGACAGAACATTTATTTTCAAATAAATGTTTTCAACCAAAAATCTATATGTGGACAGGGCCTTTATTAAAGTTATGTGTACATGTATATTAATAAATATTATCTGTACCTTTTTCCTTAAAGGTTCAGTTTTTATAAACAGTGCATTGATGAGAGCTATTGCATTCAACTGGATTTCTTGATTACCACTGAAATTTTGTCAGAAAAAAAGAAAACAATAATAATTCAAATAGACACTACAGTCAAACTATATGTGGTAATAGTAAATAATGCATCAATCAATTCCAGCTGTTACCACCCCCAACCCCCCCCCCCCCCCCCCCCCCCCCCCCCCCCTCCTCCCCAGCAACATGTTGTCCCGGGGGTGGGGGGTGGGGATAACTTGATAGAGCGTATAATCAATGGTGGAATTCATAATATTGGAATTCGCCGGTAAAGAGACTTTTGTCACCGATTGGCTTGAAAAACGAGGTCTTGCAAAGTTAAAGGCTTTGTTTGAAGGTATAAAGAAACACTTTATAAGCACAGATGACTTCTTATCTCTACTGTTATGGTCCATAACTCTTTCCAAAAGGCGTCTAGCTTTATTATTAAACATGCCTTTAAATATTAAATTGTTGGTTGCTTTTCCGTTGCCCAGGGGCGGGGAATTTGTTATTTCTGGTGGCCCAGGGGCGGGGAATTTGTTATTTCTGGTGGCCCAGGGGCAGGAATTTGTTATTTCTGGTGGCCCAGGGGCGGGGAATTTGTTATTTCTGGTGGCCCAGGGGCGGGGAATTTGTTATTTCTGGTGGCCCAGGGGCAGGAATTTGTTATTTCTGGTGGCCCAGGGGCGGGGAATTTGTTATTTCTGGTGGCCCAGGGGCAGGAATTTGTTATTTCTGGTGGCCCAGGGCAGGAATTTGTTATTTCTGGTGGCCCAGGGGCAGGAATTTGTTATTTCTGGTGGCCCCCCTGCTACACCCCCCTACAGGTGCGTCCAGTACCCAATCCTTACTGCACTGATTTCCAAAAGTTCTCATCTAGTAGCTATGAGTTATTAAGCTGTATGAAGATGTGATACTACATGTATGTACTGTAGCACTAATTTCAACTACCATCAGGCCTAGGAATCCTACCATTTATAGACATGCACAATCACCACCTTACTACCTTACCTGTGTAAATGCTGTACAAGATTTACAAAGCTAATTTCATTCTCAGCTACTGGATAAAGATTAGAACTAGAAGAAAAAAACAGTATATTATTGTAGAGTTTGAAGACTATAGCTGGTCAAGGCTTTTAAATATGGCATCCCAAATTTGCCACATCACCTCCCCTAAACTTATTCAGTTTTTAGTATATTTTAAAGTATTTTAGTGTCTTTCATTTCTCTATGAAATACCATTTCCACTGTGTTGATGAACCAAAATATAGGAAATATGTTATACATGTAAATGTAGGAGGTTTTACTGGGAAGCAGGAGCTTCATAGGATCCTATGGATAATATAGCCATAGGAAATACACATGTAGCAGGTCTTGGATGCCTGCAGTTAGAATCCCGTTTTACCTGTTAGATACAGTAGACTCTAGAATGGCTAAGCACCTCTTTAATACAGTAGGGTCAGTTAGTGTCTTTTTATTCACAAAAAGAGTCAACTAGAAAAAAGGAGCATAAATTGCTTACTGATAATACAGTCAAACCTCGACTACGCTAACAACCACCTCCACACAACACCCACCTCTCTGCGAGGGTTAGTGTTAGTTTTGCCTGGCGTGCATTGCCACAGGCAGCCCACAAAGTAATACATTCATGTAAGCAAATGTTCAGCTTCATGTTTCAAATAACAAATTAGATGCTATAAAACTGCTTACATTTTTGATAAAACCATGAGTAAGAATGTCCCATTTTATACCAGGATGTTCCATTAACTCTTGAAATGCCTTTAATGCACTGGCCATAGTTTCAGGTCTTCTATTGATTATACATGAACATGTAAGTGCATACTGTATTTGTTTAAAACTCCACTAAAATATTGATATTTTGTTAAAACATAGTCAACTCTCCCTAGGCAGACACCCATCTAAGCGTAGCCAGACACCTCTCCAAACCAGACACATCTCAAAGCCGGACACCTTTGACTAGATCTGGTGCCTATGACACTGATTTGCAGTAAATTCACTCTAAGATCTTTTTACTCCAACGACGGACTAACATCTGTAGCATCAGTAAATTATTTAGTGCTTTTTGTAGCTACTGCCTTCTGGGAAGGCGTAGCTACTATGCCATCGAGTGTGTAAGTCCGTAAGTAAGTAAGTAAGTGTCCAAATTTTCGGGTTGACTCGGATTCCATTCGGAAAATCCGATTGGAGTGAGTCGAATGACTCGAAGACGAGTGAAGACTAGAAAACCTTTTCCCGATGATACCAGATGTATTTTTGTTCTATTCTTGTCTCGACCGGCGTTTGGTTCGACTACATTTTGTTGATTTAGTCAACTCGCGTCAATAAGTGACTTCTTATCGATTGCAACCAACGTCCAAGCTACGTTCTTCCATGTGCTCGATGTGTGATGTTTACGTTTAAAACGAGTGAGGTAAAAGTAAGTCTATTTGCAATGATTTTGTGCTTCTATGATTTATGATTTCAACCCGACAATGATTATGCAATTAGCTATATATTTATAGCTTTACTTTGTTCAAAAGAGCCACTTCGGTGGAAATGCAATCATTAACCATTTACATTATCATTTTTGTTACACCAACATCACAACACTATTTCTTTTCACGTTACATTTCTTTTCTCCATAATTTCTTTCCTTCATTTCTCTCTTTTTGTCTATTTTTTTCTCTTGATTATTTCTTAACTCATTGTCTATTCGTTTTATTACTGGCTTCACAGCAGTAGCTACATGCAGTCCTAGACTGCCTATTTTTTACACTGTGTTAAAGTTTCATTCTACACACTTGTTGATTGTTAGTACACCGACGCAGTCTCTACTAGTTTAACCACTAGTCCCTATCAGTTTCATTCTACACACTTGTTGATTGTTAGTACACCGACGCAGTCTCTACTAGTTTAACCACTAGTCCCTATCAGTTTCATTCTACACACTTGTTGATTGTTAGTACACCGACGCAGTCTCTACTAGTTTAACCACTAGTCCCTATCAGTTTCATTCTACACACTTGTTGATTGTTAGTACACCGACGCAGTCTCTACTAGTTTAACCACTAGTCCCTATCAGTTTCATTTCTACACACTTGTTGATTGTTAGTACACCGACGCAGTCTCTACTAGTTTAACCACTAGTCCCTATCAGTTTCATTCTACACACTTGTTGATTGTTAGTACACCGACGCAGTCTCTACTAGTTTAACCACTAGTCCCTATCAGTTTCATTCTACACACTTGTTGATTGTTAGTACACCGACGCAGTCTCTACTAGTTTAACCACTAGTCCCTATCAGTTTCATTCTACACACTTGTTGATTGTTAGTACACCGACGCAGTCTCTACTAGTTTAACCACTAGTCCCTATCAGTTTCATTCTACACACTTGTTGATTGTTAGACTAAGTACACCGACGCAGTCTCTACTAGTTTAACCACTAGTCCCTATCAGTTTCATTCTACACACTTGTTGATTGTTAGTACACCGACGCAGTCTCTACTAGTTTAACCACTAGTCCCTATCAGTTTCATTCTACACACTTGTTGATTGTTAGTACACCGACGCAGTCTCTACTAGTTTAACCACTATAGTCTCTATCTCTTTAAGATGGACACCTTGCTAAGCTGGACAACATATGTTAGTCCAAAAGGTGTCTGGCTTAGAGAGAGTTGACTGTATAATGTACAAGACTTAGTATATCTGTACATGTAGTGATGAATAAAGGAAAACAAGATTCTTACTCTGGTCGTCCTTCTAGCATGCTAATTATCAGTCCCAATCCATTTCTTTTAATGAATTCACCAGCAAACGTGGGGTCCTATAAATGCAACAACACCATGTACACATGTACATGTAACAGCTGTTTCGATTAACATTGTCACTGAAAATGCTCAAGCCTTCATGACAAGATTGAAATGAGGCAAGGGAAATGCCATTGAGTAGATTTTCCATTTAATATTTATTAACTTTTGTTGTATAAATGATGGCGACTTGTGATAACTCTACGAACACTACTGATATGTACTATAATTGTACCTACCTCTGCTATGTTAGCAAGCTGATTGAGAACATTTGTCTTATCTTCTACACTGGGAGAATGTAACTTGTCAAAAATGTCTTGTGCAAGCTTTGCCTGTAGTAAGATAATGTACAGTAACTACTACCGAAATCACTCGACTGTTAGAACTGCCAAAATAACAATCGATCGCGTTTTGAATTTCGGTTAACTCACGTGACCATTTGGAGAGCTCCAAATGGACATGTGACATTCAAATAGGTCTCCATTGATCAGAAAAGAGTGAGAAACTAATGTCACATGTCCATTTGGAGCTCTCCAAATGGTCACGTGAGTTAACCGAAATTCAAAACGTGATCGATCGTAATTTTGGCGGTGCTAACAGTCAAGTGATTTCGGTAGTAACAATGTAGCCTTTGAATAGCCAAGGAATTTTCTCTTTCATATTGTTCGTACTAACCAATGCTCCACATACTCCACTTTAGCATCAACATGTCAACAATAAACAATGCCTATTTGTTGTGTACAACAAGGTTCTCAATGGAAGCCAGTAATCTGTTATCCTGGTTTTCAGACGGCTCTACATGTAGCTGTGTCATACATGTCCGCGAAGTATGACAAATGATGTGGGCCATTTGAAAATCAGGCTAGCAACCTGTGGGATTGTAGTGTCTGCCAAGACAAAAGTACCCACCTGTCCTGGCTATAAAATGTGCTTTTGTGTGTAACCTTCTACAAAAATGTCATAAAAAAAGCCGGTTCAAAGTTTTGGGTCGGCTGTTTAAAAACCTACTGAGAGTCCTGGATATGTTTCATACTTACAGGTGATAATGTAAGCTTTAGTATATTGCCATTAGCTATTTCAAAACGATTCTATAAACAAAAGAATCAAATAGATTAATATTCTTTCATTTGATTAATTAGAATCAAGCTATAGAGTTGATTTTGTATGAGTGGAAAATAGAACTTTATGGTACGGTTCGTGCCGTGACCATGCCGTGTAGGTACAGTGCCGTGTAGTGACAGTGCCGTGTAGTGACAGTGCTGTGTAGTGACAGTGCCGTGTAGTGACTGTGCTGTGTAGTGACAGTGCCGTGTAGTGACCGAGCCGTGTCCAACCATTCTGATTGCTTGAGCAGCAATTCTGCACACTGTGATTGGTTGAATATATGTTGTAGTTCAAAATGATCCCTTGGTTCAATTTAAATTAAACCAGTTCAATTTAAATTGAACTGGTTTAATTTGGAATTTTAGGGGAGGGGAGTCCTAAAAAGAACTAAATAATTTTCACCTCCCTCCCTCCCTCCCTCCCTGGTTTTGTGCTGACAATTATTTAAATCACAGTTGATTCTATAAGGACTAAATACAAAATGTGAACATTTTCACGTCACTGCTTGTTTGCATATACCACACTTCGTTCCATAGAAAATAGGTCTGATATGAATAATTTGCCAGCACATAACCAGCATTCACTTCGGTCTTGGCTTGACGCTTCAGCTTTGAACATGACAACGTTATTTGAAATAGGTGTATATATAGAGTCGTTTTCGTATGAGTGGGAAGTAGTTACGGTACGGTTCGTGCCGTGCGGTGACCGTATCGCGCCATCATCGTGCAGTATCCAAGCATTCTGATTGGTTGAGAAATGATTTCGCGTGCTGTGATTGGTTGAATACAATGTCTTCGATTCCGTACTGTGACCGTAACTCCGTACCGTAGGTTTCCCACTCATACAATTTAAATGAATCTATATAATTATCTGATCTACATGTACATGTACTTACCTCTTCTGTGATGTATATGTTATAGTCAGTGTACTGGAAAGCATATTGCTCTGGAATGCTGATACCCCATCTGTTCATCAGGAAGAAAACAAATACGGTACATCAATCAATAATAATAATCAATACATGTAACCTGGATATTTTATATACATGTACATTTGTATAATGTGATATCATATTATCTTAACTCTATGTGATGCATACATACATTAAACAATTATTGGATGAGGTTTTGATGATATCCGATTATACATTGTCTATGTGGATTGACTCGTAATACAAAGATATAAGCAATCCAACAACAACAACAAATGAATGAAAATGATAACCTACAGATAACAACCAATCCGCTGACCTACGCAGGCTCGTTTTTGCAGATAACTGCCTACAGATAACCACCAGACCGCTGAAATATCGCTGGCGCACACTGATAGTTAGAATTATCTGTAGGCTCTCGACCAATGAGAATACAGATACTGAGTACAATGTATAATAATAATATTTATATGCTACATTTTAAATTTCTCATGTTTCAATTTTCATGAATTAAAAATAATAATCTAAATATCTTGATGTGGCCATTTATACGAGAAGATATAAGTGAGAGACAGTTCCGTTTCTTTATTATTTCCATCACTCTCCAGTATTCATTATCTGAAACTAACTAAATTTACATAACGGTATTTACATTGGTTCTGTTCAACAAATTTACATATGAAAGTAAGTAGTTTCGTGTGCCCACGAGCTGGATACTCGAGAGATATGAGATTGAGAAATATTGCACTCGTGAGATATATTTCTCAACACTTGAAGATATATATTCTGTATCTTCGTGCAGCCATATATTCTCTATTTATCATATGACCTGTATTTTCCGACTCGAATGTTCTTATCAAACCATTGGAAAAAGTCATGTGGTCAATGGGGTCTGGATGTGCTGGCATAAGCCGGTCCGGAAGAAGCCGTATATTTTAAATGAAACCATTGGAAAAAGAGGGTCAGGTGGGTCATATTGACTGAGTTAGGTCGGACCAGATGGGAAAATATTTGGCTCTTGGTCATTCAGCACGGACCTCACTGTGCTTGGTCCATATGGCCATGACCTCAAGCCCAATGTTTTCCTGTCCAGCCCTCCCACCCAGTCAATAAGTACATAATATAGTGCACTAATTAAGTACTTATAAATAGCACTACTGATGAAACAATAGAAAACAATAGACAGTACTATTTACTAATATTTAGTACTGTTTCACAGATATACATGTATTGTTTGCACTCTATTTGATTACTATTGTGCTATTGAATGGGTTACTTTCACAAGTTGCAATAATCGTGACTTTCGATTGGCATTCATCACAGTGTACTTGAACTTGCAAGTAATGAAAGAACAAACTAGCTTTATATAACGGAGCAAATCCCCCAGATACCAACCAGTAGAACTACTACTCACATAGCACAAGCGTCTTTGATGATAGTTTCTAACGGCTGCGTCTGAAAAATGACGAGAATTTAAGTTCAAACTGTAGAGTCAATGAAAACAAGGAAACATAACGACTGAAGAACCCAAACGCCTAAACACAACACAATTTAACAAACATACCTGGTTTAAAATAATAAGCTGCGATTGTTGGCCTTCTTTCTTGATAGCTACTCGTACAACTCCAGCACTCATAGTTATTAAATAGTTCAAAAACACAGCTGAACTTCGGGCTAAACTCAGGCTTATCTCTGACTCTGTTGAAGTTCGAGAGGGGAGTGACAAGCAACAAATACCGAAGAACAGCAACAAGAAACAGAAATTCCTAACTTTGACGTGTTAAATTGACGGGATTAGCACCGTATGTGAAGATTTGGAATTAAGAACTTCATTACAGAAGACGTAAAGCCAGGGAAAGAAAACGTTTTGACTCCAGATTCTCGACAGACCTCCGTCTTGTTAGTTAACTTCCGACTTGCATACCACAAGGTCAATCAACCTCTTGCCCTACCCCTAGTGAGTATTGAAATGAATACAGCTAAAATGGGAATATATCCGACTGAAAACACTAATAATTTTGATATTATTATTATTATTATCATTAATATAACTCCACAACTAACGAATGATTTCACTCTGGTAATATTTCTTGGAAATAAAATGAAAAATAAAGACTGGGTGAAAATAATTCATGAGGGGTGTAGAGAGGAACAAATATTTGAACCGTTTTCTACCGTGGTGCACTTCGCGTTTCCAAGATGGCGGAAATGATTGCAAGAAAAACAGCGCCAACTTCAAAATAATATTTTCACACCATCATGACACAAAGGAAGATTGAAATCGAGAAAAAATTTCTGGTAACGCCAGGTTTTAGAGTAACACTGTTACAAGAAGGCGCAATTCTAGTCCAAGAAAACGAATTTTCAGATAGTTATTATGATTTTGCAGATTACAAACTGAGCTTACAAAACTGTTGGATTCGTACTCGAAACAAAATCTGGGAAATGAAATACTTCGGGAAACTTCTTCAGAAACCAGGTCTGGTTGACTCCTATCGAGAGCTTGACAATGAAAAAGATATTCTGGAGGCACTAGCAGATTATATCTCACCAAACGTCAAAGACATGAAATCCATGACTGACATGACTGACTTCGTAAAGGCGTTTGGTTTGAAAGTTTTCGCGTCTTTCAAGACCACACGTACGAAGTATCGCCTCGATGGTGTGTCTGTTGATTTGGACGTAGCAAGCTTTGGCTACAGTGTTGGAGAAATTGAAATCGTTGTTGAGAGTGAAGAAGAGATACCAGATGCTGAGGCAAAGCTCGAGAACCTTGCGAAAAAATTAGGTATGCGCAAAATACCCATTCTAAGTCTTTATGTCCCATTCTATCTCTCTATCTGAGGTAATGGAGTACTCTGTCTGTTCTTCATAATATTACAGTGAAACCTCGCTAGTACTAAAACCAAAGGGAATGACCCAAATGTCCCTATTATAAAGTGTACTCGTGGATTAACAAACCGCGCGCCTACGTACCATGCCAGGCGAGAGGATGTTCTCCGACTTGAAAACCGCGCGCGCCGCCAATCACAACGCACGAATGTTCGAAGCGCGCGCCTAATTCCTTCCAACCCGTCTAACCATAAACATGCACAGACCCTGTACAAGTTGTCTTAATGTTGGCTCAAAAACAAACAATTAACAAAAAACTTGCCGCCTTTTTGTGAAAATAAATTTGTATATGTTGATGTGTGGTTTATCTGTTCATAGGGATCAACTGGAAGGCAAGTTATCCCGGCAAGCTTGAGGAGTATTTACGACTACATAATCTAAGTCTGTATAGGGAATTTGTTGCCAAAGGAGTCCTGAGGAACCATTCAGCACTATGATAAATTTATCGTCGAGAAAATAGCACAAAATTAAACTGATAACTTGTGCCGACTTCTATGGAAAGTTACGAAATATAGTATATATAGCCACTTCAGTAGAATTTGCTAATAAACCATCAGTATTGGTATTTAATAATCCTAGTGTCCCCATTTAGTGGTTTTGTAACTGCTATTCCAGTATGACACCCGGGCATTACATATTTGCAAAATTCGCAAATTACAACAACAGTACAAATAAAGAAAAGTTCGCATTATTTTTTCATCTGTAAAAAAACCGTATACTAATATAAAAAAAAGTTCGCAAATTTATCAACTTTCGTATTTTGCAAATGTTCTGCATCAGTATGATATACTAATAAAAAAAAGTTCGCAAAATTATCAACTTTCGTATTTTGGTGTTGTTGTAATTTGCGAATTTTGCAAATATATCAATTCCCGTATGACACCTAAATAAAGGTCATTCATTCGTTCTTTCATTTCGTTTGACACAAGTCAAACGCGCAGCTTGCGTTGCATTCTTGTAAAAATCTGCAGAGAATTTTCTCCAGACAATAACAAAACCTTTTGCATAAGAATTTATCCAGCAAGTGGGCAACTCGTGGATGTTTCGCGACCAGCGAAATATCCATTCTCGCCAAAACATTGTTATCGGGTTTGTGTCAATCAAATTTAACTGGGAAACTCCATTCATTTTGTAATGAACAGAAAAGGAACTCTTTCAGCCCGGCCAAACGGGAAGCTAAAGTAGACGGATTTCGTACCGAAGAGAGCCCGAAATAATTTCACGGGTCGCGATACAAGGATAACGCCTGTAAAGTCCTTCACTACTAAGGGACTGTGGGTCATTTAAACAAACTCCTTGAAAAACAAACAAACGAAAACATAATGACATCTGCGGAAAAAGTCCACAATCGATAAATGTTCGGAGGTCGTCACACAAAAACAATCGGATTATCATCGGACGGGGTCAAACTTCACGTCAAGTCTATTTCTATCATCTTCAATAATGTATGTATGACTGAGGCTTTACAAACAATTCTATGGCAACCACTGGAGCGTGCAGCCAGAACAATTCACTTATTAAGTCCATTAAGAATGTATTACCCAAGCAGTGTGTTTCCAAGTAGAGTGTCGTGTCATGGAGGTCCCTAGCCGGCAACCTCGAGTCAACAACTTCATGGCAATCCCTCTAACTTCCATCTACGCTCAAAGTTGGCCTGTCCCAAGACCCGATGTCATGGTAACCAATAACTCATTCTCAAGGTACAGCAAAGTTGACTACTGTCGTTGTTGTTTGACTTACTTTTATAATGTTACTGCGTTATGCATGGCTGTGTATTGACTCGGCATGAAATGCGATTATATACAGTTGGTTTGTTGACTTGACATTCCATTGCAGTGGCCGAAGCCTGAACGATGGTTGGATTCGTTCTCCTACAAAACTAAGCAAAGGAGAACCTTCCACAAGAATGGTACGTAATTAGTCGCCCCTTTGAATTTGAAATCAGAAATTTTGGGGTAATAATACTCAAATACTTGGAACACTAGGAAAATCGCATCCAAAGTGCCCCTGCAAGTCGAAGTGCTGACAGAGGCCGGCCCAGTAGGACGAAATCGTTGTTTGATAGTGAAGACGACGAAATTGCTGGTAAATGGCTTTTTCTTTTGTATATCAGCTTATGTAGAATCACTCAGCAAATTATCACGTTCAAGCTGTTAAAAATCTGTGACAGAATTACCGTATATATCAATTGTATTTATGCCATGCGCGATGGACTTTTGAATGCTGTACAACCACTGATATTGGATTTCTTTATATTGTACTTTTTTAATCACATCAGACACAGTTCAAGAATTCAAATTAACTTTGGTAAGTAAAGTATTTAGAAGTCTGTTGCTTTGCCTTTATGGAGTCAAAGTTTGCTAAATATTGTAACAAGTTGTAGTATTATTTACATAACCCCATCACCAAAGTGAAGTTGTTACAATATTGTAAACATAAGTTGCGGGTTAAAAAAATATATTTTCTATTTTGTACAAAAATAAAATGAACAATTTATTCCTCAATAATAAAATAACAATTTCTTGCTTTTTTATATTTAGATAGCTTTTAAAATTAAAACATTAGAAAACCCCGTGAGTAGGTCATATTTAGAATTAAATTAGAATTTAAATTTTGACGAAAGGAAGCCACTTAAACGCTTCAATATATTGCATTTTGTTGTTAAGAATCTTTTAAAGGAGTTTGTACGTGACTGATAGCAAGAGAGAGTGACATCTGCTTCCTGCCATGCTTTCGTGTGTTTTTCTTTGCACTCTCTTTCACTTACCAAACAGACTCTCTCATCACTAAGAACATAAACTACTTATTAATCAGATGTGTATCAAAGACTGGCTACACTCTACCCTCAAACGTTGTGAACTTCTTTCAGCTTCTATAAACAATTCCATGTAAGTTATTCTCTAATACTGACGGACAGAAGTCAAGCTTATCTGTAACTTCATCTAAAGTGCTTGGGTATAAATCTAGTTTTAATCTCACAGTATATAAACTAAAACATAACTACAGGTATAACTTTGATGTATTTTATGCGTATTCTATACAAAAGCTGGAAGATTAACCGTTTTCATATTATATTTTAATTTTGAAGTAATTCTCAAAGCATTGGAACATGAAAAATTGAAATGTTGAATTTAGAGAAGGTCAGATTAAAAAATTAACGTTTTTGTTCAATGTTTAATCCTTACGAAATATGAATTTTTAGGTCTTGAAATAACATCTAATTAAAAAGTGAAAATTATTCAGTTAAAATCATTATGTTGTGAAACATTTTAATAATTAGTTTTTATCCACTTGTTTCCATCAGGTAAATCTAAAAAAATCACGTAATTTTAGACATTCAATTCAATCTAGTTTAGCTGTAAGATCATTGAGTGGTTTCATCTATTGAGTGGTTTGATCTACAATGAATAACCATGGTTTTTGAGTTCTTGTTTTGACTACCTTGTCTCCACCTTTCCTCCTTCTCCATTCATTTCCCCCACGACAGTCCAAAACAACAGGAAATTCAAGATAACAATCTCCCATGTTGACCATCAATCAGAGCATTGAGAGCCAGAATCAATCACAATACCATAATATTGACTACTCTTCTATTCAAATGACAAAGAGATGGTAGGAAGAGGTATTGTTTTTCTAGCAAACAAAAAGAAATTTCACAGATTTTTTTCACATTTGTCACAGCAATTGTTCAAAAGGCTGACAAAACAAGTGAGAGAAGTGAATCAATATATGAACAGCCATCGCATGTACAGCTTCAAGGTACTTAGAATCATGTCAGAACCATGCAATATGTGATATTGCCTGTTAACACAAGCATAAACACATACACAAGAGATCTTGTTTCACTGTGTACATTACATAGGCCCAAAGCATGCATAAGCTCTAGGATCAAAGTTTTCCATTTATTGTGCTTGCGCTTATGCTTGTGTCAGGCCCATTTTCACTGTGACATAAGGCCTCTTGTGCTTGCGCTTATGCTTGCGTCAGGCCCATTTTCACTTGACACAAGTTCTTATATGCTTGCATCATAGTGAAAGGTTCACTGGTCATGCATTTTGCATCAAGTAAATACACCAATGTCCAAACATAACGTTGAGGGCCACTAGTATATCAGTGTATAACTGTTGTGTGTTCTTTAACCCTCTAGAATCATTGGTACACATGTCTTGGTGTAGACTGATTCCATAAGTCGCTGTTTTCGCTCCTTGAAGAGCAAACTGGGACCGACTTATGGAATCAGTCTTGTCTTGGTGTAGTTGCGATTGAGTGAATCATAGATTTACAACAAATTATAGAAATTTGTAGAAGTTAGGAATGAGATTTTAGTCTAGATTTTTTTTCTGTTTATAATGTAAGTGCATACAGTATAAGTCAATTAATCAATCAATGTTATTTATAAAGACAATGATTTATAACAATTGCACCAACCCACAAACAGCAGGAAAACTAATATGGGTGGGTGGTGTAAATGAAAAATTTATATGAATATATATAACTAATTAAACTAATTAAAAACTAATAACTAATTAAAAAGTATATTGTTTATTTGTAGCATCATTTCAACAATGAAGGAATAGCAAGCCCAGCACTACGCAGAAGCCAGTTAGCTGCGGCTTTGAGTAGGAGAGAGATACCTGCCACTCAAGCCCCATATGAAGCCATTATAGACCTAGGTCCAACAATGAACAATATGCCTGCCACCAGACAAGAAAGGTAACAGATTTTTGCTTGATTACTTCAACATTTCTTGCTGCCATTAGCAATACACCACTTTACGGTTCAGGGCCCGGTTGCACGAAAGGTGAATAGCGCTATCCACTGGATAAGTCTTATCCAACGGATAAAACTCCCGAGGTGAGAAGACCTTTTTGGGGTTTGAAATTCGTGGCTTGGGACTTTTTTTGGGTTATCAATTTTCTGGTGGACTATTTTTGATATAAAGATTTTGGCAAGGACTTTTTTGGGGGTTGATAAAAATGATATCCTACCGTTCTCGATTTTATGAGGAGAAAAATTGGACTTTTTTGGGGTTACGATTTTGGGCCGTTGGACTTTTTTGGGGTCTTGTTTTTGCGTAATGGACTTTTGGGGGGTTAAAAGGTTTGGCCACATTCGTACCTCCCAAAACTGATACCCCTGAGTACCCACCCCCCCCCCCCCCCCCCCCCCCCCCTGGGTAAAACTAATGTGCAGTTATCCAATAAATTTTATCCGTTGGATAAGACTTATCCGGTAGATAGTGCTATTCACCTTTCGTGCAACCGGGGCCTGTTCAGTAACCACAAACAGTGGTTCCAAGTCAAGACTGGCATTGATGTTTTCATACATTTACTGTATTTTATCAAGGCCAACCTCCACTTGGAACCATTAATTGAAGGGTCCATGCAAGAACAGTGAACCCAGTTTCTCCTTTGGAATTCATAGAACTTCAAGGAGAGTTAAGATTTTGATCAGAGATCACTTAGTACACTGTTCTTGCACAGACCCTTCAATTAATGGTTTCAAGTGGAGGTTGCCATTGAAAAAATACAGTAAATGTAAATTGTTCATGGGTACTCATGGTATAATAGTATAGGGTAATGTAAAATGAGGCCTATACTGCTGTGCGTTGTGTGAAATGTCTAAGCTTTCACTGTCTACGGCGTCGTAGACTAGTACTCATGGTAGTTGCATGTAATGTGTCCAAATTAGCTCACAAAAGAAATATCTTTTAGGGATCCCCAGTACTCTTCTGGTACACGTCCCTCATCATCCATCTCTTCTAGACCAAATTCGTCAACATGCCACGTCTACACACGGCAACCAAGTGCCAAGAGAGCTACAAGTGCTAAGGCAATGGAAAGAGAAAGGGAGAAGAAGCTTCGAGAAGCAGATGAGCTTGCAAAGGAAGAGTGGATCAAAAATGATGTAGAATTTGAGGAGCTTTTTGTTCCAGAAGAAATTGACCCCGATGACATGGACTTCAAATTTCACGATCCTTATCCTCGAACTTGGGTGGATGAGACTGTTGAGACCGTCTGTTTTCGGGGGTCAAGAAAGGCTGACCCATTCATGCACAGGCTCGATGAACTTGAGGATGTTCAAGAGGAAACTGTTCTGTGGGAAAAACTAAACGAGGAGAAAGCCAAGCAAACTTTTACAACCTTACAAACAAAACTTGCCAAAAGCACCTCCAAAAAAGGTAACTGTGTACGAGGAGGTTCAGCCAGGTGTGCCACTGGAAGGACATCTGCTGGGGTACATGTATCCTTATCCAGGGCTAAATCATCCGGGAATAGGATAAAAAGAACATCATCGGCATGTCGGAGTAGTACCACATCTAATGGAGTATCTGGGTCTGAGGAGTCTGATATTACTACATTTCGTAACAGTGGCTACGATATGGGCGTGTCATTTAAACCCGGTTCAATGTATCCAGAGACACGGCCTAAACTAAAGGGAAAGACAGCAGATGGAGATCTCGCTGAGAAACCCAAAGCAGCTGAAACCTCTTCAGTCCCATTCAAGTCACCCCCTGCGCAACTTCCCAGGTCTCAGAATTGTGAGGCCTGCCAATACAGAAAAACTGCAGGAAAAAGAAAGACCAGGAACTGCAAAAGTGCTGCGCCAACTTTACAATCCATGCGGAAGCAGTACACTCTCAAAGCCACTGAATGTTACGATATAGTTGATTTAGCACATACTTTCGATCCTCCTTGTAAAAGCAAAATGGACACCACTAAGACTATACTTTCTACTGAGGAGAAAGCAGCAAAGAAAGGTTTAGTTCCTGGCAAGAGTACCCACTCTCAAAGGAGAATCTCACTGACATCTGAAGGGATGGCCGTCAGAGGCATAAATCCTGTCCTTAACTTTCTACAGCCACAAACTGGTCGAAGTAAATCTGCCAAGGCCTCGGTTAGATGCAAGAAAAGCTTAAAATAAAGAAGACCTTTAAAGCTGAAGTGATTGATTAAATAGTATTTATTATTATTAAAACTTGTACGTTGTTTTGAATTTTAATTGTACATTTTTGCTCATAGTTTTTTGCTGTGTGTGATATTGAATGTGTCAGTCTCTCTCTGCCTTGATAAATTGCCATTTCACAGTGATCTTAGTACATATGTGGGGTCCCTCTCTCTCCAAGGCATCATTTTGTTATATGTTAACTCCTTGTAGTATATAGCTAATTGCATAATCGTTGTCTGGTTGAAAATCATGAAAGCTATGACCAAAAGGAATTCTGGGAAACTAAAACTCTCAAATAACACCATCAAATGTTCGACCTTTTTATCCAGACTTGTAGGATCTTAGTTAAATAGCTCATATACCTTCAAAACTACAAGAACATTGAATATATCTGTATGTAATACAGGTCAAGAACTGATTTCCCATCCATCCTTGCAGTCTCAGCTTCTATGATTTATGATTTTCAACCCGACAACGATTATGCAATTAGCTATATATATATACATGAGCAGGGTCCTCAGTAGACTAGAAGAAACCATAAGTGGCCACATTCATCTTGACAGAGAGTGGAATTCCACTGGTTGGCAGCTTCCACTGGAATTCCACTGGTTGGCAGCTTCCACTGGAATTCCACTGGTTGGCAGCTTCCACTGGAATTCCACTGGTTGGCAGCTTCCACTGGAATTCCACTGGTTGGCAGCTTCCACTGGAATTCCACTGGTTGGCAGCTTCCACTGGAATTCCACTGGTTGGCAGCTTCCACTGGAATTCCACTGGTTGGTAGCTTCCACTGGAATTCCACTGGTTGGCAGCTTCCACTGGAATTCCACTGGTTGGCAGCTTCCACTGGAATTCCACTGGTTGGCAGCTTCCACTGGAATTCCACTGGTTGGCAGCTTCCACTGGAATTCCACTGGTTGGTAGCTTCCACTGGAATTCCACTGGTTGGCAGCTTCCACTGGAATTCCACTGGTTGGCAGCTTCCACTGGAATTCCACTGGTTGGCAGCTTCCACTGGAATTCCACTGGTTGGCAGCTTCCACTGGAATTCCACTGGTTGGCAGCTTCCACTGGAATTCCACTGGTTGGCAGCTTCCACTGTCCAGAACCTAGTCCAGAAAAGGACCCACTTCTATGTATTTTCTGTCAGAAGAAACGTGCACAGAAAAAAGTGGATCCAGGTCTGGGTTGGGTTGCATGAAAGTAACACCGGGCGTAATTGCCAACATCATATCTTAAAATAGTGACATTGACTGGGCTGAACGTCTCACGTTAGCAGTTAAGCCTGCATGACGTTGTTAAGTGTTATGCAACTCGCCTCTGGACTACTGAGAACCCTGTGTTAGTACATGTGTAACTGTCCTGATCGATAACGATGGCGGAGATCACCTTCTCTTTGCCATGACCTTACATATCTTGGGCTGTGTTTCTCCATCTCTGACCCATGGTCTTGGAAAAGATCTCCACTGGAAGAGAAGTTGAGAAGATGGTTATTCTTTAGTGGTTTTATTATTGTCATTCATTACTACACTGTAATAATTTAATAATAATAATAATAATTTAATATTTATATTGCGCGTGTTACATAGGAAGATGCTCACACGCACATTACAAGATATCACACTAATTATCATCATCATATGTATTGAATCATCATCATCATATGTATTGAATCATCATCATCCAACATCACTCAGTATCCTCATCAAGCATTGATCAACATCATTGATATTATGTATTTCATCATCAGTAATATGATTCATCATCAGTCATCATCATCCAATATCATCATCAATCATTATCACTCATTAAGCAATGATCAACATCATTGATATTATGTATTTCATCATCAGTAAATTATAAATCTGATTCATCAGCCATCGCTGATCATCATCCAACGTCATTCAGTATCATCAATCATCACTCATTTCAATGTAATCCATTTCATTTGTCATCCTTCACTATCATCATCTTCTTCATCATCGTCAACATTGTCCATTAATATCTATTATGGTATATATCTATTATGGTATATACACTCAATTGCAGAAAGGTTGTAGTATACATTTATACAAATATCTAATGAGATACAAGATATCTAATGAGATACAAAGTGCAAAACATCGCTTATTTTCTTCTAATATATCAGAATCATCAATTTTAGATTAGCATCGCATCCATCAAGGACAACACAATAGTTTCCAGCACTATTTTGTGCTTAAACAGTTGTATTTTAGCATGTCTAACATTTTGCATCTCATTAGATATTTGTATAAATGTATACTACAACGTTTCTGCAATCGAGTGTATATCTATTATGGTATATAATATCTATTATGGTATATATCTATTATGGTATATAATATCGATATTCCCGATATAACGATCACAATCTGGCAGCCCAAACGTAAAATTTACCCTGATATAACGATAAAATAAATCATTGTGCGATGAAAAAGGTAGGTTTAACACTTGAAAAGATATGACAATACTAAAATCCTTTAGTTCTCATTGCATAAAGACTGTAATGTGTCTGTTAACAGTTTGTTACGATAGGGATTACATCCCCAGGACCGCTATAAGGCACAACGGGCACCACATGAAAAATCAATTATTAACGATACCCGATATAACGATATTTTTGGGTCTTTTCCCGAAAAATCGTTATATCGGGAATTCGTTGTAACGATATCCCGATATAACGATCTAATTTGGTCAGTCCCTTGGCACATCGTTATATCGAGGTTCCACTGTATACCATAATAGATATTATATCGAGTATCGTTATATCGGGATTTTTCTCCATACATTTACTGTAACATTTGCCGGGCTGTCAAATGTTGATCGTTATACCGGGAACATCGTTATATTGAGTATCGTTATATCAAGGTTCCACTGTATATCTATTATGGTATATAATATCTATTATTGCTGTATAATATTTTACTATCCTTACTAGTAATATTCCCAGGCAGAGTAGTAATAGATAATAAGTGCCATGACAAAGAATGGTGTAAACACGGAATAAATAATGACCTTCCATACAGGAGTCTAAAAACAAATAATAAGGTAAACATTATTAGCAAACGAGGAAAAAAGGGATATTTTTTTGATTCTGAAAAGAAGGCTGACACTTACCTCTTCATGGGTGGGTTTCCAGTAATCTTTGCAGGTCAGCAAAGAACAGATGTTTGTTTGTGTTGATTCTGGGAATATTGTACAAATTTAGTATTTTGAAGATGTAAGAATTTGTTTTATTTAAACATATTTTCCATGACATTAACCTTAACTTAGGTGTAAGAATTTGGTAGCATCGTTGTGTATTTATTTATTTATTATTTACATCGCTTCACCACATAGGCAGGGAAACCCCACAGAACAAGGCTCCATCACGGGGGCCCAGTTGAGAGCAGACACTGAGGGTGGTCACTGCCAGTTTGTTTACGTCCTCAGTGGTTCTTTTATGTCCCTCCAATTCAAGTGTAGTGTATGTACAATATGTGTAGTGTATGTACAGGAAACCTCAATGAACTTACCATAAATGAAATATTCTGTTTCATTCAGTAAGATGCCATTAGGAAGGCAACTACGTATAAGCACCTACAGAGATATAAAAAAATAAGGAAATGTTGTATATGAACTTTTGTAGAATGTATCAACGAGGTTGTCATACCTCACACTGTCTTCTAAGAAGTGACATTTTTTCCTCGCTGCAAAGTGCCTTCTCCCAAAATGTATCTCTCCTGTAGTTCAATAAGAAATCACATCTAAAGACATCACAGTAGTCTGCTAGGCATACAGGAGAATCCTAACAATACATCAAAACAAGAATGAGATATTATATTATATTCTACTTGTATGTGCTTGACTGATAAAAATCTCAAGATGCAGAAATTTGGAAGTGACCACTCAGAGTAGCCTCCTTTGCAGATGTTTTAGTTGGTTCGCTTCGAACCAACTAAAATGTCTGCAAAGGAGGCTACACTCAGTGTGACTTGAATGTATTCAAACAAAAAATGCTAATGAAGAGGTCTGTGCAAGAACAGTGTAAGTGACTTGTGAGCAAAACCCAAATTCTCCTTTGAAATTCAAAGAATCTCAAGGAGAACTTAGATTTTGATCAGAGATCACTTACATTGTTCTTGCAGGGAGCCCTTCAAATGTAATGTACATCATACTTTTACAAGATGGTCCTGGTGTCGGCTATCAAGATGTTTATCTAGAAAGTGCTCTCCATAGAATAATTTCCCACAATAGTTGCATTTCCACCTTGATTGATATTCCTCTATTTTGTTCATTTCTTGTTGGATAAATACATCATGGCTCTCGTGTAGAGGGCAGTTCTTGTTGGGATCACTATTGTGTTGTTCAAATATTGGGAAGAAATCCTAAAAGAAACAATAGGTCAGAAAATATCACCCACTTCAACAACCAATCAGAATGCGTGATTTCATAGGATACCAGACCAGAAATAAATAAAATGTAAACACTGGTGGTGACGATATTGATTACCACCAGCATTTATTGATAAGGTGTCAACAATCACACATCAATTCCAAATATAATATGTGCATGAATGGTATTTTTACAACAGAGCGTAATCTCGCAATCTGATTGGCTCTCAGCCATTGTCAATAAGAGGACAGACACATAGAATGACGAATCGTTCGCGCACCGATCCAGCGCGCGCTTGAAACATCAAACTTTGTCCTTGCTTTTGGATGTTTTTTGACTTTGTTATTGTAAAAAAGAAATCGCAAGCGGTTTTCCATTGTCTGTACTCTTATTGACAATGGATTTGTACGCTAGTGGTTCCACTTGAGTTTTGAACATTTTGTGACGTCAAATCCATTGTCAATAAGAGTACAGACAATGGAAAACCGCTTGCAATTTGTTAAGTTGCACAGGTATCCCAATTACTACACATACGGTAATGTACATGTATCTTTCATTTTCAATTAATTAAAACTTTGGAATTACCTTTCTTGTGGGGATCAAATAACCACAACATATACATGATGTAATCGGAGACTGAGAGAAGAGAGTGCGTGACTTCGTTGTAAAAGGCAGTGTGTGAGCTATACGCGAGCTGAGTGACAGCAACTGTGAAATACAAAACATTAAAACCGTGAATAAATATTGTTCGAATCCATTTCCGACAAAAGTGGCGACCACGAAGGGACCCTCGATCTTCAGATGGCAACAATGGAAGAGTTAGAGAAGTCGCTAACAGCGAAAATCGAACTACTCAAATTTACACACGAGGGAGTCCCGAAGCAGATCGAGAAAGGTAACATCAAAACTATAGAAAGGCTGCTAAAAACGATACAAAGCAAGATCGAAGAGATTCATTACCTGAAGGTAAGAATTCAAGAGTTAAAATTCCAGCAAGGAGATGATGTAGATGCGATCAGAACATGGAGCGACGAGCTGGAAGACCGCATGTTGTCATTTGAGAACGCAGTAATCAATATAGAACAAACGATAATAAACATCAAAGCTACAGAGTCAGAATTAGCTAAGCAAGTGGAAGAGGAGACAGCTAAACAGTTAAGAGACAGGAGACGGGAGGAAGAGCTAAAATTTGAACAAGTCAAGTTAGAACAGAGGCTTAAATACGAAAAACAATTGAAACCTGAAGCTAGCGGCAGTCAGCCAAAGGAACGCATCAACGCTAAATTGCCCAAACTTGTCATCACCAAGTTCAAAGGAACTACTAGTGATTGGCTGCGATTTTGGAATCAATTTGAAGCGGAAATCGATCAAACAGAGGTCAATCAAATTACGAAATTCTCGTACCTAAAAGAGCTTCTCGAACCCAAAATCAGAGGTTTAGTCGACGGCCTACCTTTCAACTCAGAAGGATATGAACGAGCGAAAAATATCCTCAAAACCAGATTCGGAAAGACGAGTGAAATTATAAACGCTTACGTCACAGAGCTAATGTCACTTCCGGTCATTCATGGATCCAATGCAGGCAAGATTTACGAGTTCTACGAGAAGCTATTAGCGAATGTACAGGCCTTAGAAACACTAGGCAAGCTAGGAGACGTGAAAGGTTATGTAAGGATGACGCTAGACAAGCTAGAAGGGATTAGAGGAGACTTAGTTAGACTCGACGACAACTGGCAGGAGTGGGCGTTCCCACAACTAATCGAAGCGCTACGGAAGTGGACGGAAAGGAACCCACCCAAATTGGAGGAAAAATTGTCACAGACACAACCCGATAAATTCAAGAAAGCGCGAAGCTTCCACGCAAAACAAGAAACAACCGTCGCAGCACGGACATGTTCATATTGCGAGAGCGCTGAGCATAAATCTTTGAATTGTGACAAGATCACCACTCCGTCCGACCGGAAGCAGCACCTGGCACAAAACCAACTTTGTTTCAATTGCACCAGACCCAACCACAAGGCCTCGGAGTGCCGCAGCCAAGCAACCTGTCAAAACTGCCGAAGGAAACACCACACGTCAATATGCACCAACAACTCCGAGAAGACCTCCAATGAGAAAATGATGACAGCAACAGGAAAGGGATCCGTTGTGTACCCTGTGGTCGTGGTCAACGTAAACGGTATCCAATGCCGTGCACTTCTGGACACAGGTGCCGGAAGCTCGTATGCATCAGCGGCTCTGCTCAGCAGATTGCAAAAACGACCCTTACGCAGAGAGTGTAGGAGGATCGAGATGATGATGGGATCAACAACCCAGGTGATCGAGTTGTACAAGCTTACCATAAGCAGCCTCCAAGGTGATTTTCAACTCGACGCAGAAGTTACTAAAGTCAACCGTGGAGTGTTACTCAACCTTGAGAATCCTCACTACCGAAGCATCTTGAGCACGTACAAACACCTAGATGGAGTGAGTATGGCCGACACCGACGAGAAGGCAGAGTTACCGGTTCACATGATACTTGGAACAAGTGAGTATGCGAAGATCAAAACAGAGACCCCACCCAAACTCGGAAATCCTGGAGAGCCTATTGCAGAACTGACACGCCTCGGATGGACCATCCTATCACCAGGTAAAGAACCAGATGTTTCCAGCATGTTCCTGACCCAGACTTCCACTACCGACTATGAAAATCTTTGTAAACTGGACGTCCTCGGACTAGAAGACCAGCTTAAGGATCACCACGATAACGTCTACGAAGAGTTTAAGGAACAGCTCGTTAGAAGTCCCGAGGGATGGTATGAGACAGGTCTTCTCTGGAAGGCCAATCATCCTCACCTACCCAACAACAAGACGGGAAGTCTCCAGAGATTGAAAACCTTAGTTCGGAAACTAGAAAGACACAACAATGCTGAACGAATACGACAGAATAATCAAGGATCAGCTATCGGAAGGGATAGTGGAGCCTGCGCATCATCCACCCGAAGGAAAAGAGTTCTACATCCCTCACAAGGCCATCATACGCGAAACAGCAGAGAGCACCAAGGTACGCATAGTATACGACGCATCGGCTCGTGAGAAGGAAAGTGCGCCCTCACTCAACGAGTGTTTGGAAAACTGGTCCGCCATTACAAAATCACCTCTGGAGTGTACTGGTTCGGAACCGTTTTCATCCTGTGGCCCTTGCAGGTGACTTGAAGCAAGCCTTTCTCCAAGTACGAATACGGGAAGAAGACCGAGATGTTATGAGGTTCCATTGGCTCAAGGATCTGCAAACCAAGGAGGTGGAAACCTTGAGATTTACACGAGCCCTGTTTGGACTTGCGACATCGCCATTTCTGCTTGGAGCTGTAATCGAGCAACACTTGAATAATTGCAAGCAGAACTACCCTGAAGAGGTGAAGGAGATCAAGCAAAGTCTGTACGTTGACGATCTCATCACCGGGGGAACAACGGTGAGTCAAGTGTATCAGCTAAAAGAGACCGCCAAGACCATATTTCAACAAGCTCAATTTGAACTGCACAAGTGGCACAGCAACATACCAGAACTTGAGAAAACAGGGCCTCCCGTCGACACAGATCAAAGCTATGCCAAGGAGCACCTCGGAGTCAAGAAAGGAGAAACCAAGTTACTGGGTTTACCATGGAATAAAGAGAAAGACACCATCCAAGTTAAATTCCAGACCCCACTTACCGCCATCACCAAAAGGGGGATCCTTGGAAACTTAGCGAAGATTTATGATCCTCTCGGGCTAGCATCACCAGTAACAGTAGCTGCAAAGATGCTGTACCGAGATGCATGTGACAGCGGAGCAACATGGGACAAGGAGCTACCAACCGAGAGCAACAGAGAAACTGGAAGTCCTGGGAACAACATACACCAGAGAAGATAGAGATACCAAGGAGTCTTGTAGAGTTTCAAGAGGAAATCGATTCCATCGAACTGCATGCCTTTGGAGACGCGAGTGGAAAAGGGGTGTCCTCAACTGTGTACGCCATTGTTCATCAACCATCGGGTGACAGTCAAGGCCTCGTAGCCGCCAAGTCTCGATTAGCGAAGAAAGGTCTGACAATACCAAGACTGGAGCTAGTAGCCGGACACATGTCAACAAACTTAGTACATAATGTCAAGGAAGCTTTAGAGGGACACCCAGTGACTGATGTTTACAGTTGGCTCGACAGTACCGTTGCCTTACACTGGATACTTGGAAACGGTGATTACAAACAGTTTGTTAACAACCGCATACGCAAGATCCAGGAGAAAGGATACATCCAGTGGAGACATGTGAGTTCTGGAGAGAACCCAGCAGACTTGGGAAGCAGAGGTGGTCAAGTAGACGAATCATGTGAGCTCTGGTGGAAAGGACCATCGTGGTTGTCCAAGCCAGAGGAGTGGCCTGCAAACATTGTAACTAGTCCAACAAAGGAATCGCAAACAGAAGCCAAAGCAATCAAGCAGGTATTAGCAGTAGCAGTCAAGACAGAGGATGAACTCGACCAAGCAATGCAGAAATGGGACTTCTGGAAAGCGATACGAATCACTGCGTGGGTAACAAGGTTTATAAGGAACTGTAAGAATCAGCGCGATACAAGAAAGTCTGGCCCCTTAACGACTGAGGAGACGAACAAAGCCCTACACAACTGGGTGAAAAGAGTCCAAAACAAAGGTGAATACGCAAGCAAATTCCAAGAGGACAAGCTTCAGCTAAACCTCCAAAAGAATAACGAAGGTGTGTACGAGTGCAGAGGGCGGATACAAGGCGACTATCCAATATATCTGCCAGACGGAGATATATTCACTGAAAAGCTGGTTGCGCACGCCCACTTGCAGACCCTCCATGGGGGAGTAGGACTCACCATGAGTCACGTCAGAGCAAAATACTGGATACCAAGACTAAGGCGTATGGCGAGACGTATCATCAGGAATTGTCACGGATGCAAGAGGTTTCAAGCGATAGCACTATCAAGCCCGCCCACGGGGAACCTACCAACCGACAGGACCGGAGGGTCAACCCCCTTCCAAGTAGTAGGAGTCGATTATGCTGGTCCTATCATTTACAAGCTTAAAAACGGCAAAGAGGGTAAGGCCTACATACTGCTGTATGCATGTAGTCTCACAAGAGCCCTTCACCTGGACCTTGTACCAGACCAAACAACTGAAGAGTTCATCAGGAGGTTCAAATGCTTCATAGCAAGACGTGGCAAACCACAGAAGATATACTCAGACAATGGCAGAACATTCGTCGCTGCAGCCAAGTGGCTAAAGAAGTTAAGAAACGACGAATCGTTCAACAACTGGTTGGCTAACGAAGGAATCAGATGGCAATTCAACTTGAGCCGAGCACCGTGGTGGGGTGGTCAGTTTGAAAGGATGGTTGGACTGACAAAGCAAGCCCTGTACAAGTCCATTGGAAAAGGAAACCTGCGGTGGAGTGAGCTTGAGGAAGTACTGCTGGACATCGAAGTCGCCCTCAACAACAGACCACTCAGCTACGTTGAGGACGATGTTCAAATGCCACTCTTAACCCCTAGTGCAATGCTATTTGGTCAACCCAGTCAGTTACCGGAACAAGAACCTGACACCATCGAAGACGTCGATCTGAGGAAACGAGCCAGATATCTGAGGAAATGCAAAGATGCGCTGTGGACAAGATGGCAAACGGAGTACCTGAAGGCCCTCAGAGAGAGACACAACATGAAAAGCAACGCAAGAGAAACGACACTGAAACCAGGAGATGTCATGATCATCAAAAGCGATGAACGGAACCGCAGAAAGTGGAAGTTGGGGATCGTCGATCAGCTGTTCGAAGGACGAGATGGTGTAGTGAGAGGAGTACGTTTGAGAGCTGGCAAGTCCTACCTAGAGCGACCGATTCAACATCTGTACCCGCTAGAGGTGGCCTGCGACAGCACAGAGAGGAGAGGTAATCTGAATGCTGAAGCCCCAACGTTTCGACCAAGGAGAGAAGCGGCAGCGTCTGCCCGCGAGAACATTCGCGCAATTGCACGAGATGAACTTGAAGACTAGACACTAGTTATAGTCATATACTTGTTACAGTTGAAATTTAAATTCAAATTGATCATTGATATTTGCTACATAAATGAGACAAATAAGGGGAGTGTGTGGGGATCAAATAACCACAACATATACATGATGTAATCGGAGACTGAGAGAAGAGAGTGCGTGACTTCGTTGTAAAAGGCAGTGTGTGAGCTATACGCGAGCTGAGTGACAGCAACTGTGAAATACAAAACATTAAAACCGTGAATAAATATTGTTCGAATCCATTTCCGACATTCTAAGGGTATTTCTTACTATACTAGAATGTTCCCTTGAACAGTGGAAATCATCATCTTTGCTGTCAGCTGTAAAAACTACAATGGCCAGCACCTGTGAATACAATACGCCCATTATAAAATGCACTACATACACTGGTCAAGTAATTAGATTACTTGCCACTCGATCACCGCTGTGGTCTCGGTTCGAGACTGTAAGTTGAGAGAGTCGTATATAGAGTCGTTTTCGTATGAGTGGGAAGTAGTTACGGTACGGTTCGTGCAGTGACCGTATCGCGCCATCATCATGCCGTATCCAAGCATTCTGATTGGTTGAGCGATGATTTTGCGCGCTGTGATTGGTTGAATACAATGTGTTCGATTCCATACCGTGACCGTAACTCCGTACCGTAGGTTTCCCACTCATACGAAAACGACTCTATAGAACATTGACTGTAATGTTATGTGGGCAGTGAGTGTGGATGGGGTGGGGTGGAGGAGGGCGTTCTATGCCTTGGATGGAGCCACGCTCTGTTGCATCCTCCTGGGATTAGCCCGATATTGGAATAAATAAATACATCTGCCTTTGCTTGTCAATAATTCATCTTTAGGCGATGTTCGCTGTCATGTAAGCCATTGCTAAGTAATGTGCCAACCAGAGATCGATTGTCTGATGAAATAAAGCAACTTGTGAAGAGCTACTGTAATCATGGTTGGCAAATTAACATCACAAAGGAACTGTGACGTCAATGTTTACAAACAGTGAACATCGCTATTCCTACATAATTGTGCTGTCAGTGTCACTACTCTACAAATCTAAATATCATTCACTTTGTAGTAGATATTTGAATACAATTTAGAAACTGAACTCAAAGAAATCAACTGACAGACTTACAAGAGCTCTGAAACGCCAGATCCATGTAAACAAAACCATAGGAACTTGGCACAAATTAAACTACGAAAGATAATATATATGATACAAGTGGAGACGAAGTAATAGCATGCATCAGGTTGGAGCAAAGACGACGCAAAATCCCATTCCAAAATCTCCACTACATGGCCGCCATGTTGGTAGTACCCAGTCCTTTGGCTGTGTTCACACAGGTAGCCCATAAAAATTGAGGTTTGATGAACTGATTTCAAAAGAAAATAAATATTGAAAAAGGAGAAGAAAAATCAAAAAAATGGGACGATTCTCCCGTGACATCCTGAAAAGCTGAGACATCGACATCATGTGGTGCGCTCAAAGATTCAGAGGCAAGAAAAAACGGTTAAAACTCCACCAAAACTTGGCAAACGAAAGCGTTAGCTGATTTTCAAGACTTCCGTATTTTGCCTATAAAGTTTTTCCTCCCAAATTGTAGCATTTAAAATTTTCGATTTTTTCTATATTTTTGGCCAGTGAAAATGTTGGGTTTCCTGTGGTAAACGATACCACAGGGAACCCGTCTTAGGTTAAGACAATATTCAATGCCAATTTTCTCTGTTGGTTTTCAAAAAGATTGAAAATATGTAGTTATCTACGGTGTTAGTTTGGTGGCAAACAAAATTATAAATGTATAATATTTTTTTATTATCATCGATCAGTTTCAAATATTATGCAATTTGGGCTACCTGTGGTAAACATGTGTTGTACGTTTGCAGTCTTCATTCAGGAATCTGTTTCGAGTTTTCCTTGGCAAATTTTCACCAATTTCTCGCTACCAAAGCTTAAAAAGTCTGAGACAATCTCTGATTTGGATACTTATGGGTCGTTCAAAAAGGCAAGTCATTTATTTTAGAGCCTTCTTGGCGATAAATCTGGTTATTTGGAGGTATTTGCGTGAAGGTATTCAAAACACATGTAAGCTTAATTTGTAAGACTAACATTACTCACGTGTTTTCAGAGGAAAGAAGCTAAAAACGCCGACTAAAGATGAAGAAGACCTCAGTGAGGATGAAGGACCAAATCCCGTACGTAATTACCTTTGAATGGACTTCAAATCTAGTTATTCTAAAACACTTCACAATCCAAAAACTTGTTACTATTTTAGAAACAGTAACTATTCACTTCGTAACACTCACAAATGCTACTTCAAGTTCTATTAGACTCTACAAGTTTTATATTAGATTGTTTAAAATGTACACTAAGCTATTCATACGAAATAATTCAACTTTTATTCAGAGGAATGCCAGTTTATACTAATTTCTCCCTACCCACCCCTCCCCCATTAATATTGTTCTCATATGATGCATCACTTTGATTAGGAGTCTGATGAATTCTTCCATGATTCTGTGGACAAGTTTAACTTGAAAAGAACCAGGGTATGTGACTACGACTGTACATTTATGTCAAGAAATAATGGGATGCTCGTAGTTATCCCGGTACCTTTCAAGGGTGAAGTTAGTCAGTGGAACCTCTATAATACTGACACCGAAGGGCCAGAAAAGACTGTCCATAATATAGAGGTGTCCGTAATATAGAGGTGTCCGTAAGTAGAATGGACACCGACCGAAGGGCCAGAAAAAAGTGTCCGTAATATAGAGGTGTCCGTAATATAGAGGTGTCCGTAATATAGAGGTGTCCGTAATATAGAGGTGTCCGTAATATAGAGGTGTCCGTAATATAGAGGTGTCCGTAATATAGAGGTGTCCGTAATATAGAGGTGTCCGTAATATAGAGGTGTCCGTAATATAGAGGTGTCCGTAATATAGAGGTGTCCGTAATATAGAGGTGTCCGTAATATAGAGGTGTCCGTAATATAGAGGTGTCCGTAATATAGAGGTGTCCGTAATATAGAGGTGTCCGTAATATAGAGGTGTCCGTAATATAGAGGTGTCCGTAATATAGAGGTGTCCGTAATATAGAGGTGTCCGTAATATAGAGGTGTCCGTAATATAGAGGTGTCCGTAATATAGAGGTGTCCGTAATATAGAGGTGTCCGTAATATAGAGGTGTCCGTAATATAGAGGTGTCCGTAATATAGAGGTGTCCGTAATATAGAGGTGTCCGTAATATAGAGGTGTCCGTAATATAGAGGTGTCCGTAATATAGAGGTGTCCGTAATATAGAGGTGTCCGTAATATAGAGGTGTCCGTAATATAGAGGTGTCCGTAATATAGAGGTGTCCGTAATATAGAGGTATCCGTAAATAGAACCGACACTGGGCCAGAAAAAAGTGTCCATAATATAGAGGTGTCCGTAATATAATGTCCGTAATATAGAGGTATCCATAATATAGAGGTGTCCGTAATATAGAGGTGTCCGTAATATAGAGGTGTCCGTAATATAGAAGTGTCCGTAATATAGAGGTGTCCGTAATATAGAGGTGTCCGTAATATAGAGGTGTCCGTAATATAGAGGTGTCCGTAATATAGAGGTGTCCGTAATATAGAGGTGTCCGTAATATAGAGGTGTCCGTAATATAGAGGTGTCCGTAATATAGAGGTGTCCGTATATATAATAGAGGTGTCCGTAATATAGAGGTGTCCGTAATATAGAGGTGTCCGTAATATAGAGGTGTCCGTAATATAGAGGTGTCCGTAATATAGAGGTGTCCGTAATATAGAGGTGTCCGTAATATAGAGGTGTCCGTAATATAGAGGTGTCCGTAATATAGAGGTGTCCGTAATATAGAGGTGTCCGTAATATAGAGGTGTCCGTAATATAGAGAGGTATATAGAGGTATCCGTAAATAGACACTGGGGGCAGAAAAAAAAAGTGTCCATAATATAGAGGTGTCCGTAATATAATGTCCGTAATATAGAGGTATCCATAATATAGAGGTGTCCGTAATATAGAGGTGTCCGTAATATAGAGGTGTCCGTAATATAGAAGTGTCCGTAATATAGAGGTGTCCGTAATATAGAGGTGTCCGTAATATAGAGGTGTCCGTAATATAGAGGTGTCCGTAATATAGAGGTGTCCGTAATATAGAGGTGTCCGTAATATAGAGGTGTCCATAATATAGAGGTGTCCGTAATATAGAGGTGTCCGTAATATAGAGGTGTCCGTAATATAGAGGTGTCCATAATATAGAGGTATCTGTAAATAGAACCAACACTGGGCCAGAAAAAAGTGTCCATAATATAGAGGTGTCCATAATATAGAGGTGTCCGTAATATAGAGGTGTCCGTAATATAGAGGTGTCTGTAATATAGAGGTGTCCGTAATATAATGTCCGTAAGGAGAGGTTCCACTGTATAATATTTCCTGTGAACTTGACAAGTCCGTACCTCAGTTAATACAGTACCACAGGGAAACCAATCAATAATACCAACAGAAGGCTTACCACAGGGAGCCCAAGCAATAAGATGGGTTTGCACAGAATATATTACAGTCAACATTAATGCAGTGCTAAGATAGTGGATTAGATAAACATTTCCAAAAAAATACATGTACCGGTACATGTACGTAGGTGGGGACTTGTGGCAAGTCTATAGATGGTGCCTTTTAGTGGTTATTTTCTAAATGTTCCATGAGCACCCCCTCACTTTTATACAGGATTTCCCCCACCCACCCACTATTGGATGATTAGCATTATGATGTCAACTTCAAGATGCTAATCAAGTTACCATAAAAAAAATTTGTTCTCTTTATCTGCCTCGCAAAGTATCATATCATGTTATTGTTTTAATCGTTCCCCTATAGATCATTCCTTTGGACACATTTGAAGAAGGTGAAATTGACAGATTGACGGATGCAGATTCTATTGAAGATGCAGAGGTTAGCTAGTAGGCATTACATACATTTGTGGTTCAAATCGACTGTTGGGCTAATGGGGTTTTCTGTATCAGATCTAACATTTACAAATCTTACCTTTTGCCTGATTACACGTACTGTACTGTATGTATTATAAATATCCATGTCACTGAAACCCACCCACTCACTGAAATACATGCTAGTGTCTCTAGTTCTGCTACTTATACAAGTATGTACGATTGAACCACCTTTTGCACGCCCGTTTATTGCTGTAGACATCTTGTTATAGGGAACAGTATCATTAATTTTGTCCTTGCATAATTAATACATGTAATTCATTTTCTCTCACATTCTCTGTGGTTGGAGTAATTTGCATCCCAGTCAGACAAACCTACACACCTTGTACAGTACATGTACAATTTATTAAAAACATTGATCAATATATTTTCAATATGTGTAGGATGTTATGGGGTTAAATCTTCCAGACTCTGAGGATGAAGATGATGATGGCGAACAAGAAGTAAGTACAATACAATATATGTGATGTTACTTTGTATTACTCCAAAGGATGGAATTATTTTACAATTAAGGATATTAACGAACGACGTTTCGTTGTCATCTTGACAACATCTTCAGGTTGGAATTATTGGAATTATGATGGAATTAGATGGAATTATTGCACTGTCTTATTTTCCTGTATATTCCTTGCTAAAACTATATGCTACTGCCTAACCATTAACTATGTAATAACTTTGTTTTAACAAAACTAACTTATTTATTGTAGGAAAATGATGATGATGATGATGATGATGATGATGATGATGATGACAGTGATCAAGAAATGAGTAAGATCAGAAGTTTCTAAATAATATATTACATTTATTTATCATGTTATTTGCAAATGCATGCAATATAAAGTGTTTTATTTTTATTTTTTATATTATACTTGTTAAGTCAAAAACGTTAAACAAAATATTTATAAATCTAAAATCTTAGCCTTTTACATATAATATATATTTTATCAAGCAACCATTATGACAACATAAAGTGTTTTGTTTTAGAACTTCCCAATGAGAAGTCATGGGGCAAGAGCAAAGCTGCATATTACAGTACTGATACAGCTGAGGCTGAAGCTGGTATGTATGAAATAATAAAGAATAAGAATAAGTCCTTATACAACTGTATAGTGCATTTCACATCGTCTCAATGCGCTTTAAGCCTGGTCCACACTAGCGACATAAGCATTATAAGCACAAGCAACATATGCAGACTCAGGATACCATTTATGCAATGGGTGTGACAAAAGACAAGCACCGTTATCACGGAGCATTGTATTACTGAGTCTGCGTGTGTTGCTTGTGCTTATGTCACTAGTGCTAGTGATGAGGATCAGGCTTTATTACCGAAGGAGGACTTTTTCGGGCTGCATAATTATGATTCTACATCGATGTAGTAGTAGTTTCTCCTTACATGTACATAATTATATTTGATAGTAGAAATAATGCACTGTAGCCATGCAAGTAGTGCATTTTTCTGGAGTCCTATTTCAATCATGGCACTGTTTAATACCTACCCACAGTGTCTTTATTGTTGACATGCAAAGGGTGCGGGTATCATAGCTTTTGATGTTACAGCCTCATTCACTAACTACAAACTTTTCTTTCATAACTTCGGATCAGATGAGGATGCATTGGAGCTAGAGCAAGAAGAAGAGGAGGAAGCATTATCTTTGCAGAAGCGATTGGCTGCAGGTTTAGATGAAGAAGACTTTGATTCTGCAGGCTTTGAGGTATAGAATGATAATAATAATAATGATAGCGATTCTACTGTACACCAATGATTAATGAATCTTTGTCTGGTGAAGCAGCAAATTTTGGTCTGCTTTAACTTTAAATTTCTCCAAGAATTATTAATGATTTGAGAAGCCACCTCTAATAATATTTATTGTTGTTTTAGATTCCACATGTTGGAGATAGAGAAGAAAAGTCTAGCGAAGATGATGAGGTACAATATGCTTTGTTTTCATTCCATTAGAATCATAAGCCAGCATCATTGTTTGTATTTATAGGTCGCGACAACAGTGGTTATGGACCTGACCAAACTGTCTAAAGAACAAAAGTTAGAGGTAAGTACATACAGAAGTTTCATTAAATTTATAAGATGGTACATACTGGGGTAAGCAACTGTGACAATTAAATGAATGAATGAATAGACTTTATTTATTACATTATATTTTGGTAAATATGGTTCAATATATGATATAACGGATGACAATAAATATTCTGTATATATAAACTTCAAGTCACTCATTAAAAATTGTCGATAATGATGACAGGATGTCATCGAAACGTCCAGCTACTTCGTTAGCATTTGTTTTCCTAGTAGTTAAATATTTTACCAAAACTTTACTGATAAGACAATAAATATAATGAAAAAAAAACTTCAAATAAACATGGACAAATGGGTGGATGGAACTGACAAAAGTAGGCGGCACTCAGATTGTAAAAGTAGAATGTAGCTGCCAGAGTTCACTAGTTGCTGGCTTCAAAGGAAATCCATTCAAGAAAAACTTACATGTATCAATCTTCAATCTTCATGTACTACTAATCTTCATGTACTACTAATCTTCATGTACTACTAATCTTCATGTACTACTAATAATGATGATGATGATGGAACATGATGATAGAACATGGTGGTCATGCTTGACCAATATTTAGGGCCATATAATGAGATTCATGGATGTTTATCAGCTGATTGAAACCCAGCAATAAAACTGTATGTAATTGTGACTGTATAATTAGCCTAGCAGTATGCAGGACATAGATGATACATGTATGAAGAACCAAGCTACATGTGCATGTATGAATCCAAAAGGTCCTATCAGGGACCATCTCTGAGCCTGACATGTAGCTGGTAACAAGGCTGGTGACAAGCTGAGTAATTCTTTATTTCACTAACCAACAATTATTTAGATATTGTTTCGGGAGTCTCCTGAGCTGTTTGAACTATTGGACCAATTCAAAGAAAAGGTAAGTCATGATTTCTGTACACTTTTCAGCTTACAACATCAAAACATTATCAATGTACATGCATCTACCTATAGAGTTGTTTTAGTATGTCTATGAGTGGGAAGTAGTTATGGTACAGTTTGTGCCGTGCTGTGCCGGTATTGTGCCATAATCATGCTGCCAGTATCCAAGCATTCTGATTGGTTGAGCGATGATTTTGCATGCTGTGATTGGTTGAATACAATGTCTTCAATTCCGTACTGTGACCATAACTCCATACCATAGGTTTCCCACTCATACGCCAATGACTCTAACATGTACATAAGGTACAAATCAGCAATAGGTCCCTCGCACTAGTTTATACTAGTTTAGGGGACAATACAATATAACATCTCTCATTATGCAAAAGTTCTCGTTTTTCTCTCTCCCAGACTGGGAATTTAATGGGTCCGTGCAATAACAGTATAAGTGACCTCTGACCAAAAACTAAATTCTCCTGTATGCTGTTTGAATTCTGAAGGAGAATTTGGATTTTGATCATAAGTCACTTACACTGTTGTTGTATGAATAGTGTATTGTACAAAATCAAACATTGGTATATAGAAGTGAGACACCAACTAACCTTGGGATTCTAATGTTTCAGCTGGAAGAACTTGTTTCGAAGGTATCTCCTCTCATGCAGTTATCAAAGAGTGGGAAACTCCCAACAGAGGTAATAGTTATACTTTAGTAGAATAATGTTGCATTACTAGGCGACTACTCGAGAGGAAAGTTGTGACTTGTAAGTTTGCAATGGACTTACGTTGCAATCATAACCTGGCATCACATACAACTGTATTTCAAAAGCAGCTTCTATGATGTCTTGACTCTCATTGCAAACTACAAGATTTTTGAACTCGGTCATTGCGTCGTAATGTAAACTGTGGTAATTTGTTGTAAAGTGCTACAGCACATAGTGGCGGATCCAGGATCTTGAAAAGGGACTCGCCCAGGAAATATTTGATTTTGAATGTAAAGAACATGGCCGGCTTCAAGGGATGTTCCATGGCACCCTAGGAACCCCTCTAGATCTGCCACTGCTACATGTACATGTAGTTCAGATGCCACACTTATCATGGGCCAAAGCCACAATCAGCAGAAGGCTGTATCTTTTGTATGAAAGACACTGCTATTATGAGGGGTACCGAATGGTCAAGGCGAGACTTTGCGAGACTCAGAGACAAGGCATTTTTTTGCGAGGCAGAGACGCTTTTTCACCGATTTCCTTTGTTTTCAAAATTTGAGACTCTGAGACGGCTTTTTGTGAAAAAACGAGACTTCGAGACCCGTGAAATTTGACCAAAATTTTGCAAGACTCTGACTTTTTGCGGGGACCATTCAACACCCCTATTATGGGATCTCTGTGTGTTAGTTAACAAAATTTAATTTCATTCATCATATATGTACATGTAATAACAATAACCATGTTCATAGAGCCTGTATCATCAAATACTCAGCTCTATTAAAGGTGGCATCTTAGAACAATAACAACACTGACATCTGAAACAGTACTATATGTAATAACATTTAGTGTCCAATAAATAAATAAAAAATATGTTATGTTCACAGGGTTCCAAATATGTTGAACTCAAGTATCGTCTGTATCTCAAGTAAGTCTTTCACAAACAAACTCCATTCAACAGTATAGCATACATGTAGTACATCAGTACAATAAAACATTACTCCAGTTTTGAGTTGTTTAGACACCTTGACAAAAGACGCATTTGCTCAGCCTTAGCCTCAATTCAGTGTAAATTATTCACAAAGACCTACAAGAATGCGAAAAAATGTTTCGGGAAATAGAAACCTTTTTTAAATTCCACCGGTTATTCTCTGCATTGAGGCTAAGGCTGAGCAATTGCATCTTGCCAAAGAGTACAGCAGTGTCAAAAACTCAAACCTTGAGTATTGCTTATTACATTTGTTGCATTTTTTTGTCATTTTTCTAAATATGTGTGTGAAATAAATAAATTTGAACTTGTTCTGTTGTCATCATTCTTCAGACACTTTTTCTCTGTTCTCATTTCATATAATTTTCTTGAAATTCAGTTACTGTATAAACATTGGGTTTTATCTGTTGTTAAAATCCAAACAAACTCCTGTAAAAGACCATCCTGTTATTGGAAGGATTGTCCAATATAGAAATGTAAGTAATATTGATATATTGTAGTTAGTAGTGTAACATTTAGTAATTAGTATATTATTATTGTAATTAGTGTGATATCTTGTAATGCGTGTGTGAACATCTTCCTATGTAATGTGCAATATAAATATTAAATATTAAAATTAAATTAATAGTTTATAGGTAACATGTGTTGTGGCAGTGGCAGAGTAGTGGTGGTGGTAGTGGTGGTGGCAGAGCAGTGGTGGCGGGCGGAAGGACGGATGGATGGATGGCTGTGGCTGTGATGGTGGCAGCTGCAATTGTGGCTGTGGCTGTGATGGGGCAGCTGCAGTGGTGGCTGTGATGGTGGCAGCTGCAGTGGTGGCTGTGGCTGTGATGGGGTAACTGCTGCAGTGACTGTGGTTGTGATGGTGGTTGTGATGGTGGCAGCTGCAGTGGTGGCTGTGGTTGTGATGGTGGCAGCTGCAGTGGTGGCTGTGATGGGGCAACTGCTGCAGTGGCAGTGACTGTGGTTGTGATGGTGGTTGTGATGGTGGCAGCTGCAGTGGTGGCTGTGGTTGTGATGGTGGCAGCTGCAGTGGTGGCTGTGGTTGTGATGGTGGCAGCTGCAGTGGTGGCTGTGGTTGTGATGGTGGTTGTGATGGTGGCAGCTGCAGTGGTGGTTGTGATGGTGGCAGCTGCAGTGGTGGCTGTGGTTGTGATGGTGGCAGCTGCAGTGGTGGCTGTGATGGTGGCAGCTGCAGTGGTGGCTGTGATGGTGGCAGCTGCAGTGGTGGCTGTGGTTGTGATGGTGGCAGCTGCAGTGGTGGCTGTGGTTGTGATGGTGGCAGCTGCAGTGGTGGCTGTGATGGTGACAACTGCAGTGGTGGCTGTAGCTGTCAACTGCAGTGGTGGGTGTGGTTGTGATGGTGGCAGCTGCAGTGGTGGCTGTGGTTGTGATGGTGACAACTGCAGTGGTGTGGCTGTGGGTGTGATGGTGGCAGCTGCAGTGGTGGCTGTGGTTGTGATGGTGGCAGCTGCAGTGGTGGCTGTGGTGTGTTGTGATGGTGACAACTGCAGTGGCTGTGGTTGTGATGGTGGTGGTGGTGTGTGTGATGGTGGCAGCAGCAGTGGTGGCTGGTTGTGATGGTGGCAGCTGCAGTGGTGGCTGTGGTTGTGATGGTGACAACTGCAGTGGTGGCTGTGGTTGTGATGGTGGCAGCTGCAGTGGTGGCAGTGGTTGTGATGGTGGCAGCTGCAGTGGTGGCAGTGGTTATGATGGTGGCAACTGCAGTGGTGGTTGTGATGGTGGCAACTGCAGTGGTGGTTGTGTGTGGCAACTGTGATGGTGGCAGCTGCAGTGGTGGCTGTGATGGTGACAACTGCAGTTGTGGCTGTGGCTGTGATGTGGGTGGAAGCTGCAGTGGTGGCTGTGATGGTGACAGCTGCAGTGGTGGCTGTGGTTATGATGGTGGCAACTGCAGTGGTGGTTGTGATGGTGGCAGCTGCAGTGGTGGCTGTGGTTGTGATGGTGGTGGCTGTGGCTGTGGTTGTGATGGTGGCAGCTGCAGTGGTGGCTGTGATGGTGGCAGCTGCAGTGGTGGCTGTGGTTGTGATGGTGGCAGCTGCAGTGGTGGCTGTGATGGTGACAACTGCAGTGGTGGCTGTGGCTGTGATGGTGGCAGCTGCAGTGGTGGCTGTGATGGTGACAACTGCAGTGGTGGCTGTGGTTGTGATGGTGGCAGCTGCAGTGGTGGCTGTGGTTGTGATGGTGACAACTGCAGTGGTGGCTGTGGTTGTGATGGTGGCAGCTGCAGTGGTGGCTGTGGTTGTGATGGTGACAACTGCAGTGGTGGCTGTGGTTGTGATGGTGGTTGTGATGGTGGCAGCTGCAGTGGTGGCTGTGGTTGTGATGGTGGCAGCTGCAGTGGTGGCTGTGGTTGTGATGGTGACAACTGCAGTGGTGGCTGTGGTTGTGATGGTGGCAGCTGCAGTGGTGGCAGTGGTTATGATGGTGGCAACTGCAGTGGTGGTTGTGATGGTGGCAACTGCAGTGGTGGTTGTGATGGTGACAACTTCAGTGGAAGCCACAGAGGCAGAGTTAATGGTAGTGGGTGATCACAAATTTATATATATGTACATGTAATGTCCTAACAGTATCTCAATAGTTTTATCAGATAATTTGAATAATTCTTCTTCTTCATGTAGCTTATCAAAGAACTTGAACCGCTGGACAAGAAACTTGAATCAGACATTGAAGTTCTTCTTGCAAACAAAGATAAGCTGTTGGAACCAACAGGTATTAAGTGTAACCTTTTTTTTATTTGTATATTATTTATTTACTGTGGAAATGTATCAAAATCTACTGAGAGTTCTACTTTTCCTCTGTTGCCTCCTGCTCCTCATGCCTAACCCCCCCTATATGTAGACTAGTAGAGAGATGTGTTTGTTTTCAGAATATATTTTTAAAGATATGATCTAACATTCCTTCACAGAAAGCAACAATGTAGAAATGTTGTCTAAAGCTGGAAAACCAACCAAAGTTAGTATCAAGAAAGTTTTATCTGCAATAATAATAGTAATAATAGTCACATATATTTAACGAGGGTGGCACAGTTTGCACTGATAAACTAAAGTGGTCCTCAAAGAAATGAAATGTGGGGTGCAAAAACAGGAGGGTCATCTTAGTTTTTTTGCATTTCAATTGGGAAAACAGTCATGAAAATACCTATTTTGGGGAGGGATTTTGTAGTTTCTTACTCGTCCACAGGGGAGGGTCAGTCGAGGGATTCCTTTTACCCTTCTCTAAGAATTTTAAATAGTTTAAAAACTGTTATTATAATAATAATAAACTTTATTATACACAGAAATTCAAAAAGTTAGCTTCCTTGCGTCTGAATAAAACTGTTGTTTAGGTGACAAAAGCTCCGCAAAAGAAGCGAATCAAGAATATGACACCCAAATCTAAGCTTTCTGCTTTGCTTGATGATAGTGATGAGGGAGTAATGGAGGTGCGTACACTTGTAGAAAAGATACTTTTCTGTGACTGTGGAAAGCTTATGTAGATTTGTATTGCCATGGCATTGGCACAGCACATGCATATATATAGAGGATATTAAATGATGGCGTGAAGATATGAAGTTTATCTTCGAGTGGTGAAAATACTTCACAAGTGAGCACATGCAGCAAACAAGTAAAATATTTTTCACCACTCGAAGATAAACTTCATATCTTCAAGCCACCATGTAATTTTATTTTTATTATATAGGAGTTATATAAATATAAATTATTGTAGCTAGCTTGGAGGAATATTTTCAATATTCCTGTTCTCATCTTCACTTTCAAGAAATTCTTTGAATATTTTCACGTCGTATAATGTGTTCTTTTTTGTATTTTCATTCTCTTGTTCCTTGCTAAAGATAGTTATGTACTCATCAGTCTCTTTGACAAACCTGTCGCTCGCCATTTTGACTTTGATTGCAATGCGCGTCAAGTGAGCGGGAAAACATCAAAAGTGACATCATCGATACCAAGTTCACGTGTGAGGATATGTAAAATATGTCACAGAAGTCCAGGATGTAGTTCGTACATAAAATACGAGTGGCATATTTCCCAGTAAATCACTGATGTCTAATATATCATAATGCTAAATACAGTGACATATGTTAAGTAATGTATTTATTAAAATGAAAAACTCTGCTAATCTAATTTTGTCTCGGATTAAATAGGACCAAGGAATTGAACCTCCTTCAAAAAAGAGAAAAAAGACCAAACTCAATAAAGATGGTGATGATCTTCTTGGGTATTATGAGAAGGTTTGCCTGGAAAAGAAGAGAGCCAAGGAAATGAAGAATTTGGCTGCAAGGTTTGTGCAGTTGAACCCTCTACAAATTCACCTCTCTGTATTAAACAGCCAGGGTATTTTGTACCAGCCACCAGCAAGCCCATGCAGTTATTGCTATTGGAACTTCTCCACAATGGCCACATCTACGTAATGGCAACAAAAATAATTATTGTATCCTGAGGGGGGCCATTGTGGGGAGGTTCAACTGCAATACATATTGTACTATGGGCTTAATTAATAGTTATTGAAGGCCTGTTTGTAATAACTATTTCATCAATTTTACAGGTTAGCTCATGAACCTGAGTTGGAACTAGACGGCTTGGATGACGACGAGGATGGCAAGAGAGCTATCACTTATCAAGTAAGTAATATAGTCTATTCATTATTGGCCTAGTGCCATAATAATGGCTTATGGCTATGTTGATTGATTTAGGAATCTATCATATTATTAAAGCAACTTGTGTAGAGCAATTGTAATCATGGCTGGCAAATTAACATTACAAAGTGACATCAATGTTTACAAGCAGTACTGAACATTGCTATAGCACATTGGGCTGGAACACTGCTCCAGCCATGCCAAACACTAGAGCACATCATGTCTTGCAACGTTGATGATAAAAATCGAGGGAAGGTTACAGCGCAGAAGTGTTATTATATAGCACTTCAACATTCCCTCAATTTCTATCTGTTTCACTAGTGGTACGCGGCCTGCTTTATTAATTCCTAATATTGATGATACTGCAGAAATTGAGGAAAAGTTACAGTGCAGAAGTGTTACTATAGCATATAGTATATAGCATATACTATATCTGTATATAGCTAATTGCATAATCACTGTCGGGTTGAAAATCATAAATCATAGAAGCTGAGACCGCAAGGATGTATGGGAAATCAGTTCATGAGTCACATTACATACAGATATATTCAATGTTCTCGTAGTTTTGAAGGTATATGAGCTATTTAACTAAGATCCTACAAGTCTGGATAAAAAGGTCGATGATTTGACAGTGTTATTTGAGAGTTTTAATTTCCCAGAATTCCTTTTGGTCATAGCTTTCATGATTTTCAACCCGACAACGATTATGCAATTAGCTATAATGCATATAGCATATATCATATAGCATATACTATATCTGTTTCACTAGTGGTACACAGCCTCCTTTCCTACTGTTGACGATAATAATACTTTAATAATAATACTTTAATATTTATAAAGCGCTTTTCCTAGTGCTCAAAGCGCTATCTAAATTATAATTACAATGATAAAAATGTATAATACGATATTCCTATTAATATTTACAAAACGATACTGTAGTTGAGACACCTACCGTACTTTTAGCTAGAGCCTGCTACTCAAAAACCTAATGATACCCCTGCATGTATATACTGTATGTAGGCTTAGAGTCATTTTCGTATGAGTGGGAAACCTACGGCACAGAGTTACTGTCATTGTACGGAATCGAAGACATTCTATTCAACCAATCACAGCATGCAAAATCATTGCTCAACCAATCAGAATACTTGGATACTGCACAATCACGGCACAGTACTGTCACTGCACGGCATGAACCACAACTACTTCCCACTCATACGAAAATGACTCTATTATAAACATGTCTGATCTGCAGTTTGCTTCCAAGAATATTGTATTCGTATATTATTTATTGTTCAATAGTGATGTTTATTATGATTTTTTTATCTCTCTGTCCCTATCCACTTACTAATATTAAATTTCTCATTGCTCAACAAGATTTCAAAGAATAAAGGTCTTACTGTCAGGAGGAAGAAAGTGGATCGAAATCCTCGTGTGAAACACAGGAAAAAATACTCTAAGGCAATCATCAAACGAAAAAGCCAGGTAATAATGATTAATAATAATGATTAATAATATTTATTTATTATTTATACATTGCAAATTCGCATATATGCATTACAGCACATTTCACATAACTTTTGGCAAGCGGGTTCCAAAGATCATTCCAAACAGATGAGATGCATCTGCACGTTTTTTGATTGGTTCAGAAAGGAAGCCATTTGAGTGTTACATAGGTTTCCCCATAGGTTTCCTATTCATCACAAAAACAACTCTAGCCTATTGTTATTGTACGATGTAACATTATTATTTACACATTGCTTTAAGGTTCGCCCAGTCACCAATGAGATCACTCGCTATGATGGAGAGAAATCTGGCGTCCGTGCATTCCTTACTCGCAGTATCAAGATTAAGTAGACCTGTGTTGTGGATGTGTGATTTTGATTTGATTGTTGCATTTTTCAAACAAATACATACATAACCTGCTATACCACTGCACACTGACTGCATTCTTTGTCTTAGTGGATGTATAATAACTGGTTATTATTACTAGTTATTATACACTAATAATTATTATTACTAGTTATCTTCATGTACAGTATGTGGTTCTAATTGTGAACGGTTCTAATTGTGAACACTGTTCAGTTAATGTGTACCCTGGTTACCAGATGCTATTATTTTTTCTCTCTCAAGCCGTAGGTGCTCTCGTAGAGTTTAGAGAGAGATAAAATAATAGCCTCTGCTACCCAGGGTACACATTAACTGAATAGTGTTCACAATTAGAACCGATCACAATTAGAACCACATACTGTAGTTGCAAATGACCCTAATTTCAGGGCTTTAATTTATATATTATATCATTCATAATTCAATTTATTTTATTTTTTTATTTCTTCTCTCTGCCTCCCACCTTCCTCCCTTTGTTCCTTCCTTCCTTCTTCTCTCTCCCTCCAACCTTCCTCCTTTAATTTGTTCCTTCCTTCCTTCCCATTTGTTTGTTCTTTTTTAGCTGAATTTATCCATACGATAAACATTTTCTGTATACATATAATCAAAATAGATGTAATTCTTTTTTTGTTTCTTTGTGTGTTTGTTCTTTAATGTTATTGTTCTTTTGTTGCTGTTCTTTTTTTCCCCAAATAGAACTCTTTATAAAAGCCTCTTTATAAAAGCATTTTAAAATGATTTACAAAACATTGTGAGTTTCCAGCTGGCGTTTGTAGTTCTCTTTGCACTCTCTGTAACTTTCTTGTGGATTTGTTGAGGGGCAACGGAAATTAACCTTCTGCATCTGCTGTACCACTTGATCAAAGTGAAACCTCTCAACGTTGTCATATTTCATAGCTAGGGGGACTCCCCTTGGGTAAGCAATATCAGACATCAATATTTTTTTTAAAGATCTTCAGTGAAATTAAGGAGGATCAACATTTTTCAAAATGTAATCCTTTTGTACGGTTAATTTCTCTTTTTTTTTCTCTCTCAAGGTTTTTTTAGCTAATGTTGAAATATTGATTGAGATTATTTAATGGGTTCAAATGTCATTACCAAGTGGATACCCCACGGGGATGACATGACTTTATGGCAAAGCGGAATTGAACTTCATTATTCAGTTTGCTCAGTTTAAACAAACGTAAAGTCTGAACAATACGTGTCGCATTGGCGTTTTGATTCCAGCCTCTAATTAACCACCAGAACGATTCCGGTAACAACGTTTTTGCTATTTGCTTGACTACCGTATTAAATACGCTAATGGCTGAACATACGGTCCACGAATCTACGAATGAAGACAAAGTGGTCCAGGCTTTCAAAGCTCTACGTCAAAAAGCCAAAAGACTCGGCATTAATGATTCGTCACTGCTCAAAGTCGAGTCTCTGAACAAGTTGAAAAAGCCCTCCTCGACGAGGCATATTGCAGCGGTTGTTGTGTGTTTGTTCGCGATCGCTATCGGATGTGGGATTTTTGCGTTCAAGAAAGAAATCGTTACTCCAAAAATGCTGGCCCAATTCGCGGCGGATTACATTCTAGATTTCGACCTAGAGAAGGAGAACTGTTTTCTACCCATGCCTGAGATCATCTTGGACATGTTTCGCCCTCCTGTCGACTGTCAAGTCTGTAAAAATGTCAGCCAAGTCGATCGAGTTCGAGGCATTTCACCGAAAGAGTTCATCCAAAAATATGCATACACAGGCCGTCCGGTGGTGATCGAAGATGGAATGAGGAATTGGACAGCTCACAATTATTTCAGTTTCGAGTTCTTTAAACAGATCTATTCTCCAGACAGTCCAGTGATGAAGAATCGTGACCCTCAATGTCAGTTTTTCCCGTACAAAACTAGCTTCCATTCACTTGAAGAAGTCTTCCAAATGCCTGAGAAAGATGCGAAGATGGAGGGAAAACCGTGGTATATTGGATGGTAGGTATTCAGCACTAATAGTTATATTTGCCAAATTTGAGATAATTAGTTTCCATCAAGGGGCCATTTCTTGGTTATTTATTTTGATACAATTAAATGTTTTCAAAATATTATTTTACCATGTATTCAAAATAAACTTAAATGTTTCAAAATATTTTCCATTTATTGATGACTTGTGGTACCAGCTGCATCCAGTATTAATGGATTTGTTCATACATGTATTTTTTCTTGTTACAATATACTGTATTGTTATAACGCTGACGTTCATGCATTTTTAAATGTGCACTTTGAAAGTCCATTATAAAGCAGCTGAAAGCAGCTGAAAGTGTTTTGTTCAATAATTTATTAATATATCACTTTTCACACTTTCACTTTCAATCGTTTTAGATTAAGTACTCTTTAAATACCTCATTTAGAAATTAGATCTCTTGTTTAATTTTGTTTCCATAGGAGCAACTGTGACTCGGAGGCAGCTAATGTGTTAAGAAAGCATTACCAAACGCCTTATTTTCTGCCTGAAACATCAGAATCCAGTAAAACAGATTGGATATTTATGGGTTGTCCTGGATATGGAGCACACTTACATGTAAGCTAAGTTAAATTGTATTTCCTTCCTTTCAGAATACTCCAGTTTCGCGTTGTTTAGAGATGACCGCTGTCCTTGACAAAAGACGCATTTGTACAGGCTTAGCCTCGATTCAGAAACCAGTCCGTGCAATTCAAAAATGTTTCTATTGTTTCATGTCAACATTTTTTCGTGTTCTCGTTGATATTTGTGAATAATTTACAACGACTCGAGGCTAAGCCTGTACAAATGCGTCTGATGTCAATAAGTACAGCGGTTTTACAGCGGTTTCTGTGAACGCGAAAAGGGACTATTGAATGGAAATGCATGCAATTAATTTAATCGATACCCTTGAATTAAGCTGTGGTGAATACACCGCAATCTTGAAATCTCAAATTTGTTCAACCTTTCCTCAGAGTCCTGTATTCTGCATGGATTGATGGTTTTGGAGTCCATTTTTACAGTCTTGGCCTGAATTTTTTATCACAGTCTTGCAAATCATGACTCTACCTTTCACCACTCCTATCATTGAAGTCGTCCCTGCAACGAGCGGAGTAAGTGACTTTTGATCAAAACCCAAATTCTCCTTTGAAAATCAAAGAAGCTTGCAGCTTGAGGAGAATTTAGATTTTGATCAGAGATCACTTATGTACGTTGTTCTTGCAGGGAGCCAGGTTCAATATTATATGTGTGTGTTCCAAGAGGTAGCAATTCAAGATGTCGGTTGTTTTTCTAGATTGATCAAGTAGGCAATCCATCATGGCAGGCACAAGTAAAGGGCACCAAGAAGTGGACACTTGAACCACCTCCCGAGTGCGCTCACGCTTGTCATCCTAAAATGGAAGCTGTTATCCACCCTGGTGAAATTAGTAAGTACATCATACTATTTTTCCGTAGACTAAATTATCACATCTTGCAGCCTTTTATGAATGGCTCTGTAGTCTGAAGTGACTTGTGTGATCAAAATTCAAATTCTCCTGTAGTGACATACACCTGTACATACATATTATAAATCATACCCCTCCTCCTCTATTTTTTGTGTGGATATCATATAACCAGTTCTCTGATTTAAATATGAAAATCAAGAATAATGATGAATGACGTGTTGGTGCCATCGTGACACCATCAACATGTTTTTGGGGGGGAGGGGAGGAGAGGGGTGGGGAGGAGATGGGTGGGGAGGGGAGGTGTGGAGGCTACATACATCAACAGAAAGATTTGTTTCATTTCTTTTGTGTATATAGATAACTGCATATAACCAGTTGTTCTCTGATACGATGATTGTTCCATTGTTTTTATGTACAGTTATTATAGATACCAATAGATGGTTTCACCAGACAGATATCCAGGAAGGTCAGATGAGTGTCACTATTGGATCAGAGTATGATTGATCTCTAATGGATATGAAAGATATGACCATAAACAAACCTTACACAAACCCAAGAGCTAAAGGACAAATCACGACTATATTTTTCTGACTGAATTTCTGAAAACAGTTCAAACAGTTTCGTTCAAACGACCCCAGTGCCATAAACTCCTTGTGCTGTAAGCCAGTCATAGAAGCACTCTTGCCTTGTAATTTTATTGCTGTGTGTTCATACACATTGATACACAGTCGAATCTGTATTAAGTGGCCACCCTTGGAGAATGGCTTTGTTGCCACTTTTTAAAGGATGGTCCTTTAATAGAAGATTATTTTAGAGTAAATATTAATTTAGAGTAATTATATGTAAGAATATATTTGGGACTTTGAGCTGTGCAGTACCTAAAATTACCACCCAAACCTGGTAGGGGATGGGGTGCTCTTTCTTACCCCCTATTTGAACCCCTTTGTGCTTAATTGGATCTATACCCCAATAGTGGAAATCCACACCCTTAATGTTACCCTCAGCATTACTTCTCTGTTTTAAATTCAGTGTAACATTGGCTCACAACAGCCATTTCTGTAAAACAAAACTCTGCATAATTTCATAAGCTTTTTTGTAACCATGAAAACATAGTGGTTATTTATGAAAACTGTAGTAACCGCATCGTCATCTATTTAGGTTTGTCATACGTGAAAACAGCTGGCAAGGAAGGTCGGAGATGGGTGGCGATGTTGTGAATAGCACACCCCCACCCCTCTCCCCTCCTTTGACCAATTATGGGAATTTAGTGAAACATAATTAATTAACTAAACAATTAATTAATTCAAACAAGTTCTATTTTTGTAGAGCCGCTATATAATATTTATTAATTGTGATTGTGACAATAATTTTCTATGACCAAAATAATTATAATATAATAATAATCTGATAGTATCCTTGGCAACCATGTCAATAATAAATTACAAATGTGATTATAGAACAATAAATGAATTAGACAGACAAAATCGATTGCTTAGGCATTAATTGCTGTTCTGCACGTGACGTCATGGCAGCATTCCTCACAGGTTCACAGGCAGCCCAATCATTGCTTCTGAGGAATAATTTAAAATATATTTGCATTTGCGCGTTTTTGATGGGTTTCCTGTGGTAGAGCGCGCGCGCGAGTAATACGTATTGTGTTGGGCTCCCTGTGCTTGGTAAGGTATTATGTTGGGCTTCCTGTGCTTAGTAAGGTATTATGTTGGGCTCCCTGTACTTAGTAAGGTATTATGTTGGGCTCCCTGTGCGTAGTAACGTATTATGTTGGGCTCCCTGTGCTTAGTAAGGTATTATGTTGGGCTCCCTGTGCTTAGTAAGGTATTATGTTGGGCTTCCTGTGCTTAGTAAGGTATTATGTTGGGCTCCCTGTACTTAGTAAGGTATTATGTTGGGCTCCCTGTGCTTGGTAAGGTATTATGTTGGGCTCCCTGTGCTTAGTAAGGTATTATGTTGGGCTTCCTGTGCTTAGTAAGGTATTATGTTGGGCTCCCTGTACTTAGTAAGGTATTATGTTGGGCTCCCTGTGCGTAGTAACGTATTATGTTGGGCTCCCTGTGCTTAGTAACGTATTATGTTGGGCTTCCTGTGCGTAGTAACGTATTATATTGGGCTTCCTGTGCGTAGAAACGTATTATGTTGGGCTTCCTGTGCGTAGTAACGTATTATGTTGGGCTTCCTGTGCATAGTAACGTATGATGTTGGGCTCCCTGTGCGTAGTAAGGTATTATGTTGGGCTTCCTGTGCTTAGTAAGGTATTATGTTGGGCTTCCTGTGCGTAGTAACGTATTATGTTGGGCTTCCTGTGCATAGTAACGTATTATGTTGGGCTCCCTGTGCGTAGAAACCGTATTTATGTTGGGCTTCCTGTGCGTAGAAACGTATTATGTTGGGCTTCCTGTGCGTAGTAGCGTATTATGTTGGGCTTCCTGTGCATAGTAACGTATTATGTTGGGCTCACTGTGCGTAGTAACGTATTATGTTGGGCTTCCTGTGTGTAGAAACGTATTATGTTGGGCTCCCTGTGCGTAGTAACGTATTATGTTGGGCTTCCTGTGTGTAGAAACGTATTATGTTGGGCTTCCTGTGCGTAGAAACCGTATTATGTTGGCGCTTCCTGTGCGAAGAAACGTATTATGTTGGGCTTCCTGTGCATAGTAACGTATTATGTGGGGCTCCCTGTGCGTAGTAACGTATTATGTTGGGCTTCCTGTGTGTAGAAACGTATTATGTTGGGCTTCCTGTGCGTAGAAACCGTATTATGTTGGGCTTCCTGTGCGTAGAAACCGTATTATGTTGGCGCTTCCTGTGCGAAGAAACGTATTATGTTGGGCTTCCTGTGCGTAGTAACATATTATGTTGGGCTTCCTGTGCGTAGTAACATATTATGTTGGCTCCCTGTGCGTGATTTCTTTTTGTTTTGACATGGCTGCAATCATCATTGCAATCATTCTTTTTACCACGTGCAGATGTAACCATCTTTCACTGGAAGTGGCCGTTGGATCTGAGCTGGAAGATAACAAAGCCATCCAACAAGAATACAAAAGCAGACGAAAATCCAAACGCCTGAAAATTAAAAACGATACTATTATTTCCTACCACCAACTTCCCACAATGCAACGTATTTAAATATACCTGCGCAACGAATGAGGCGTTCAGAGCCCGTGTTCATTTTGGTCAGAGGTTTTCAAATGAGCATGCGCAGTATCTAAATCATAGTCATGAGCTGAGATTATTTCAAAATCAAGTCCTCGTGATTGGTCCAATGTTTTTTACAGATGAAAACTATGTCGACCTTGTTTATTTTTGACCCAATAGCCTCGCTCTCATGCTCAGTCGTACTGACAGCCATTGGTCCAACTTACCAAAGTGACGTAAACAGAGTCTACTATGATATAGCCCTGCTTTGTTATGCTTTTCACATGGACTGCAAGTATAGTGTACGCGATGAGAATGATGAGGAACCATAGAAGGGAGTTGATGAGCATCTAATGTGAACAAATTAATCGAAATTAATTGAAAGAGTTTGATTGGATGAGATGCATCTGCACGCTTTTTGATTGGTTTAGAAAGGAAGCCATTTGAGTGTCACGGTACCGTAGGTTTCCCATGCACTCCTACGTGAACTAGTGCGACGCAAGCATAAGCGCAATTATAAGAGCTATGTTGATGCTATAGTCGGACCCGTTTTCAGTGCATAAAAGGCTTCTTCAAGGCCGTACATAACCCAGAATTCAAGGGGGGCAGTACATATTTAATAGCAAAAAATAATAATAGTGCAGTGTACTTTTTGGTATCTTTTTCGCCTTGCTAGGGGGACAACTAACCCCCCCCCCCCCCCCCCCCCCCCCCCCCCCCCCCTGTGGTGTGTACGGCCCTCTTATGATTGCGTCGATAGTGAATTAACCAGGCTTCAGAAATTTGTATGGTGTGAAAACGGGACAACGAAAGCATAACCGCAAGCATAATTTGACTGTATATCTCTGCTTGATTGCTTCTCACCATGAAGGAGTGTTTGACTAACCTTTGTCGCCCATTTGCCTTCGTTGCCCCTCAGTTGGAGGCAATTGCCAGCAAACAAGGCGAAGAAGACGATAACGTCCACCCACGCTACGATAGACACCCAGATGAAAAACCCGCTACAGCAAGACAGACCAGTACTAAATGCAACAAGCAGTAGGACCTGTGGACAGACAAAACCCGCTACAGCAAGACAGACCAGTACTAAATGCAACAAGCAGTAGGACCTGTTGACAGACAAAACCCGCTACAGCGGCAAGACAGACCAGTACTAAATGCAACAAGCAGTAGGACCTGTTGACAGACAAAACCCGCTACAGCAAGACAGACCAGTACTAAATGCAACAAGCAGTAGGACCTGTTGACAGACAAAACCCGCTACAGCAAGACAGACCAGTACTAAATGCAACAAGCAGTAAGACCTGTTGACAGACAAAACCCGCTACAGCAAGACAGACCAGTACTAAATGTGAACAAGCAGTAGGACCTGTTGACAGACAAAACCCGCTACAGCAAGACAGACCAGTACTAAATGCAACAAGCAGTAGGACCTGTTGACAGACAAAACCCGCTACAGCAAGACAGACCAGTACTAAATGCAACAAGCAGTAGGACCTGTTGACAGACAAAACCCGCTACAGCGGCAAGACAGACCAGTACTAAATGCAACAAGCAGTAGGACCTGTTGACAGACAAAACCCGCTACAGCAAGACAGACCAGTACTAAATGCAACAAGCAGTAGGACCTGTTGACAGACAAAACCCGCTACAGCAAGACAGACCAGTACTAAATGCAACAAGCAGTAGGACCTGTTGACAGACAAAACCCGCTACAGCAAGACAGACCAGTACTAAATGTGAACAAGCAGTAGGACCTGTTGACAGACAAAACCCGCTACAGCAAGACAGACCAGTACTAAATGCAACAAGCAGTAGGACCTGTTGACAGACAAAACCCGCTACAGCAAGACAGACCAGTACTAAATGCAACAAGCAGTAGGACCTGTTGACAGACAAAACCCGCTACAGCGGCAAGACAGACCAGTACTAAATGCAACAAGCAGTAGGACCTGTTGACAGACAAAACCCGCTACAGCAAGACAGACCAGTACTAAATGCAACAAGCAGTAGGACCTGTTGACAGACAAAACCCGCTACAGCAAGACAGACCAGTACTAAATGCAACAAGCAGTAGGACCTGTTAACAGACAAAACCCGCTACAGCAAGACAGACCAGTACTAAATGCAACAAGCAGTAGGACCTGTTGACAGACAAAACCCGCTACAGCAAGACAGACCAGTACTAAATGTGAACAAGCAGTAGGACCTGTTGACAGACAAAACCCGCTACAGCAAGACAGACCAGTACTAAATGCAACAAGCAGTAGGACCTGTTGACAGACAAAACCCGCTACAGCAAGACAGACCAGTACTAAATGCAACAAGCAGTAGGACCTGTTGACAGACAAAACCCGCTACAGCGGCAAGACAGACCAGTACTAAATGCAACAATCAGTAGGACCTGTTGACAGACAAAACCCGCTACAGCAAGACAGACCAGTACTAAATGCAACAAGCAGTAGGACCTGTGGACAGACAAAACCCGCTACAGCAAGACAGACCAGTACTAAATGCAACAAGCAGACAAAACCAGACACGTAGTGGAATTATTTAAAAGCAAGAGCAAAGTAAAGTATCGCGCAATCTGATTGATCGAGAAATGCCATCTATTTTACAGCCATTGCCACTGAGGCTTAGGATCATGGCGAACAATTTCATACAGTCAGCGGATGACATTGCTGGCGCGTAAATGACACGTTTTTATTCTAAGAAAACATTGGCCTTTTATCGTAAAATTAGAGCGATTGTGTGATATTACACTGCTTTTATTTTTGTCTATTGTTATTATAATACTGCAGATTAGCATATTTCGGAAGAGCGTTCGCAAGGAGCAAGAAGGAACGACCGACCGAGGTGCTCTGGGTACGAGAATGGTCATTCATGTGCCAACGATGTGCCAACCAGAGATCGATTGGCTGTTGAAACAAAACGTGTGAGAAGTCTTTGTGGAAATGGTTGGCATATTTACATCACAATGTTAATGTTTGTAAACATGAAGTATCGCTATTGTTTTGCCAAGTGCACTGCTGTGGAAGATTTAGTGAGCTATCTACGTCTCTAGAATAAAGTTTTAGAAAATCATTGAAAGGAAATCAATAGTCCGCCTACTTTTGTGGTGCTGTGGATATTTTTCCCCGTATAATGGAACAAAATCCGCCAAAACAAGGCAACATTTCTACGGAGAAGTCGGGTGAATGAGTGATACTTGGACACTTCAAATCCACCGCAAAGCAAGAGGGACAATTTTTCAACTCCAACAAACAAGACCTTACGAAACTAGCATGAGTGAAGCAATAAATCACGGAAGAAAATTGCTGGGGGGTGAGCTACTAAGAGAGGTTTTCTTATAATTTAGTTTGACACGTCACGAATTCAGATAAACGATTCGCAAGCACAATGCTGAATAAAAACTCAATGTGAATCAAACTTATATCAAACGGTTTACAACTGATTCTAAGAAGTCCATAAAAATGAAGAATTAAGCTATCCTTTACAATAAACTTCAACACATAGAGTGTTTGTAATATGGTATACACCAGCGATGAAAATCAGTCAAAATCATAACAAATAGAGTGTACTGATACCATAGTACCAAAATAATACGATCTCACATCGAGGGACAATTTTTCAGCTTAAAATAAGTTCTCGAATGCAAAGAATAAGCTTAGAAGAAGTCAATTTGTGCTATTTTCGGCTGGGGGGCTAGTTAATAAGTATTGTACTTTAGGTAGGAATGTTAGGAAAACACGTGCAAAAATGATAAATACCCAACTGAACCGAGCAAAATACTTTGAGAATACTTGAATGTAGAGAACTCAAATTCACAGAATGTGACCTTCAATGTATCAGTACTAACGTTCACTGTGAAGTATCTCTTGAAATCATCTTCGATGAGAATAAACCCAAAGGACAATGTAGCTGGTTTTAGGATAACTCCTTGTTTTGGCGGATTTTGTTCCTTGATATTTTATCATCTACGACCCTTATACGGAAACAAATCATCTACAGTAAAACAAAAGTAGGCAGACTATTGATTTCCTTTCAAATATTTTCTTGAACATCATTCTAGAGACGAAGATCGCACACTAAATCTCCCACCGCAGTGCAATTTGCAAAGAAAATGGCGGCAAATCACTTTCAAATCTAAATTCTAACGCATGCGCAGAAAGAGCTCCATAATGAATCAACAACTAAAACTGGTTGAAAAATGTTCCAGTGATTTGAAGCTTATATTTGGCGGCCTTAAAATGTTTCAATGAGCTTGATTTTACAAGAACATCTCAGCTACAATCTAAATTTGAGCATAATCAATTTTAAACAAAATTTACCGACGGCATTTTTAATTATGACTTTGTTAGTAAAAATAGAACGAATTGTGGACAACAAGAGCAAAGTAAACACCTCATCGTGTATGACTTGAGCTCACATTTTCCGAATTGCAAGCGATTTCTCTCAACTTTTCCAGAAAAGTAGTTCAATATCATTGCAACAATTGAAGGCTAAAATTGAATTTTGATACGCCCGATTTACTTGGATTTCAGGTGATTGATTTAATTACTTTATTTACGCTTGAATGATATACTCAAAAAGTTTCATCGAAGATATCTCAAAAACGCTCTCACAGAATTTGCTTGTATTCACTAGAACTAGAGACAATTATGCCCACTATAAGATCACAAGAGCATTTCCCAAAAATAACCCCTTAGAATCTATAGAAATCGAGAATATGTAAAAAGAGGAATTCTCTCTCAGCGTTGCCATAGTAACGCCGATCTCCATAAAATATACTTCATCAGAAACTTTGATCTTTCTGTAACAAGGTTGTAATACTCAATTTACCAATAGATCGTTCACAAACGCACAATTGTGTTTCAAACGCAAGAGGTATCGCTACGGAAAAATCCAAAAGGACAACAATGGGATAATCACCGATAAATTACCAAGTTGTAAATGATTTTGGAACAACCAAAGAGGACATTTTAAGCGGTTTTATTATGGAGTTATTTGAAATGGACACTTGAACTTTCGAATCAGACTTGTGGAAATCAGCTCGAACACATGAAAGATGTTCTGAACTACAATAACTGTACGGTCCTGTACGGCATCTCGGGTCAGTTACAAAGACAAGTATGGCAGATGCTTAGCTAATTTTACCTATTTTTCATCGCACTTGGGAACACTTTTACACATATTCCACATGAGAGAAACACGAACCATGGGCGAGACGAAGTATGAAAGAATGATTTGGGACTTGTGGAGATTGAGGAACCGTAATGATATAAGAGGTACGACAAAAATTAAATCAAATTGCACTGTTTTCTCTGTAATTTTGAAGTGACTCGTAATTGAATACGAGTGAGTATTACGCATGCGCGCGGCCATGGTGTATGAAATTGTTCGCCATGAATAAAGTATCTTTTTCCCCGTCGTTTTCCGTTCAATTCTGCAAGCAAATAAACTGAAAGGTTATTGCGTTTTCATTCCTAAAAGTTTCAAAGGTTTTTGTTGACGTCACTGAAAACGATTGCTTCACACCGAGTGGAGATTTCCCAAACTGTAGCCACTGTATCTTGTCCGTTCGGTCAAACTAGAGCATTTATTTTTCTCTCTCACGAAGTTACAATTGTATTTTTAAGGGTAGAGTCCAAACAATAATTGACTACTTACAAACTCTACAATCTTTAGGATTCCCGACGCTGAGGTGATGAATGTGTAGTTATGTCGCTCTATAGCAGGCTGTTCTACATCTCCCATTGTAGAGTCCTTCAAATCTAAAACGAAATTCAAAACAGACGCATTTTATTTTATTGTTGCAAGATACTCCTGGGAGGGAGGGGTTAGTTACATATGTGTTGCGACTGGATGTACGGGTGGGGTCCGTCTAGTGTTCATTGAGAATGAATGTGGTCTTGATTCCCATTATCATCCGATCCACTTTGAAGATTGATAGGGGAGAGGGATCGGGACTCTTATGGTTCCAGTATATCACCCCACCCCTTCCCCCACACGAAGGAAAATGCATGCTGACGCGCCCCCCACCCCCACCCCCTACCCCCAGCAGTCGCAATGTTGTTGTCAGTGAGCCAGTGCTGACACAAGAGTTGGGGGTTCGATACATTTCCGCTTTCATCCCGGAAAACCGGAAATTGCATTTGGTTTCGTTACTGAGTTGCGGTTCAGCACTGCTGAAATACTGCGTTGCGATAATTGCTCTGATCTCTACTTTATTATTGGCCGGTCCTTTTTCATTTTAGAAGGCCTGGTTTACACTGTCAAAGTTTCTTTGGTCAAAGTTTATTCAAACACTTTGGAGGACTTTGGCGTGAATAGAACATGTGCTATTTTCTACTGATGATAACAGTTATAAAAGGCACCATTATCTCCTTATGATTACCGGTCCGAATAACTTGCAACTTGTTGTACAATGACACTAGAATGGTAGCCATCCACTAGCAGAATGTTGTTGAATTTGGACCAACGATTGACTAGGGTTTGAATTTTGCAGAAATTCATGTAAGGGAATTGATGTTCAACCATTTTATTTTTGTTACATTAATCGCACACTCCTCAAAAATAGAAAATGGATGGTAGATTATTCTTTCTCAATCTCCGACAAAATTGACTCGAATATGATAGAGTATACTATGGCATTGCGAAACTCACTTGCTAATAAAGCAACGCAAACTTTGCGTTGCGAAAGTAAAAGAAGCATGGGTAGATGGTACAATTTGATGTTTATGATCACGTTGAGCAACATCTGAATGTCTATTTGTGCTTTTATAACCATCAATCGAGAGTACAACGCAGAGCTTAACTTGCGGCCATGTCAGAAATAAAATATGTTGACATACCCATGCTCCCTTTCGGTCTGGTCGCGTAGACTTGACGGTCAATTAAGTCACCGACAACGTTTTTTGAAATAGGTGTACAGGGCCGTACACAGCACAGGGGCAGGGGGGGCAGTTACCCCCTAAAAGATACCAAAAAGTACTGAGAACTGTACTATTTTCATTTATTTTTTGCTTTTGAATTTTGGGTTATGTGCGGCCCTGGTGTATATTGTTGCTCAAAGTTACGACTTTTCTTGAAAGGGCATATGTCCTTCTATGTAGCTATACGACTGAATGGTGCGGAAACTGGGAACTGTTTGTTTAATCCTGAAAGTAGTACGGCCGTCGGTTACCTTTTTTACCTCGAATACAGGCATCAAGAGTTCCAGACTTCCGGTACGCGCGCAATGCATTGTGAGATTATTACAAAGGAAAAGTGAGCACCAATTCTAGACACAGGGAGCCCAAGCTATGTTTTTGCTCACTTGGTGCTCACATTTTCCTTTGTAATAATCTCACAATGCATTGCGCGTGTACCGGAAGTCTGGAACTCTTGATGCTTGTATGTAGACTCGTTTTTGGAAGGGTTCTATGCATGTGTACAAACTATTTGTGGTTATGGCTTGATTGGGTGGCTAAACTGGGATTGATTGGGTGGCTAAACTGGGATTGATTGACAGATGAAGTCATTTAAGTGCTTCGTGCCATAACAGGACGTGCGCCACAGACCAATGTTGTAATTTGTAGGTATTTGTTTATATTATCTTGGGAATTACTAATTGGGGAAATGTGAAGTTCCGATTGGTCGAGGGCGACCGAGGGCCGTATGTTATTAGAGTTTATATGATTGATATATGTTTTGTTTTCCATTATACTTTCTTACCTTCTTTCGCTTGCGTTGTTCCTTTCGGGTGGCGGACACTTCGACAAGTGATGCCCGATGTACGCTGCTTATCTTGGGTTGGGCAACCACTTTAATCACGTGATAACCAAGCACTATTTCATTGGTTATATTAGCTGTCAGACCAGTAAACCGAGGAGCTCTGGGTACGAGAATGCTGTCAGACAGCTTTTGTTCCGAGCTCGTCAAATGCTTTTGATTGGTTCGTTCAGCGCACGTGACAGTGCCAAATGTCTTTGCAATGTCTATAGTACCTGAATATTCAGGGGACTTTCCCACTATTTTTTTACTGGAACCATTCCCTGAGGATCGTGCTCAGCCGAGTGTTCTCGAAAAAGATTGGGAACGATTTTAGACATTGCTTGAATTCAATAGACGTCATTTCCGGTCTCATGAGAGATTTCAGCATCAGATGAATAAGCCAGTTCGGAGTTTAAGAATAAGATTCAGTGCGCATGCGTTATTATTCCGATTATTATTTGTTAGCGTTTTGTGTTATTTTGAAGTAACAAAAGAAGGTGATATAATCGGGATAAAAGCGCATGCGCACTGAACCTTATTCTTAACCTCCGAATTGGCTTATACTTATTGCAAATTTTCAATATGATACTCTCTGCTTGATAGCACACAGAGGACAGTGTTTGCCCGTCATTTGAAGACATATAATTCAGTAAAAATACAGCTATTTTATTTTTAAGATATTTCTGAAAAACACACATGTCACACAGCAGTCAATACTTCGTTGAACCTTACGGTGTTACTGTTTATAGTCTATGCTACGAGTATAACGTACTGATTCAACGAACCAACTGAATGTGGATAAAGATGTCGACGACAAACGCGATGATGGCAAAAAAGGCGAAGACCTGTAGAACGAAACATTGGTGTTATTAAATAGTTATTAGTCTAATAGGAAGCAAGGATGGCTTAGTTGGTTAGTGCGCGGCCTTCTAAGCGAGAGATGCCTGGTTCGATTCTTCATGATTCGTGTAGCTCAGTGCAGCCTTTTAAAATACCCGTAAAACGGAGCACTCATGGAGGGAGGGGAGTAAGGTGCGCACCGTTGGCCTCGAGTTTATTAGTATATGTTTACTATTACGAGTTACCGACGTTAAATAAAGTCCTTTACTTTACCATAGGTGTAAACTCGACTGTCGTAAGTGGCTTGATCGTAGGTATTCTATGATCATCTAGGGGTATTGGGCGAACGCCCTAAACCGAGATCGACACCCCGGCCCGACCCCCAAATGACAACTAGGAATCTCCTAATTTAAGAGCCTGTTTACGAACCGTGACTTCCATGGCTGGCAAACTCCTGGATCCGCCCCAGGTAAATATTGAACCGATTACTCAAGAATAGCTAGCCAATCTCGGGGGGGTTTGAGATACCGGGATTTGAGATACCGGCCTTCCTCGTCTTCCTTCTGACCCGTATTCTTATCCCACTAACACCAAAGAACTGCGTCTCTTAGCTTTGTCAGTGTTGTTAAAGCTGCGTCACTATGACGTAATTCAATCGGGCGCTTCTTGCGGGACGCACACAGGGAACCCAACATAATACGTTACCAAGTACAGGGAACCCAACATAATACGCTACTAAGCACAGGGAGCCCAACATAATACGTTACCAAGTACAGGGAACCCAACATAATACGTTACTAAGCACAGGGAACCCAACATAATACGTTACTAAGCACAGGGAACCCAACATAATACGTTACCAAGCACAGGTAACCCAACATAATACCGCGTTACCAAGCACAGGGAACCCAACATAATACGTTACTAAGCACAGGGAACCCAACATAATACGTTACCAAGCACAGGGAACCCAACATAATACGTTACCAAGCACAGGGAACCCAACATAATACGTTACTAAGCACAGGGAACCCAACATAATACGTTACTAAGCACAGGGAACCCAACATAATACGTTACTAAGCACAGGGAACCCAACATAATACGTTACCAAGCACAGGGAGCCCAACATAATACGTTACCAAGCACAGGGAACCCAACATAATACGTTACCAAGCACAGGGAGCCCAACATAATACGTTACTAAGCACAGGGAACCCAACATAATACGTTACTAAGCACAGGGAACCCAACATAATACGTATTCCGCGCGCGCGCGCTCTACCACAGGAAACCCATCAAACAAATACGCTGAAATATCTTTTTAATTATTATTCAGTAGCCTCAGCAGAAGCAATGATTGGGCTGCCTGTGGTTTATTCTTGACGTACGTACCGAACGAGATAGTCACTTACCACTGATGCGTAAGCTGCTCCTGGAACTGAACCGCCTAAGGGCTTTAAATCTTTTCGCAATGTGTCCACAGTATCGGCCCACAGGGATGCCGCGATAAGAAGGAGAATTGCCCATATTACGCAATTGATTAACACCTGGGCAGAAAAAAGTTGATCTTTACTTTCATTTACTCGCTGATTCTCGATCAGATTTTGATTTCCTTTACAAAAGACGCATTTGCTCAGCGTTGACCCGGCGAAGAATATATACAACCCATAAAATAGTCCCCTTCACAGTTCCCTGCGCCATCTTGAAAGATAGTCGTGCCTTTGCATCGAAGTGAGACCAACGGTGACCTTGCAATATAGAAACCTTTTTAACACCTTATTCACATGTCTCCGTGTCATTGCAAGGTCACCGTTGGTCTCGCTTCGATGCAAAGGCACGACTACCTTTCAAGATGGCGCCAGGAACTGTGAAGGGGACTGACTATTAAGTAAAGTTTCTATTGTCCAATATCAACAATTTTTCGAGTTCTCGTTGGTATTTGTGAACCCTTCAATCATCTGCAGGAACAAAACTTTCACCGCGGTATTTCCACGACGATTCTCCTCACACTATAGACCCTTTTAATAAATCCCACAATGCATGATTTTCCGCGCCTGACGTCAAATTTATTCTTTTGAATTCCATTCATTTTCCTTCATTGTTTTCAGTCTTTGTATATTTTGAATAGAATTCAAAAGAATAAGTTTGACGTCAAGCCCAGAAAATTATGCATTGTGGGATTCATTAAAAGGATCTATACTACTCATCCTTTGTAGGGGATTTCGTCACGCAACGCTACTCTCTGGGGCCCGTTTCGTGACGAAATCCCGAGACTATACAACCATCAAGAGTTCCAGACTTTCAGTACGCACGCAATGCATTATGAGATTATTACAAAGGAAAAGTGAGCACCAATTTCTAGCCCAAGCTATGTTTTTGCTCACTTGGTGCTCACTTTTCCTTTGTAATAATCTCACAATGCATTGCGCGCGTATCGGAAGTCTGGAACTCTTGATGGTTGTATACTACTCACTTACCGTCAAGCTCCAATTGACTTGTGGGATTTTGTCCACCAGGCAGAAAAAGTACAAGATGAACAGAATGATGCAAATCAACCAAGGCATAACAGTTGCAAATAGAAAAAAGCTCAGTCGACTACTGTACATGTTGCTGCACCAACCCTGACAAAAGTCTGCTGCACATGAAAAGGCAATCATGAGGAGAAACTATGGAAAAACAAAAAAGAAACCCATCGTATTCAGTTTAGTCTCATACCAAGGCTTTCTCCTAGGCCTCTCCGTCTCCATCATACATCACTTCTTTTTCAAAATGTCGGAATGGTGTAAATGGAATGAAAACTGATCTGAAAAATCTGACAAATAAATGGCGTCACAAAATGGTTCCGCGCAACTGGAAGTCCTGGCTCACTCCTGGGGACGAGTTTAGTATTTTTCAAAGATCACTGGCGAGCATAGTTCATTCTCTGCAGGGTTAACGACGGCGTATACTCGGCCTGGCGGCCTGTATATGGGTTCCTAAAATGGGAAATCCAGTAGACAAGGTCTTCGTGTAGCTGCACAAATTGTCCTGTCTGTTGGGGTTTTTTTTAATGTAAAAACAATACACTAGAACGACGACAAGAGAACAATAGCCAGGACTTTTGTGCAGCTATACGAAGACCTGACCATCCAGTATCCATTTAATAAGGGTTCTTGTCAGAATCTGAAAACTGATCTCAAAGGAATTTTTTCTGCTTACGATTTCAACGATCTTCAGTATTCCCCTTGGTGATTTGACATAGGTGATGTTCATTGTAACGGCCCCAGATGACTGGGTATTCTGTGCTGTGGTGTCTGGGGGAGGCTGTTGTTTCTCTGGATCGGCCATTTTGATTCAAGATCTTACTTTCAACAAATAAATTCTGCAAAGCAACGTATACGAGAGCTCTTAAAGGAGAACTGTAGCCTAAATTTATCATTAATTAAAAACAAAGAGAATGTTGTGTACATTCATTTTCTAAATGAATTTCCAATTGTTTTTATTTTTATGGAGAAGAAACTTGAGTTTTAATTGTAAAAAGACATGGATTACCGCTGAATTGAGCGCGGCTCACTTCAGTAATTATTCCCCATGTCTGACGTCACCAATCCCAAGGGAAAGTGCAATCACAATGTAGAGTAATTATAAGTACATTGTATTTTCTTGTACCCGAGAGAATGTTGTGAACGGATTTTAATATTCCCCATAAACGACGTCACCAACAAAAAGATTTGAGCCGACTGTAAAACGGCAAAATGGCGGATGATATTCCACATTGAACGTAAATTATGTTGATATCTAAGAAAGATTTGCAAAAAATAATACTCAAGTAATGCTAATATAAGACATATCTAACTTTCTTGAGAAAATACATTTTGTCTTCAGTTCCCCTTTAAGCTTTTTTGAGACCAGCACAGGTAGCCCAAATCACAGTCCTTTGCTCTAATGTAGCTTGCGTAGCCAGGCTCTAGGAGAAAGGAGGGGTGGAGGAAAAGGGGTACTCTGATGCAAAAATGAAACTGTAACGCCTAGACTCTTCCCCAGACCCCCGCTCGGCCGTTGCATGGAGAGTGCAACGGCCGAGCGGGGTTTGTGGAAGAGTCTACTGTAACGTCGACGTCCCCACTGAGGACCCTCTCATTTCATACAGCAGACACGCCCTCTTCTCGACCGCCATTTTGTTGCAGTAAAAAAAATGAGAGGGCCTTGGAGACGAAGTTAAGCGAGACTTCCGAGAAAGAGATAGGTGACTAGTTGCATATATTTTTTATTGCTCTATTCAAAAACCCTTTCGTCAACAAGCTTAATATTGCAAGCGTTAACGCTCTACCCAAACACCCCTTTGTTGTCTCCTGATGCAGTGACTGAGAGCGTGACCAAAGATACAAACCCTAGATAATAAGCTTGGGGTATTCCATACAAATTACTGAATTCCAAATGAGAAAAGAAAAAATGAACAATTCAAAGATGGCGTGTTTAATTCGGTCTTGCCTTCTAAGAATATTATTCAAGATTGTCGTCAAAACCTATTGAACGGTCATGAAATCTCATACACTTGTTACTCTACTAATTGAAAGACTACATGTATTTAGCGAGTATTTTAATAGCTTACAGTCCAGGCAAACAACTTCGACTTGCGAAGGATCAGTAATTCGCTGAAACTAAGATTCGAAAGCATTCAAGTTGACTCTAGCTAGGTGTGCCTTTTTCCATTTTTGTATACCATTGTTACATAATGATGTCCTGAGTTCAGTCGAGAAAATCACGAAATCCAAGCTTTCAAAACAAACCAGTCGCAGTTCTTTTCGTGTAGGAGTAAAGTTTACAACATAAAGGCAAGCACTGTTAGTGTGTTAAAGAGCTCCGACAGATATACTACACTACACACATACAAAGACAATCATTACTGGCCGCAATCTAATATCAATGAAAACTTCCTCTTTCGAGAAAAAAGACTCACCACAACAATAGTTCTTGCTTCTTATATCGTTAACAATCAGCACGACTCACCTTATAAAAGAACGTTTAAAACAGAATCCAACTATTACCGAGCACCGCGTCCTCCGGTTTTCACGCTTGGTCTATTGCTTGAGATATGGCCTCTTCCGTCTCGCTCCCTCACTCCGATAAATATTCACTTCGAAAGACGCCTGCCACTCAATCAACTTTCGCTTCGGCGTAACGCCAGGCTCTCCAAAGCCGTCACATTGGAAGACGCCATGGAATCAAAACGCGCTAACGTGAGTTTTATCGCGAGCTATGGCGCAAAAAGGTCGTTGTCATTTGGCGTGATTCTGTGGTCTTTAGACTTATGTCAAAATATTATTCACTAATTGAACACAATGCCGGTCAATACTGTATATTTTATTGATATACTCGTGCGTCGTTGGTATTTGATAATTATATGAATATTATCACCTATATAGGGTGATGAGTATAATTATATGTATATTATCACCCTATATAGGATGATGAGGTCGTCCAATCAAAAACTACACTTCATTTCGATCGATATTCTCTGACGTAATTTCAGGTTTTGTTGAGAATATTTCAAGCATTAATAAGAATTTCATTCATAGAGACATCCACAGAATAGTACTCTCTGTTTGTTATCAGTGTTCGCCTATAGACAGCTGTTTGATGCGGAAGTAAGTGCGTTGTTTTTCCAAGGGAACTTCCGCTGACCAGCATGCAAACCGGCCGAGAGACTGGGTACAAGTTAAATACATTCACGTGACTATTCGACGTTTCTTCTTCTTCCCTTGAAAAATAACACAGCATGCAATATGGCGTCGATGACAAACACCAGGGATGCGATTAGCGTCAATGCCTGAAAGATAGGAAGTGATATAAGTTTAGCCTGTGTGTCTTTCCCAATGGGGAGAGGAGGAGGAGAGGACGAGGGAAAGGAGGAGGGGAGGCAAGTATGGGGGAGAGGAGGGAAACTCCCTCTGAAGCATCCAGCCAAAGTGGCCAGGGCATTTGGAAAAGTCGCAAATGTAAATGCAAACGTATACAACCATTTCTAAAAATGTTGTTTGTAAAGAATGAACCTGTTATAAGACCGAAGAGATTATGGGAAGAAATAGTAGACCACAATACAAAACTAATAGTGATTTGTAACCATAATTGCAAGCAATTTCTCGTTCAAACAAACGAAATGTAAAACTGCACTCTTCCAAAAACGTAACGCACAGAACATTGTTTGAATACTGTAGCAACACAGTGCATTTTATTAATAACGATTGACATAGATTATTATTAGTTCATACCACAGCAGCGATAAGGCTATAATAGTGATGCCGTATGTCATCGCTGATATCTTGCCATTCCAGTTTTCGGTGAAGAAGAGCATCATTTGCCATGAGTCCGGCCACAACCACCAGAAAGACTACCTCTACAACGCTGGTAAAAACGCCCTGACGATATAGAAACAGCAATGAAGTTATTGAGACTAGGTTTTCAAAACGGGCCGCCGCCAGGTTTTCACAGTGACATAAGGGCTCTTGTGCTTGCGCTAATGCTTGCGTCGGGCCCGTTTTCACAGTGACATAAGGGCTCTTGTGCTTGCGCTAATGCTTGTGTCAAGCCCGTTTTCACAGTGACATAAGGCCTCTTGTGCTTGCGCTAATGCCGGCTTGCGTCGGGCCTGTTTTCACAGTGACATAAGGGCTCTTGTGCTTGTGCTTATGCTTGCATCAGGCCCGTTTTTATCCCTCCCTCTCACGGCATTTCTTTATACGCCGACATGCATCCCAGTATTAATGGGTACAGTATACTATACTCACACAGAGATCCCAATGGTAGAGGGGTAGTCTGTGCTCTAACGAACACACCGCCATCACAAAGAAGATGAGTTGCATGATCCAAGACAGACAGACAACCATGTAATACACGATTAGAGTAGCGGGATATCTTGTCCAGAATGTGTCGTATTGAACCATACACGACATGGCAGTGATCAACACTATCTAGAAATAGAACCATGGATAGTTCATTTAAGTCGACTACAATAAGGAAGACTAAGTGTTTGGATAAGCCAGGTTATCACTAGCGACGCAAGCATAAGCGCAAGCACAAGAGGCCTTATGTCACTGTGAAAACAGGCCTGACGTAAGCATAAGCGCAAGCACAAGAGACCTTATGTCACTGTGAAAACGGGCCTGACACATGCACAAGCATAAGCGTAAGCACAAGGGAATGAAAAACAAATTGATCCTTGCGTTTCACAGTCACTTTAGGCCTCTTGTGCTTGCGCTTATTCTTGCGTCAGGCCCGTTTTCACAGTGAAAACGCTTGCGCTTATGATGATGATAATTTATATGTAAAAATACAAGGGAGTGAGTCTTATTGATCATTTATATGTAAAAGGCGCTATAAAGTATTTAAATTATTATTGTTATATTATTAAAACCAGCGGTCAGTCGAAAGTGTCCTACATTACTTACTATCTCCAGTGTCTTGAGTGCAGCGCGCCAGGAGAACAAGTAATCAAGGTTTATGGTAAAAACCATTCTCGTATCTTGCACGTCATCTTGCGATCGTTGATCTTCGTTATCAGCCCTGTAAGTATCCTTGTTCATGTTTCATTGCTAAAGACAATAGATTTCCTTTCGTTAATAATACCTGCAGAAGACTGAGGTATTAGGGGAGGCAGGAGAGGGTTTTTGAACTGGGAGATTACTAAATAGTCTACTAGAGACACCAAAGAATGGGTTGCGTTACTGCTCGACACGCGAAAATAAGTTTCCGTCACGCAATGCTCCCGGCGCGTGACGGAACTAAAGACCGCTGGGTAGGAGACTACATAACCTGAGTATCAAACTCCCCTCCCCCTCCCCTTTGGGGGCCTGATTCTCACGTTAGAGACTACAGGTCAGGCGGATAAGAACATATGGCACGACATCCAATCTTCAGTCTTGTAGCTAATACATTAATACGAGGTCATAGTTATGCACGAGATGGGGCCATCTGATTTTAACACTACATTTCTAAGTACTCACGATACCATGGATAGAGCTTAGTAGAGCGTCTCATCATTAATCGCTTTGGACCATTTCGAATTCGTCAAATTAAATGTTCTTTTGCAATTGTATGGGAATCTACTAAATGGTATCACAACCCGAACCCTGATTCTCTATCCAAGGCGCGGGGGAATACTTCCAGTATTTTGGACACATTTCCCTGGCTCAAAGCCGCCAATCAGTTGAAATTACTTACCTTAGAATAGCTGCAACAAAGATAGATAGATTTAGTGTTTACAGCAAGGAACCTTACGAGATTAATACGTTCCAACCATGATGACTGAATTGATGGAGTTTGTCTGGGCAGAGTCCTGTACGCACTCAAGAGGGAGTGCGCTTTATAGGCGGATCGTGGGCTCAGTTATAATAATAATAATAATAATAATAATAATAATAATAATAATAATAATAATAATAATAATAATAATAATAATAATAATAATAATAATAATAATAATAACAATAACAATAACAATAATAATAATAATAATAATAATAATAATAATAATAATAATAATAATAATAATAATAATAATAATAACAATAACAATAACAATAATAATAATAATAATAATAATAATAATATCTTTATTTAAGCTGCAGGATTAATATTACTGTGGCATGCCGAACTGTAGCAATCCTTTCCCTACTGATCGGTTTGAAATGTTCGTAAAGATTTCAAAGACAACGGACGAAAAATAGGGTTGCTCCCACCCCTCCCATTGTGTCTGACCCGCTTCCTTAGTCCCCCCTGACAGAGTATGTCGTACGATTATTTGAGCTAGGAGCAAGCGATTAAACTTTAGTTGATTGAGTGCTTTTTAAAACAACTTTAATTCTATGAAACAAGGATTAGAAATTTGTTGCAAACAGACTTTATTACAAATATTCATGACTACATTTTGTCAAATACCTACATTTATGTACATGACGTACAAACTCTACGAGTTTGTAAAGAGTACTATGTGTTAATTAGCTAGTATTTCCTATGAGAGGTTATAAAAGCACTGTTTTTGTGGAGAAACGTCCACGACCTTTGGGATGTGTCCGCGTGCTTAATTACGGGAGGTGTCTGCAAACGGGAGGTGTCTGCAAACGGGAGGTGTCTGCAAACGGGAGGTGTCTGCAAACGGGAGGTGTCTGCAAACGGGAGGTGTCTGCAAACGGGAGGTGTCTGCAAACGGGAGGTGTCTGCAAACGGGAGGTGTCTGCAAACGGGTTCTACTGTACTATTCACGGAAACACTTGTCAAATAAATACAACACTATATTCTATTCTATGGAACTAAAAAATATATAAACTTTTTAATTCAGTCCTGTCTGGTATTCATATCATCTGTTTATCGATTGCGTGCATGCAGTTGTGAATTGGACGGAAGGAAAGAGGAGAAGGAAGGAAGACGGAAATTGACGATCGACACATGATTTTGTAGTTAGTTGAGTTAGTTATTCTTGGCTTTCACCTACGTCATCGAACATTTTTCCAGGACTTATATAGAACAAAACCTTCATAGGCCGAAAGAGCAGCCAAAACCATATATCTCAGCCGAAGTTTTAGTTAAAAGAAGTTTTAGATACGAAGATATGAGCGATCGCTTATGCTCATAATTTAGTTAAAATGTATGGGTCCGCCATGTTGGTGGCGCATCGAGCGACACCAACATGGCGGCCAAATCACGAAGACTGAAAATCATGTTTAATTGCAAATACTTCAAGTTTTCAATAGCTATATTCATCAAAATAAAGTTACCCATCGTCTACTAAGTTAAAATCGTATTATTTCAAACGAATTTTCCTATTTCTATGGCTTTTGAAAATGCGTGACTGTATT
>JAUJYZ010001123.1:215000-237500 GCA_033675265.1 Actinostola sp. cb2023 | reverse complement strand
CACAACCTGGTGACGCAAGATATCACCATGGTAACACAGTAAACACAACCTGGTGACGCAAGATATCACCATGGTAACACAGTAAACACAACCTGGTGACGCAAGATATCACCATGGTAACACAGTAAACACAACCTGGTGACGCAAGATATCACCATGGTAACACAGTAAACACAACCTGGTGACGCAAGATATCACCATGGTAATACAGTAAACAAAACCTGATGACGCAAGATATCACCATGGTAACACAGTAAACACAACCTGGTGACGCAAGATATCACCATGGTAACACAGTAAACAAAAACATCACAACAATAACATAACGAGTTCTTGGCAACCAAATGTTTGAATAGTTCTACAGAGAAGAACCTCCATGAGTGTGGAGTACGTCTTCTAGGCGAATCTCGGTCAAAACACCTGACCGAGCGGCCGTCACCCTCTATTAGCGACCACAAAGCCATTTTCCAAGGCAGGTCGCTTAATACAGGTTTGACTGTATATAACCAACCATCTTCTGTAAGCGACCATCCTGACAACGAGAGTGGTCGTTTATAAGGGGTTGGGCTGTATACTTACACAAAGGCCCCAGTCGTAGTTTGGACATCTCTTGTCCAGCGTACAAACCATCAGCACATAGAATACAAAGACTAAAATCCACGCAACACACACGACCACGTAGAAGAAGATGACTTTGTCTGGATACCCCACCCAGTGTGCTTCGTACTGACCCATACATGCCATGGCAGCTATTAGAAGTACCTGGAAAATAACGCAAGTAAATAAGCATTCTCTCTTTCTTCCCTTTTTTCCTCCCCTCCAGCGGCTCTTTTCCTCTCTCCAGCGGCCTTTCCCCCCCTCCCCCCCCCCCCCCCCCCCCCCAGCGGACCCCCCCCCCCCCCCGGACACCACTCCCCCAGCGGACACCCCTCCCCCCAACGGACCATATGGCCCAGCTTGATTTAACCTTTGATGACCTTGTTTATATCTTACGAGCTATCGTATGATTTTAGAACGAAAATATCAACATACTTTATTATCAGATCGCAGCATACAAGATCCGATACATTCCTACCAATCCTTACTCAATAAATCCAATCAATTACACGAATAACCTGCACCCAACATACCAAAAGGCGATTTAAACAACACCAATTATAGGCAATTTGTGTATCAAATTTGACCTGAAACTCTACGATACAGTGACCGTTCTGATTTAGACTATGCCGATAGAACGGATATATAGCTAGCTTTCTTCAGCCCGGTATGTGACATTGAAATGGTTTCTTTGATAACATTGAAAAGGTTTCTTTATGACACTGGAAAGGTTTCTTTGTAACATAGTAAAGGGTTGCTATGACATTGAAAAGGTTTCTTTATGACACTGGAAAGGTTTCTTTGTAACATAGTAAAGGGTTGCTTTGAAAAGGTATGACACTGAAAAGGTTTCTTTGTAACATAGTAAAGGGTTGCTATGACATTGAAAGGTTTCTTATGTGGAAAGGTTTCATTTAAAAGGGTTGCTATGACATTGGAAGGGTTTCTTTGTGACATTGAAAGGTTTCTTTACGACAAAAAGGTTCTTTGTGACACTGAAAAAGGTTTCTTTGTCTGAAAAGGTTTTTTACGACACTATAAAATGAAAAGGTTTCTTTACGACCACTGTATTTTGAAAAAGGTTCTTTTATTAACTATAAAATGTACGTAGTTCTTAGTACGCAGTTGCGACAACTCACAATGTTTAGAACCCTTGTTTAGATAGCGAATCGTCGACTGGTTTATAGAGAAAAAAACTGCCCCTCAATTCTTCATAAGGTTACTGTACTTCTTAGCGGTTACGATATGTATTAGTGTATAGTATTCACTGTCAGTTAAGTACTCACACATTCCAAGATCTTGAGTACTGCTGGACACGATAATATATAGTCAACATTAACGTACAAAACTCCTTCGTCGTCGTACGTTTGTTCTTCGTTGTTATTCCTAGCGTTCCTCTTCGCCATCTTCAAAGTTTGCAGCGTCTCAGACTAGAAGGCCCTAGAATGATAGTTATGTCTGTAAAGCCAGCCAAATCAATGCAGTGTTAAAGGAATGAAGAGAGGTAGGCTGAGTGTGTAGTCGAGGCCAAGAGGTCGTTGGTTATTTTCTGCGTGATGTATTTTGGTCCAATAATGAGCTGACTTCTATCACGTCGAACCGTCGACAGACATATTTCAGTAACGCGCCAGGGAACATATTCTGTTTTAACTGTGGGTCACGCAACAACCACTTACAGAGCAATCATCTGTATTATGTGTCACATAGCCACTTTACATTTGTCCTGATTAATTTGCAGTGCAAAAACATTAAAATTTGTCCTGATTACATTTGGTTTCTTTGGCAAAAATGGTTTCTTTATGACATTCAAATGGTTTCTTTGGCACTGAAATGGTTTCTTTATGACATTGAAATGGTTTCTTTGTGACATTGAATGGTTTCTTTGACATTAAAATGGTTTCTGAACTGAAATGGTTTCTTTATGACATTGAAATGGTTCTTGTGACATTTTTGGTATCTTTGGCACTGAAATGGGTTGACATTGAAATGGGTCTATATCGAAACATTTGCCACTGAAATTGTATATGTTTTTCTATATCGAAACATTTGCCAATTGTATATTTTTTTCTGGCATATTTTTATTTCTATAAATACAATTTACTGAGGAAAAAAACAAGCATTCGATTGAAATTGAGGCTTTTAAGTGGCTTTTTCTCTCTCGTGTTTAATCAAAAATTCATTACGCAAACCATTGAAAAACATTCGGAGCAAACGTGAGACTGATGTGATTAATCGGCCAGCTTTCCAGCTCGCAAACTTCATGCGATACTGATCGATCTCAGTATAAAGAAACGATTTAGCTATCTGCATGTAATTGGAAATGTTTGGCCAGGAATCACGTCATGACACGAACAAATAACATCTAAAAACATTGATAATTAAATTGTACAAATACTGTGTTCCGTTCGATACGTGAAGAGAATAATTCGGTATATTGAAGAAAATAACCAAAATAATTTATATTTTTCCATCTAAACATAAACATTTTTACTGAGAAAAAAATAACTTAATAAATAATATTTCTTACTCTATAGATCAATCCTCGTCTTACCTGGAGATGTGAGCGATATTTTCGATTCAAAATCTCGATAGAATGAATATATATATCAAGAATGCAAATCAGTACAGTTGTGGATTTTTTTCTTCCCAATTTGAGTGCCTTCGGTCGTGCAAACCCGCGCTTTTAAATTGTTGAAGACGAAGCAATATTTGTGAAGCAATTACTAGAAATAAAGCTACAATACTTGCCAACAATGACTAGAAATACACTTGTGTTCGTGAGCAAACGAACGCGAATTCTCAAGTACATCTGAGGTTTTGCATACTCACTGCTAACTATGAATACACAGGTTGATTATTCAACCAATCACAGTCTAAGGATAGTCGACTTACTTCATCGTAGACTGACTTAAAAACACAATTCAACTGATGAAAACAAAGTACTGGCCATCTACTCTACATAGAGCAACGGCAGAAGTTTTCTTTCTCTTATAAATATAAGTTTTCGCGGTCAATTCTGCTGTCTTGCTTACGAATACAGAGAGTTTGTCGACTCTCCGCTCAGCGGGCCCTATTTTCTACTAGTCATGACTTTGGGAAAATACTGATCCAAAATCATTATTTGTTATCTTTCTCCAAATATATATCATGTCATTTGTTAAACTTTAGACGAATTTTACTAGTATTATTAGTGATGGATTAAGCTCGTTTGTGAGGGACGTAACGCCATACTAAGCCTTTGTAGCCAGAGTGACTTGTGGAGTTCAAAAACAATTCAATTTACTGAATGCGTTATTTTAGTAAGAAACTGGTGTCATATTTCAGTCAGTTTTAGAATTTGAACTACACTTATATAAACCCACACTTTGCTCAGATCCTCAGACATAGCAGAAGTTATGACTAAACATCACTTACTAAACAGAGTTCAATTATCAATTCTAGATAGGCTACCAGTTATATATTTTTGGGAATATCTTCATTATATAGTGACGCTAAAACAACTTTACTACGAATGTCGGTGAAGTACGAACAAAACTGAACGAATTTACCGTAATTTAGTTATCACTTATTTGAACAATGCCTCGTTTTAGTTTAATAAAACTTCGCTCAGACTTCATAAAGCCATATCACTAAAAGATACTTCCAAACTTACCAACTTATTTCTCTGTTGACAATTACGTTATGCTGTCTTCTTTTCCAGAGTTTTGTGTCGAGTTAAAATGCAATTGCTCAGTTGCTCTTTCCGTTCCAAATTCGTATCCAAACGTTTGCGAGAATAGTTGTATAAGACCCAGCAATCGTGGGAACTCGCTGCAGAGATCAACAGAGCGAGAAAGCCTTCTTCAAAACAAACGGTTAGTTCGCTGAATATTTTGCATCTCATTTGGATGATAACTTGCTGTCAACTCGGTGTAAACAATGGCTCAGCTGGACAGTGAATAATTTGGAGTGATTTTAGGACTTTTTATGCAACTATAGACTTTGTATTATCTTTATTCGTCTTTCTAAGTTCGTAGTTGTCGTCTTTTCTTTCTTTTCTTTCTTTCCTTGAGGTCACTTTCACCGTAATTTTAATGAATGTTTTTACATTTCACTTTGCGAAGCCGCAGAGAAGACCAGAAGAACTCCGCGAAAAGAAAGATAAGTCTTGGGTATTTGAAGACAACAAAGTTGCAACAACAAGAAAGCAAAACTACAAACTAGTTTGAAGCAAAGAAGCTCTAAAACTCAAGCAAACAAACATGGCAATCGGCTAATAAACAAACAAGCGAGAGCATATGCCGTCGCCAGTTAGCAAACTATCGCAAACTAACACTGTCGACAAAGCCAACAATAACGCCTGAACTTAGCAAGCAAGCAAACAAACAAGCAAGCAAGCAATAGGTTAACTAGACAGACAAATATACTGTCTACAGCAATGTATACCGAGACACATGAAACAACTGGAGGAAATTACAAACACCTTTGTTGTCTTGAAACTTTTTATTGTCTAAACCTTCTACAAAAGATAGTCCAATATACATACATAAATGTCTTGACAAGGCCGCATGGCTATAGGCTTAAGGTTCCATAAAGAACCTCAGTTTTGTTTTATTTATTTATTGTTTTGTTGTTATTATTGTTGAGCAAAAACGTCAGTCCTTTTTTTTTGAAAATACTACTACAAAAACACTTGCGTGTATATGTACGTTATTAACACATCTATCTATAGTAATGATCAACACATGGATCATATAGTTTTACAGCGCATTATCTGACTGTACACTTTGCGAACTTTTACAGTATTTTAATGACTACAAGCATCGTTTCACTCTGTTAAATTGTAAGCTGTTTCAAAACTTGAGTGGGTAGCGTGTCTTAGCGACGACTGCAAATACGACGAGACTGACTATTTATGAAAACTTCAAAGTGTCTGGAAAGTTCGCGACCAGGAAGAGAGATGTAAGTCGGTCAGTTATACTACTATCGGAAAGCGTCAGCATGCAGAGCGGCATCGATGAGAAACAATATACTGTTGAAGAAGCCACAGCTCTGAAAGATAGAAGGAGATTTCTTTGTTTCAAAATAATGTTAGAAAAAGTTGACGTTTGTACTGCTATCCGGACATGTGTTGGCAACTTGAAAAACGAAAGAGAGAGCGTTGCATGACGACACTAAACAAGTACATCGTTTGTGCCTGTGGGTAGCTAAACAAACAACAACTCACATGCAGTACGTTGCAAAGTAACACTGACTTGTTGCCGACCGACTGTCAAACTGCAAGGATTTTGCACAAATTCTTAATCATCCTCACTACAAACCTTACAGACTGAACAAGGCAACGAATCCTTGCAGCTGACGGTCAACAACTCAGTCCTATACTTACTATCGACACCAAGAGATGGTCAGTGTACCACTTCCAGAAATCGATACTGGTTTTGTACAATTTATTCCTGAACAACATGTGAGCGTAGTAAATCATCAAGCCAGCCGCCACACCGCAAACGATGGACAGAAGGAAGGACACCGTCAGGTTCTATGGAGGAAACATAGTGTTGGAGAGCTGTCATGTTGTTGTTCTGTTGGACTGTCAATGTATTTATAAAGACAAGAAGACAAGAAGGAGGATTGAAAGAAAGGAAGGAAGCAACTGAAAGCAAGGAAGCAAAGGAATAGAAGCAACGAAGCAACGAAGCAACTGAAAGCAAGGAAGCAACTGAAAGCAAGGAAGCAAGGATGCAAGGAAGGAAGCAAGGAAGCAAGGAAGCAAGGAAGCAAGGAAGCAAGGAAGCAAGGAAGCAAGAAAAGCAAGGAAGCAACTGAAAGCAAGGAAGCAAGGAAACAGGGAAGCAAGAAAACTAGCAATAAATACAACAAGGAAGGAGGGAAATAAGAAATAAAAGGAGTACAAAATTCGTAACACACTTTACTGTGTGTGCAACCCACCAGAATTTCCCAGCATCGTCTTGACCCAATTGATTGATCCAGTCCAGTCAGAAAGATAGCCAGTATTATGATAGACTCAACCATACCAAACAAGTGACTACCAAAGAACAGCATGTAACGACTCTGGTAGTCAAACGTGTACTCATCTCCAAAGGCAATATGGGCTACCACTTGGCACGAGAACCCAAGGCAGGTCGATATCTGGGTGGGACAACAAGCAGATTTACAAATTGTGAAAACAACCTTTGAATCCATTCAGAAAAGAGTCGACACGATATGGGAGACGAAAAAATCGTCATTCATGAGTTTCATTATTTTTTCCAAATTGAAAAACATCCTTTTATTGTAGTCAACTACTAAAGCTAACTACACTATCATTCGACAAAAAGCTTTTTAACGATATCTAAATTTATTCTCCTGTGCACTTGCTAACATAACAATCACTTTAAAGACACAGTATCACTGCTCTTTTGCTGCTGCATACTTGCGGCCAAACTTTGCCACACAAAAGGCTCGAGCAGTACCAACAGGCTTTGCCAACAGAAGACCCACAGAAGCGCATGCAAAGCAGCTCTATAGAATACAGCACTGTTCAAATACTTACAATGATAAGAACTTTGACAAACGTCTTGGGGCCAAACGGCTTATATGGCGGCACGTCTCTTTCAGCGACTGCCTACTTTGTCTAATACTAGTAATCATCTTTTTCTGCAAAGAATATGGAATTCTCGTGTTAAAAACAAAGTGAGATAGTTGCATTTTGTTCCTAATGCATGAAAGTCTTCTTCAGTCGCTCCAGTGAGGGTTAAAATGTTGTGAAAGAAGAGAGAAATGGCAGTTGCAATGTACGGAAGAGTTGTCAAACTATTTTCACAAACAGCTCCAGAAATCCGCATTAACTTTTACAGCTAGAAATGCGCTCAAAATCCACAGCTATTAAACAGAGAAAAGCAACACAATTTAAACACAAACTGTCCATTCATAAATTAAAATGGTTGGACGAAATTGCGCTTGTTACTTGAATGTGCAGTAGTGATTAAAGCGATGTCTGAGACCATAAGACGATACAGCAAAAGAGGTCAGAGCAGAAAGTGTATGTTTGATGCAAATACAAATACAACCAACAATAGATTCTGACAGATATGAAAGCTGCCGGACAATGAAGCTGTAGTGATGGTCGTAGAATCCACTGCAAAATGCTGAGATTACTAAAATAATTTCAGGATGAAATGATGAGTTGATCTGTTGCACGATGCTTCTTCAACAAAGTCGAAAAGGATGCGCCCGATTTTGGAGCGAATTTGAATAAAAAAACCAAGCCTCAAAACACAGCTTAAAGCTCTAAAGAATAAAGAACTACAACTTGGAGAATCTCTTCTCAATGTTGAGTGTATAAAATCACAAAAGTAACAAAGTTTTCTGATCAGACTTCTTCTGTATTCGGTCAGTAATTTGCAGCCATTTCTGGCCTCGCAGTCACAAAGTTTTCAAAGTTCTTAATGTTTCATTTGATTTAAAATTTGTTGACCTAAGAAGCTCTAAGAAACAAAAATCTGTGATGCAGTCTGAACTGAATCTAGAAATGATATTCAACAAGCTTGTAATTGCTCGAAATCCACAAATTCCTGAGACGAAAATCATCTCTCTGGACTTACAGACAGCAACAGTCACCGTCAACGACACCAAACTTTCACTTTGTCTCTATGTAGTCCAAGACACCTAAACACCACGTAAATAATGCTCAATTCCTCGAAGTTCTGTTGTTCTACTGATTTGTGGAATTATTTATGCAAAATATCGACGCTGAACAACTCCATTCAAGTGTAACAACTTCGTATCTTTCCGTTTTCAACGCACCCGCCATCATAACACAATCTAACACACAAAACTAACTGAGCAAATCCGCACATCCCTGTACAATTCTGCAGAAATGAAGGTCTCATAGCCATCTGCTATTTAGATACAATAAAGAGCATGTGAGGTAGACCATTGTCTTCAATGCATGCTTCGAAAAGAACAATGCTACTGCTTCGCCGCCTAACCTCAGATAGCATTTTTTTCTTTTCGAGGGCGATGTCTTGTAAAGGAAGTAAAGTGATACGATAAAGATATTGAAAGCAGCAGTTTTGGGTCGAGCGAAGTCACTGTGGTCGTGGAGTGAGTTTAGTGTACTCTACCGCAAGTGGACTGAGATAAAGGCTTGTGTTTGCTAAATACGTATGGGAGTTCATATCGCTTGCCATAGTTCCAGGCTTGAAATACGCTTACCTACAGCACACAGTCTCACCGTCTACAGTAGAGGACAGATTGAGCTGAAAATCCAAGTAAACAACACCAAAGAAGACGATGATATACCGATGTTATTCCCAAATAATCGCCGAGTTTAGCCAAGCGTTAACAAAGTAGCTAAACGAATTTAGATTAATTCATAACTGCCTGATTGTATATATTGTTTGGGGCTTTTCGTAGGGGGGTGGGGAGAGTAGAGTTTTTTGGTGCATTTATTTTGAGGGGGGTGGTGCGGGGATTTGAATCAAAATACCAAACACAGCAACAGTTTTAAGAAATTTACTTTAATCAGGTCGATTTTAAGCCAGTAATATCATATTCTTAAGGCAGCTGTTGCAGGATTTCAATTAGACAAAGTGTTTTTATACGCTATGACTAGTAAGAATAAAAAAAGATGACTCGCTTCTTCTTTTTAGACCGTTCTTTTTAGTTTCCTGGAAAAAGCTTTTTTGCTTATAAGGAAATCCTTTAGCAAACAACTTCAACTCGGGTTTCCTGTGTAAAAACGGCCCCAGTCCTTCACTCCATAGATTAACACAGAGCTACCCTGGTACGAACTAAGAGAAAGTATTTGCAAAGAAAGACAAAAGTGAAGACACACGGTGTAACATTGCGCGCAGCAGTCGCACGATTTCAGCGTGTCTCCACCTCTGCAATTTGTTGCGCAATGTTGCAGAAGCAGTTGGATCGCAACAATTCAGTGCAGGGGTGGAAACACGCCCGCGTCTCGTTCGTCTTAGAGAAGTGTCTGACTTTAAGAGTTAAACTTGACTGTATATTATTGGTATTTCTTGTCATAATATATCATTATTTGAACCTTAACGTTACCTTCATTAACATTTGTTTTACCTTCATTAACATTTGTTTTACCTTCATTAACATTTGTTTTACCTTCATTAACATTTGTTTTACCTTCATTAACATTTGTTTTACCTTCATTAACATTTGTTTTACCTTCATTAACATTTGTTTTACCTTCATTAACATTTGTTTTACCTTCATTAACATTTGTTTTACCTTCATTAACATTTGTTTTACCTTCATTAACATTTGTTTTACCTTCATTAACATTTGTTTTACCTTCATTAACATTTGTTTTACCTTCATTAACATTTGTTTTACCTTCATTAACCCTTCATTAACATTTGTTTTACCTTCATTAACATTTGTTTTACCTTCATTAACATTTGTTTTACCTTCATTAACATTTGTTTTACCTTCATTAACATTTGTTTTACCTTCATTAACATTTGTTTTACCTTCATTAACATTTGTTTTACCTTCATTAACCGATTTGTTTTACCTTCATTAACATTTTGTTTTACCTTCATTAACATTTGTTTTTTTTTACCTTCATACATTTGTTTTACCTTCATTAACATTTGTTTTACCTTCATTAACATTTGTTTTACCTTCATTAACATTTGTTTTACCTTCATTAACATTTGTTTTACCTTCATTAACATTTGTTTTACCTTCATTAACATTTGTTTTACCTTCATTAACATTTGTTTTACCTTCATTAACATTTGTTTTACCTTCATTAACATTTGTTTTACCTTCATTAACATTTGTTTTACCTTCATTAACATTTGTTTTACCTTCATTAACATTTGTTTTACCTTCATTAACATTTGTTTTACCTTCATTAACATTTGTTTTACCTTCATTAACATTTGTTTTACCTTCATTAACATAGCTAGATGTGAACAACGATGTTACTTCAAATAATCAAACATATAATCCTACTACATTCGATGCGTAATTCTAGCCTATCGCTAAGAAAACCCGGGCTCAGCGCAGTTCTTGACAATGGACCAGTGCGTCGATGAGGAACAGCAGCGCGGAGAAAAATCCAGCGGCCTGGAACGAGAGCAAACGATTCTCAGTTAGTCATGTATATTCAGTTGTTGAGGTGACGTCACACGGGAGATGACGTCATACGGTACATTTATTGCATAAATTCGACACCATAATAAATAACATTAAAATGTCACTCGTGTATTTTAGGGGATTGGGGATGAGCGGAGAAACTTTTTGGTCACTACCAAATATGGAATGTTGTCACCAAATAAGGCATTGCTAGGGAACGAAAACGAGTGACACTGGGGTTTTTTTCAGTTCCTTTGTTGTTGAACCCATCATGTTCAAACTCGTACCCAGTCGATTCTCTTCCCCTTTCAAATGCGAGAATAAGAAGAGACTGGGTACTATTTTACTTACCAAAGCAGTGACGCGTAGGTTGGCCATGTGTTCCCAGTCGTCTATCAGGTTATACCATCCGCTCTCGTACTCGTTCTTAGTCCACTCGACAAATAAACCACAAGCCACGATATAAACCACCGAGGCAGTCAGTGATATGATAAGCACCTGAAAAACATTACAGAGAATAGATGTGTGGAGTTCCTGTGGTGTTGCTTGAAGAGAAGTCATGGATACTAGTTATAGATTAGAAAGAATCGTTATGGGCTTCCTGTGGTGTTGAACAGTAGCTGTGTGGAGTTCCTGACGCGCCCGCAGAGAGTGCATATTGAAACAAATTGTTACTGCGGGCGCGTCTTGCGGGACGCACACAGGAAGCCTAACATAGGACGTTACTCAGCACAGCTGGGAGCCCGACATAATACGCATTGCGCGCGCGTGCGCTCTACCACAGGAAGCCCATCAAAAAAAGACGCAAATATCATTTTATTGAATTATTTAGTAGCCTCAAAAGGAATGGTTGGGCTGCCTGTGGCTTAACTAGCCTTAACCTTAACTTCCCGCCTTAAAGTGAAATGTTTCATTAACTATTACCGATTTGGGAAAATCGAAATAACTATAAAGGTTGACGATACGCTGAAAGAGGAATTCGCCAACCTTAACTAGCCTTAAACTTAACTTCCCGCCTTAAAGTGAAATATCATTTCTTAACTATGACCGATTTAGGAAAATAGAAATAGCTATAAAGGTTGACATATGCTGAAAGAGGAATTCCATAACTGATCGACTCTTACGCGATTATAATTATGTCAGTTATAAATAAGAACTAAACTAGTTTTTACAAATGACTTTTAGGCCAACATTATGTCCAATCCTACAATTACCTGTTGACACTCAGGTTTAATTTAAGCATAAGCTTAAACTTACCAAACTAGAACTATCTTTCTGGATAAACAAGCTACACTGAAACTATTGGCTTTCTCCCAACCGAAATTAGCTCTTGTCAGGACAGTGACGATACTAAAATAACAAGCTGTCAGATGTCAGTACCAACCGAAATTAGCTCTTTTTTCTATTTGTTGTTGCTGATATTTTGAGCACTTTTTCAGCACTTTTTAGGATTTTACTGAGCGCAATCGGGACAGGTCTAATAGTCAATGACGATAAAATAACAAGCTGTCATGCTATTATAAACTATAAAACAAATCGTGGTTGATAACTATAGAAACGACGAAAAAAAACCGCGCGCCATTTCGATGACGTCATTAATTAATTAATATACCCATAATTCACTGCGAGCTTACTCGATCTTTTCACAAAGACAACCTTTTTGCAATGGGTGTAAAGTAAACCGCAGTACACTTACCAAGAAACTCCAGCACTTCCTCGAGCCCACAGATCTGTTGATGTCGAAGAGAAACAGAAGATAGATGACCAACGACGAGCCAGCACCTGCAATGTGCCCGAACAGGAAGAAAGTGTAACGTCTGTCGTACTCGTTGCTTTTCCTGATCGGCCATGTCTTGTCGTTAGCGACAATCATACAGATGAAGGCAATACATGAAGTGATCTGAAAATAGGTCAGCGGTAATGTCGTTAAGGAAACCATGACAACCAGGCGGGAAAAGCATGGACCTAATACCCAGAATCCTTTATGATCGATTACGCGCGTATTCGTTGACCTGGCGCGCGCCTTGGACAAGATGTGTGCAGAACAAACATTTCCCCTGACAACCCATGACAGGCACCTTTGGTGTTTATACTTAGTCGCCATAGCAACCTCCAGTATCACTTGTCTATCAGTTTGTCTTTTATGCAGGGATTGCTGCCACGAGCGAAAATAACACACCATATATAGGAGTTCCTCCCCCCATGGTAAAATCCACGCGTGAATAATTAATCTGATTTCGCTTTTTCATCTCTGTACAACGAACTAGAAGTGAACACACCTCTGTTCGGAAAAGAAGAATTGATCAGAACTCGATTCGAGTCACGCAATCGCGTTTCAGAGGTTCCTGGAGTTTTATAAAATCGAAAGATATTTTGTTCCTTTAGTCAAAGAGCGAAACCGAAGAGAACGTATAAAAACACAAGGCTTGACAGTTTTTTTCACATTCATTACTAACTAGGTAAGAAATATAATTCAAACTCTCCATCAATTATAAATTGAAAGGCTGGCGTCTGTGATCAAGATACCACTTAGTCGAGGCGATGATGTCATGCAAAATTCACGACAAAATCGATACCAGTGACTAATTAATACACGTCGTACAATACTATTAGACACACTGGAGGGAACACACCTGGCTAACCACGGAGTATTTATATTCCTGAGACCATCCACAATCGAAAAGAAATACATTTTATCTCGTACAGAGGTTTACGATACCATTAACTTTGGTTTTGCTCTTCTGTCGCTGTGTTTCAGTTTCACTGAGAAATTTCTAGGAAATATTTGATTGTAGAGAATTATTCTGTATAAAACAACAAAGGCAATGTGGCGTTACACTGTCTCGTGACACCGCCTTACACAGCAGTCCCACCCATGCTGTTCATTTCAAACCAAAATAAATAATTATGCATGGTGAAAACAATGTAGCCACGTCCTTGTTCTCTATCCAAATTCCTGGCGATCTTACAGATCAGAATGGACGAGATCAAGCGAAGAGAAAATCCACAGTGTCTCCAAGGAATTGATGCAATATTTCCCAATATTTTACAGTCATGATCGTTCGACGTATTCACGTTTGTTGACAATGATTCTAAGCTTCTGGTTAACTCACCACTAAGATTAACTTCAGCATACCTCTACCCCAAGCGTAGGTTTTGTTGATGGCCATTTTGAGTTCAAAACCGCCGAGGAAGGAAGGCTATTTCACGCAGAACAGACCAACACTTTCGCTCTGCTTCGCTGTGGTTGTCGATTAATTTTTGTGGGTTGTCAACACTGGCTTCACACCCTTGTTCTGACAAGTACTGGGACTAGTGGCACGGCCGGGCGTTGGATTTGTGGTGAATTTCGTGGAGTTCAAAAGTGTGGTTATTTGTTTTATTTTTCTCAACTTCTTTTTATCGTTTGATCGTGCATTTTCCTATTCATTCATTCATTCATTCATTCATTCATTCATTCATTCATTCATTCATTCATTCATTCATTCATTCATTCATTCATTCATTCATTCATTCATTCATTCATTCATTCATTCATTCATTCATTCATTCATTCATTCATTCATCCATCCATCCATCCATCCATCCATCCATCCATTCATCCATCCATCCATCCATCCATTCCATTCCATCCATCCATCACCCATCCATCCATCCATCCATCCATCCATCATCCATCCATCCATGCCTGCGAGCCAACGTCCCTGATATAAATGCTTTGCATATGCATAATCCCATCATGGACAATCCCATCATGCTTTGTGCGCTATGATACTTTGGCAGCCATTTTGTTTTATAGAGGAAAATATCTAGAACATCACTTTAATTACATGACAAAACTTTTTGTATCTTCAACCTGAGTTTTATTACAAAACTGCCAAGCTTTCGGGCTAAGCGCCCATCTTCAGGGCTAAATGCATAAAATCTAATTACAACGGCTATAAGTATACGAACACAAACAAACGCCACCAAACAAGCAAGCTCGTGCGCAACAAACTGAACAGTCTCGCGCAATGCAAAGCAAACAAAATCGAACAACGCCAGATAGAAAGAATGAAAAAGGTGCGCGAGCAATAGAAAATGAAGTATTAACGTAAGAATTGAAAATAATAATCTATCTTGCTCTTGCTTCACCTGGTAAGCCCTTTATGTAAAGTGAGAGCGTTTTTTCCGTAATTTCATCGAGCGATTTGTCCATGACTTTTTGACAAGATTGATCGCGAGATGGTGACAATTTTGACGGCCAGCAAAATGATCACGCAAGATCGTGACGTCAAAAAAAGATTCCATAAAACCTCCTATAGATTGACATTCAAGTGTTACACCTGTTTTCATAAACGTTGTCCAATGTGTAGATAGAATTATTATTAGTCCAGTGCAGTATTAAAATAACATGCATGAAAAAAAGGACTACTAGCTACGACACTGAGAACTTTGGATATTTTACATAAAATCCCCGCTATTCAACTAAACATTGATATATAGTGGGTAAAAACTGATAGAGTGATTCCAATAAACCTGGGCATTACTAACTATACCAATACACACAATTAGACACTCACTCTTTTGTTTTCTTTTGTTCCTTTGCATCTAATAAACACTGACAGCTAATTAGTAGTGCCCAGGTTTATTGATGAAGATACAGTCTATGCTTGTTTGAGATAACTATAACACTAGTGTAACATGGTTGAACTAGATGAACGGAGAGTGTGTGGTTAGGTGGTCAGCGGACTTCCTTGAAGTGAATCAGAGCGTCGACTAAAAACAACACACCCGATATGAACCCAAAAACCTGCAAGAAATCAAAGAGAACGAGACAGTTAGAGTATCTTTACCTGAACTAGCAGTTCGATGCAAAGGTTTTGCTTTGTGAATCCGGGGGGGGGGGGGGGGGGTCGGGCTACCATACAAACGTGGTATGGATGCTCGGGATGTTCGAGGGGGAGGGGGAGGGCTACCATACAAACGTGGTAAGCTAGCCGCAGGGGCGAAAGGGAATATAGGGGGAGAGGAAGTCTAAAGGGAGTGGGGAGGAAGAGGCCCAGTTTCCCCTCCCTCCTCCTCCCCAGTTGCCCTAACTTTCCCTTCCCTCTCCCCCCTGTGACAGCTACGCAGGCTATAGGATGTTAGACCTTTTAGGGGCTAAAATCGTAGTTTGATACCACTTGGGGTGTTTTTAGAGGTAAATAACATGATATCCTACTTGTCAGAAAACTAATTTTCATTTAGGATTGGTACCGGAGTAAAAATTATTTGTTGCCATGCCACACCTACAAGGTTGAGATTCAGGTACCTTTTAGGGGTTATCTTTATAGTTATCGACGAGCTTTATATATGCATATGGGATGTCCCAAAAATCATCTAAATCTAAATATTTAATCTGTAAAGGTTTCCCAACAATACCGATAAAATAAAATAAGAATAAGAATAAGAATAAGAATAAGAATAAGAATAAAAATAAGAATAAGAATAAGAATAAGAATAAGAATAAGAATAAGAATAAGAATAAGAATAAGAATAAGAATAAGAATAAGAATAAGAATAAGAATAAGAATAAGAATAAGAATAAGAATAAGAATAAGAATAAGAATAAGAATAAGAATAAGAATAAGAATAAGAATAAGAATAAGAATAATAATATAAACAGTAATAATAATAATAATTTAAAAAAACATACTAATAATAAATATAAATAGTAATAATAATGATTAAAAATAAAAATAAATATTAATAATAAAATACACTATAAATAACTCTATATCAATCGATTCGAATCGAATTAAGCATGATTCGAATGAGTAAATAACTTACAACAGCCACTATAATTCTTTCGTTGTGTTTATTGGCCCATTCCGTGATCAAACCAGACGAAATGATGCACAGGATTCCCAGAATCAGCGACGCAATCATATTCTGAAAACACAAGCAAAATGGTGACTGACTTTCAGAGCAGTACATAACCCAAAATTCAAGGGTGGTGGTGGGGGGGGGGGGGGGGGGGGGAGGAATTAGGGGGGGGGGGGGGGGCAGTACGTATTTTTTTAAAACAGCCCCCCCAAAACAGTTCATTTAATTTTTGGTATCCTTTTCGCCTTGCTAGAGGGGCAACTGCCCCCCTGCCCCTGCCCCCTGTGCTGTGTACAGCCATGACTTTGAAGGTGTTTTTTTTTATTAATGAGTTACAGGACATGAGCTTTAGTATATATGTAACAGCAGAAGTCCATAACTGGCCAGTTTTCGGTGCGCGTTCTATTTTTAGAAAATTATTCCCGCCAAATCAACGGTCATTCAGCGTTATTGACGACTGAGGCAATCCCTTAGATGTTCTGCATGCTCTTTCTTCGGAGACTTTTCAATAGCCTGGGTGGGGTGGGTGTTTTTTTGTCAACTGTGAAAGGAAGAGGCTTCGATCTCAAACCACGCACGTGGCCGTTGTTCTATAAATAGAACATACTGTAGACTGTTGCATCATTGTTCATGCATCAAGACTTCTTGTTTACATCTATCGCCGGAATTGTTTGAACCATGTTCAGTAACAGAATGAGAGAGGCAAAGAGATACAGTGATACAGCGTGGCCAATAGTGGCTTATATGAGATGGGGTGGAAATAGGAAGAAGAAAGGAACAATATTATATGTTTTCACGGTTTCGAAAGACCCGTCCGCCATTTTGAATTAGTTATTTTTGTAATACCGCTGCGAAAGGTCGCGTGCTCGCTCATGAAGTTCTATAGATGATTCTCACCAGAATATTCCAGCATCTCGATGATCCAAGAGTGTTCTCAAGGGTGATGAGAAACACCAGGAAGATGATGAGGGCGACTACAAACCCAGCGATGTGCACCGAGATGAAAAACTCAAACCTACCGCCGTATCCCCGCCATCCATCAACGAGAACAGCGAAAGCAATACATGTTGTTATCTACACAGAATAAGACACGTTAGTCACCCCCCAGAGTTAGTCACTCGTGATATATCTGAGAAAACTAGTTCACTTCTCATTCATTTTTCATTCTTTCCCTTCCATCTTTTCTTCCACCTTTCCCTCCTTATCAGTTTTCTTCCTGTCCCCATACACAATCCGTCTTCCTTCTTCTATCACTTATTTTCACTTGTTGCTTGTCTGACATTCATTCATTCATTCATTCATTTCTTGTCACTTGAAAAAAAACGCGTGCTCTTCAAACCTTGGAAATTCATTGGAAACTCATCTCGTTGGAATTTCCAATGAATTTCCAACGAATTTCCAACGAATTTCCAACGAATTTCCAACGAATTTCCAACGAATTTCCAACGAATTAAAAATTTCCAACGAATTTCCAACGAATTTCCAACGAATTTCCAACGAATTTCCAACGAATTTCCAACGAATTTCCAACGAATTTCCAACGAATTTCCAACGAATTTCCAACGAATTTCCAACGAAGTTCCAACGAAGTTCCAACGAAGTTCCAACGAATTTCCAACGAATTTCCAACGAATTTCCAACGAAGTTCCAACGAATTTCCAACGAATTTCCAAGGTTTGAAGAGCACGCATTTTTCCCTTTAAACATTATTTCCTCGTCAGTCAGTGGTTTTACTCCTTCTCGTGCATTCTCCTCTCAGCCTCCTCTTCATCTCGCACGTTACTCAGTACTCACAATAACGAAGATCTTAAGCAATCCTTTTGTGCTTCTTGCATACCCTTCATTGAGACCTAGTCCAGCCATCTTGAGAAATCTGAAAAAGATTCGAACGTCAAGTTTCAAACCTAGCGAAATTAGCAAGACATTTTCATGCAATTTTCCAGTTTCACAAGTTGTCCGAGTGGGAGACTGGGCCAAGCAACCACGTGGTAAAAATCATTGTGATTGGTTTAGATCTGATGACCATTGTGCTTTGCGCGCTTTGATCGTTTGGGCGGCCATTTTGCATCGTCGACAGATCAAAACGAAAGTTGGAAGTCCTAGTCCATCTTCTCTATAACCACAGTATTTCTGTACGTAATCTTTGTAATTACACTGTGATGTGTCTTTTTAGGCAGATTTTAGCATAGTTTTATGGTATACATGCTTTACCTTGCGTGACCGACAATCTGTTTTTAGTAAGGCCAAGTTTACAAGGGGAAAGGGTTATTAGCCATTTCAAAAACGAGTGGAGGACTGGGAACGAGTTTTTAGAATTAATCTAATTAAAAAATGAACCCCATCACAAGAAAGAGCATATCAGAATTAGTAAGTTTACAAACAGCTTTCCAAACATCTCAAAAATTACAAAGAAATGTATGTTTACCAGGGACAAGTGTCCCCCGTAACCATACATTTCTTTGTAATTTTTGCAGTTTTTGAATGTCTGCAGTTCATTTACTACTTGTCCAAACCCTATCAAACTCCTGAAACTTACTAATTCTGATATGCTCTTTCTTGTGATGGGGTTCATTTTTTAATTAGAGTAATTTTAAAAACTAGTTCCCAGTCCTCCACTCGTTTTTGAAATGGCTAATTACCCTGTAGCAGTATAGGCTAACCCTACCAGCCTTGTAAACACGTACGCGAAAAAAAGAAGAAACCTACGAGTGCTAGGATAACCCCTACCATTAGGGTTACCCCCCCCCCCCCCCCCCCCCCCCTTGTAAAAAGGGCCTAAGTCTGTCTAGAAAGGCTTTCCTACAATCTGTTGACTATGACGTCTAATTTATCAAAACATATCAGTATTTGCATATCAACATGGAAAAGCGTGACAACCGTGAAATTATCCAATATATGAATCGTTGATCAGTCGCCTCTCGATTCGCTTGTTTACCGGCAGTCGCTCGTAAAGTTCTGTCGCTTTTTCTTAGACACTGCCGAATGAAATTCTCTTTCATTGAGCCGATTCGTAAAAGGAAAAATTCTCAATGGCCTTTTTGTCTCAGTACTCAGTGATACATTTTAAATTCCTGACACGAAAGTTGAAATACCGAGTTTTTCATTTTCATTTATTTTATTTTGATGTCGTAAACAACTGAACGACGAAAGTAAAAACTAACAACTTTTACACGACTAAAAATGCTTGAAAAATGCTACTCACTAATCGAGGTCACGAAGAGCAAGTATTGGCAGAGCAACTCTTTGCGGCTGATTGACTCTGCTTGTGTTTTTTAAGGGATTCAGTTATTTCATAGTAGTCTAGTGAGCCAACGAATAGAGTCCGAGCACAGAGAGGTGCCTTTGAATGGCTTTTCTGTTTTAATAAGCTAATTTGTACGGGGTGTTTCTGTCCTGGTGTATGTAGGAACGCGTGTGTGCTGTCCTTACAGTCACGCAGCGCAGGGTGGAACCCAGCCATGTAAACAACACCTTAAAACAAACATTTCGCACGCAATTTCTTGCAACGAAAACCAGAGCGCATTACACAAACGTCAATATATTTTCAAAGACAATGTTGTCAACGACACAGATTTCCCCCCGTTGCAAACGGCAAATTGTAGCAGCAATTGTAGGCTACAAGCGACGGCATTAAAGCTTTTTACTACCAAAGGAAACAGGAATCCCAGACAGTGGATGACACAGTTACAGAAGATAGAAGAATGATTCAAACTGATTGAAAATTGAGATCAATGATGATTCCTTACCTTTACAATTGGAAATATACCGTGAAATATTCTGAACTGCAGCTGAACAGGCACTCCTTATCGCGACTGATATTCCTATACTTGAATTTTATTGATGTATTTTGTATGCATCGATGATATTTCTGCTTGAGATATTCTCTCGACTCTGATTGGTTCAAAAGAGTCTAATGAGTTCGTGAAGGTTCTGTTAGCTCGCACCGTGTTTGTACTCGTAGTAGCGGCAAAGAAGTTCTTTTTTTCAGCGTTTGAAGTCCGATTTCTCCTGCAAATAGGAACGCACTTACAGCCCTTTAAGATCGACTTGTTAAAAATGTATAAATTATGAATCAATTTAGGTAATAACAATAATAGGTGTACTTTATTTTAATTTATTAGTTCGTTAAGCAGCGTTTTGACATCAACAGCAATTCGTGCATGAACCCCGCACATTCCAGCGTTTCGTAGTGACATTAGACCGTGAAATACATGTATAAGCTTTATCAGTCACACACCGCAGTATATGTTATGGGAGGGGAGGGTGAGGAGTGACGTTGAATGAAACCTAAATTCTATACTTAGTGAACATCGCTTTCATAGGACGGTCTATACTTCATGTAAGTTCCACATTGATGTACCTCCATTCCCGACATCTTGGTTGATATCTAAGATGTATTATACATGAAGGGCTATACCTTCTTATTGATTCACTGCTGCAACAGTGATCACGTGACGAGACATACCATAAATACCACAACAATTGGAACTGATTGCACAGTGATTACTCTCTTGTTTTATCGATCAAATAGCTATAATTCAAACTGTTTCTATATAGCTCCACCATTCATACTATATCATGCAGGACATGAAGTATAGTGTAGGATACGAGGGGCAACTCTGCGTTATAAATTATCTAGATATTGCTGAACAATCCGGCGCCGCAAGGACATGCCATGCATGCTAAGAACAGGAATGCGAAGAATGCAGTGACGTCATGACACTCAGGAATGCAAATTTGTGTAACGAAAATCGTGACAAGATTCATGGTCGACTTGAGTGTCCAATCACAGTCTTGGATGGAGAGACAACCTGGCAATCACAGCCTTGGAGAGACAACCAATCACGGCCTTGGAGAGACAGCCATTCACAGCCTTGGAGAGACAACCAATCACAGCCTCAGAGAGACAACCAATATCACAGCCTTGGAGAAACAACCAATCACAGCCTCAGAGAGACAACCGATCACAGCCTTGGAGAGACAATCAATCACAGCCTCAGAGAGACAACCAATCACAGCCTCCGACAGAGAGACAACCAATCACAGCCTCAGAGAGACAACCAATCACAGCCTCAGAGAGACAACCAATCACAGCCTTGGAGAGACAACCAATCACAGCCTTGGAGAGACAACCAATCACAGCCTCAGAGAGACAACCAATCACAGCCTTGGAGAAACAACAAATCACAATCACAGCCTTGGAGAGAAACCAATCACAGCCTCAGAGAGACAACCGATCACAGCCTTGGAGAGACAATCAATCACAGCCTCAGAGAGACAACCAATCACAGCCTCCGACAGAGAGACAACCAATCACAGCCTCAGAGAAACAACCAATCACAGCCTCAGAGAGACAACCAATCACAGCCTTGGAGAGACAACCAATCACAGCCTTGGAGAGACAACCAATCACAGCCTTGGATGTTATGTAAAGCAAGTCGAACTAGTTATTTTTAATTTCAAATTTAATTTCAAATTCTTTTGACTTCAACCTACAAAGAATGATGCATGCTACGTTTTCCTTTAATAAACTTTAATTGTATCGTTGCGATAATGCACTAAACCCTTGCAACAGCTCTGAGAGCTTGGCGAGCATTGTGTCAAGATATAGAAGTTGAATTTCGGTTGAAAAGCTCTCTTAATATTACAAGCTGACAGCTCAACGGACCTCCAATAATTGAAAGAAGGCATCGACGAAGTAGACGACAGAGGAAAAGAACCCAAAAGCCTGAAAAAATATGAAAATAAAAAGTTAGAAATATCATAACTAAACTATGGACTATGGACTATGGACTATGGACTATGGACTGTGGACTATGGACTATGGACTATGGACTAGGGACTAGGGACTACTATGGACTATGGACTATGGACTATGGACTATGGACTATGGACTATGGACTATGGACTACTATGGACTAGGGACTATGGACTATGGACTATGGACTATGGACTATGGACTATGGACTA
>JAUJYZ010001123.1:60000-207500 GCA_033675265.1 Actinostola sp. cb2023 | reverse complement strand
TTTGGATGTGCATACGATTTGGTGAACTTTAACTTTGAATTTCGCCGAGAATTATTAATGGTTTGAGAAGCTAGAGCCTCGATGGTTTGTTCAACACACTTCTCAGTGTTTGTCGTATAGGATGAAACACTCTTACTCTTCACTTCAATTCTGTGTCTTCCTCAATTTTAGTCCATATTTTATTTCTGGTACAAAGCGCAAGACAGCTTTTCTAACACCAAAACTCTGAAGTTTTATCAGACACATGGACAACGGTGCCTTTTAATTTTTTCTCTGTTGGGATTCCTGTTGTTTCATTGTCTAGTTCCTAGTTTCCCCTCTCCTTTCGATCAACGACTCGATCGAACTTCAACTCTTGTCAGCGTAGTTTCAAGAAAAAGTAGGCGCGGTTTTGCAGGCTAAGTAACAGACAACAGATCAGTCAAACAGCACGATCAAAACTATCGTCGTAACTTGCCAACCAGGGGGGAGGGGGTGGGGGCGCAAATAAATTAATTCTGGAAATAATTTTCTGTTGAACGCATTTAAAAAAATATATATTCAACACACAGCAATGGTATTTTAATTGTTTTAATCGGATACACCATAACATACATATTTGAATAAACCTACCTATAGAAATCTCAAGAATGACCCCAAAGGATTATGGGAACTATTGTCTGCATGGCGGCCATTTTACCACAATCCTTTGCGACTATAAATCAGTTCTACTAGGATCTGATATCGATCTGACACGTTTCCATTAATAAATCTGGAAACAGCTTCATGATTACATTAATAAAGTGCTTATGACGCTTATTTGTTTCTTTTAAAAATCGATTACATATGAAGTGAATAGTGGGATGGTTCAGTCTGATTTTGTGATTTGAGCTTCGCATTTGCGAGTTATATAAAGGTTTGAAATCGTGTTATGCTAATTCGGTGACGTCAAAGGAGGCACTTGCTGTAACTTATTTATATTTTTTCGTAACACTCTTTTCTGAAATGGAAAAAAAAGTTTAACATCATGTATATAAGTTGTAGAAAAACTTTTTGCCAGATTAAAAATGTCAGTAATTTGCACAAGGGCACTTTTGTATAATAAATGATGCCTACGTTGACGTCACTGAATTACCATATCAACATTTCAAACCTTTATAACTCGCAAATGCAAAGTTCAAATCACAAAATACTGAACCATCCCACTATTCACTTCATATGTAATCGATTTTTAAAATAAAAATATAAGCGTTATAAGCACTTTAACGAATTAAATTCTTTGTAGCGATATTTTGATGTTTTTTTTAGCTTGCAAAGGATTATAGTAAAAATATACCAGCCGCCATCTTGTTCAGTGACGTAGATTACAATCTCGTGCCTAGAGCCCACGTTCCTTTTGGTCAGCACGAGATAACTTAGATTATACAAGCGCTCGATCAGCTCATTCAAACGGCATTTACTTTGGAATGAAATAGAAAGAATAACAGTTCTATATAAGAAATTTTTTTTAACTTCTAAATACTAATTCCCATGATCCTTAGGGGGCTCATCGTTGGCATGGTAACTGGGAGCCTCTAACTAAACTAAATCGATTATACAACAGGCTTCTTTGTAGCTAATATCGCACGCACTAAAACTGCTGCAAAGTGTTTCAAAACGATCACTAAGTAAATCAACTAAACACAACGGTGACCAGACCGAAAGGGATGATGGGAGAAATCAACAGATCGAATTTCAACACCAGAGAAAATTACTCCAGAACCTCTAATAAATGACCACTTTTAGGTGGTCGCATGTGAAAGGTGGACATAGTGCACGAAGTATGACTGAGAACCTAAAGTGGTCGCTTAGCAAAGGTGATCGTAGTGAGAGGTTTGACTATGGCATTCATTAATATTTCCCATGCTCCCTTGTGGTCGTAGGCTTATTTGCGAGTTCTTTTTGTGGATATTAGTATACTAAGACAGTGGAACTTTCGTCTACTTGAGATTGCGTACTCTAGGCATTCTGGGCCTCTGTGGATGCGCCACCGCCGCCACCTCCAGACTTGATGCTGTCCAAGTGCATCACAACATCGATGATGAAAGCAATCATAGCGAAGAATGCAAAAGCCTGAGAAACAAATGTACACCAATTATCATGACTTCTCGTTAGCTAATCGAGCGGGACGTGGGTTCGCAGAGGTTCTTGGGATTGATTTGGTTGTGGAGAGAGAAGCACATGGTGATGTAACGTGGTGTAACGCTAACGCTGTCAGTCAAACACTCACTGTCCATCGCGGTAAGCAAGAACAGTTCATTTGTTTTCATTATACAAAAACGATTTTCAAGAGCCGTACAGTCGTATACAATTTCTAAGTAATTCCGTCTGCCTCCTGGAACGGACGGACGTTAAATACGGCTTTTACTAAGTAGTCTGACCACAGGCAGCCCAACCATTGCTTTTGAGGCTATTTAATAATAAATATAAATACATTTATATTCGCGTCTTTTTTATGGGTTTCCTGTGGTAGAGAGAGCGCGCGCGCAATACGTATTATATTGGGCTTCCTGTGTTGAATAAGGTATAATGTTGGGCTCCCTGTGCGCATCCCGCGCGTCCCGCAGTACATGTATATACACATTGCTGCGGGCACGTTCCGCAGGACGTACACAGGGATCCCAACATTATACCTTACTCAACACAGGAAGCCCAATATATAAATGCGCGCGCGCTCTACCACAGGAAACCCATAAAAAAAAGACACAAATATCATTTTATTGAATTATTTAGTAGCCTCAAATGGAATGGTTGGGCTGCCTGTGGTCTGACCCAGCGATGTGCTTCAGTTTGAATGACTTTGACCTGTTGTGGTTTTCACCAAAGCCAAACAAATATCCAGCTGGTTTTTTTGGTCAAACTGCACATCAAGTCGATCTTGAACGGCAGACGAAAAGAAACGCAAAGTTTTGATCCAATAACCAGCTTTGTTAGGGAGCTGTTTGAAAATGAACATTTGAAGATTTTGGTTAATTAGTATGCAGCCGCCATGTTGGTTACGTCACTCAGGAGGGCGGATACAAAATGGCGACCGATTCAAGAATAAAACAAAACCTGCTTTTTCACATCAACATGAAACAATTCCACTTCTAGTAACTTTAAATATCACTTTTAAGGAATTTTAATGACAAAAAATAATAATTTCACTCAAATAAACACATGGATTTTCATGATATACACCTATTTCAAAAATCGTTGTCCACGCCGAAAACAACAAGCAAGAAGCTGACGACCGCAAAGGGCATTGGGACTTTCTCCTTATTCATTTATTCATCTGTAGACATGTTGACAACATGCATTTTCAAATGGCCGAATAGTTCCCAATGATTGCTATTCAACGCTCGTAGGGATAACTTCTCAAGCACCACGAATAAATAAATTAATTAATTAGGAGATTCCCAAAGTCCTTTGCGGTCGTCAGCTTCTTGCTTGTTGCTTTCGGCCCGGACAACGATATTTGGAATAGGTGTATAAAGCAAACACAGCGAGCTACGCACAAACTAAAACCTCTATAACTCAACAACAAAGCACCGCATTCGCGTAAAATCTTCCAGAAAAACTCAATATGTTGGTCACTAAAACATATTTAAAAGTTGGTTGATCTGATGTCATATTGTGGATTGTGGTATTTTGATGCCGTACGTCACGTGACTGATAACCACACACTCGCGCGCACACTAAGGGCCTGTTTACACGAGGGAGAGATTACCCTAGCGCTAGGATCTTCCTAGCAGGCGAATCAACCTAGCGGCTATATATATATATTGCTTTCTGTTTACATGGAAGAAGAGTTCTTTATTCGGGTACTAGGATCATCCTAGCACTAGGCCATCCTATCTCGCAGATATGATGATCCTACTACTAGTGTTAACGTTTCGTCATGTAAACGAAACAAGGAGAGATAACTCTAGTGCTAGGGTTGTTAAAGTGCCTATAACCCCTGTGAGTTTGTTTTAAAAATCGATTATATATTAAGTGAATAGTTGCAGGTTTCAGTATTTTGTGATTTGAAATTCGCGTTTGCAAGTTATAGAGGTTTGAAATCGCGATATGGAAATCAGATGACGTCAAAATGACGCACTTTAAGGAATCAGGTCTCATACAAAAACACCCTTGTGCAAATTACTGACATTTTGAAACTTGCAATATCTTTTCACAGTTTATGGATATGATTTGATAAACTTTTTATCCTATTTCAGAAAGAACACAACTAAATAAGCTATGGCATCACTCCTTAAGTCACGTCATCAAATTAACATATCCCGATTTCAAACCTCTATAACTCACAAACACGAAGTTCAAATCACAAAATACTGAAACCTGTAACTATTCACTTAATATATAATCGATTTTTAAAACAAACTCACAGGGGTTATAGGCACTTTAAATCACCTGAGCACTTCATTAATATGATCAACGAACCTAGTAATGCAACCAGTAATGCATCCAATGTAGTTGGCATTTTATCATGTAAGCCAGGAGCCCATAAGTAGGAGCCTCCATCTACCGTACTGGGTTTGTGAGACGACCTGTGACCGGATCAGGCTATTTTTAGAACACCTTTTTCCGCGAACTAATCATCAACCATTAGGAATCCACCATGGGAATTAAACAGAGCCAATAAGCATCAATGAGGGAGATGATTTGTGTTTATTTGTGATATATGAACAAAATGGCGGACGAAGAAATTGGCGAAATTGAAGAAACTGAAAGTCAAGAGAGCGAAAATGATAGTGATAGTTACAGTGACTCTTTTGCAGAGTTTAGTACTTCATCGGAAAGTGACCAAGAGTCTTCAAGTTCGTGTTCTGTTTCTCAAGGAACTAAAAAATCATCAAATAGTAAACCTACCAAGCCAAAAGCTAGAAACTCCGTAACAAAGCCGAAATCAAAAATCCCTGGTGTTAAACTTTCGCGGGGAAACTGGTGTTCTAAAAATAGCCTGATCCGGTCACAGGTCGTCTCACGAATAAATCCCAGATGGAGGCTCCTACTTATGGGCTCCTGTGTAAGCGCAATGTATAGTTGTCCCTATTGCTAGCTAGGAAGATCCTAGCGCTAGGGTTATCCATCTCTCATGTAAACAGGTCCTAAAACTACTGCAAAGGTGAGTGGTGCATGTACAGCGGTTTCAAAACGATTACAAAGTTGTCGAAAATCAACTAAACACGACGGTGGCCAGACCGAAAGGGATGATGGGAGAAATTAACAGATCGATTTCAAAGCCATGCAGGTATATTAAGCGTGATTTTGCTTATAGAGATTTTAGTATCATGCAGTATTAGGATATAGCATTCTTGCATGCAGTATTTATTTTGGCAGAATACCCCGTCCGCTATATCAAACTCTGGGGTATTCTGCGATTAAGCAGTAACTGTGAACCGAGCATTGAGATTTTTAAATGCGTTTTATGAATTATTAAGTAATATTAAAGTATTATTAAAGTATTACAAGTGCATTATACTAGAACCTCCAATAAACGACCACTTTTTTTGTCAGCAGAACTTAAAGTGGTCATTTAGCTGAGGTGGTCGGCAGCCATGATTATTTCCCATGCTCCTTTGCGGTCTTCGTGAATTCTTCATTTTGTGGATATATTAGTATACTAAGTGGGAATTTCGTCTACTTGAGACTGCGTACTCTAGGCATTCTGGGCCTCTGTGGATGCGCCACCGCCGCCATCACCACCAGACCTGATGCTGCTCAAATGCATCACAACATCGATGATGAAAGCAATCATAGCGAAGAATGCAAAAGCCTGAGAAACAAATGTACACCAATTATCATGACTTCTCGTTAGCTAATCGAGCGGGACGTGGGTTCGCAGAGGTTCTTGGGATTGTCAGTCAAACTGTCAGTCAAACACTCACTGACCACCGCGGGTTCGCAGAGGTTCTTGGGATTGATTAGGTTGTGGGAAGAGAAGCACACGGCGGTGAAACGCAAACGCTGTTCCCAAGTTTTTCGCGCTTTACTTGGACGTCTATGTCATGTTTTCACAGTAAGTCTCTTAATGAACATGTATTTCTCGTTTCTCCGTCGGCCACTCGCTTTCATAACACTCACAGCCCAGCAAGAACGACTGCAGGTAATTTTGTTTTTCAGAGCTGTAGTTGTTCGTGCGATAACTAAGGAATCTGTTTGTGTGTTTTTAATTGTTTGACAGGCACGTGCTTTAGCTAGAAGTGCAATCTAGCTAAAGGTACGATTGTTCATACTTACAATACCGGCGACCATGGTATCCCACCAGTTCCAATTCTGCCAATAGCGATAGCGGTTAGCTAAATCTGCCATCAGTGAGCCACTGATAAGCAACAGTACGGCAAGCACAATGCTGCTGATAAAAACCTGAAACAATGAAAGTATTGGAGTGCACGTTACGTCATAGAACGTACTGGAGAATTGTGGATCGGAAGGGATCGGAAGGGATCGGAAGGGGACTCCTCCTTTTCCCCTCCTCTCCTCAGTCCCCTTCCGATCCCTTCCGATCCCTAGTCCCTCCGATCCGTACCCTTTGGGCCGCCACGCAGGCTAGCACATCGGAAGAGTGCCGTCTGACTCAGTTGCTGCTCTAATGTCGCATCGACAGGCCCTGTCGAATCGAACCAAATAAAATCTGCCGTACCAAACTGAGCAAGACGCCGCTCTTTTGTAGACTGACTTAATTCAACAATTAGGTACGGCGCATGACTTTCCGCCGCTGGCCGAAAGTAACGCAGGCTCTGGGGACGAGATTGGGCGCATGACAGGTTCGACGTACGTTTGACCCTAGCCTAACTTACCACGAGGTTCCAATTGAGCTGCTTGAATTTCGGTGAGATTCAAGAAGAAAAATACAAACAGGCCGATGACAACGAGCCATCCAATGACAGTGACAGCTAGGAAGAAAGACACTCTGCCAGCGCCGTGCGAAACAGCATCAGAAACACAGGAAAAGGCCAGCAACAGCAGAACCTAGAGAAAGGGAAGATCACGTCAGTACAATACTTGGTCCTCAGTCTTTCTTCACTCAACCAAGTGGACTCAACCTCGTACCGAGGCTCCTCTCGTCATTCCTTTGAGGAATGAGAGGGAACTGGGGATGAACTTAGACTATGACGTCACCAGGGCGGCTCTGATTTTTTCTTACAAGGTTTTACTACTTCACAGTCGCGCGTTTGTAATTTTGCAACAGGGAAAATCTGATAGATTCCTCGGAATGTGCAGGTTTTACTCACGCATTCTACAATCTTCAGGATTCCAGGAATCGATTTCAAGTACCCCATGTTCGCCTTTATTCCAGACATCTTGTTAGCTCTGAAATAAGTAGAACACAAATGATTTATTAACACAAATAATAAATAACAAGACGCTCTATAAGCGTTCACTCAGCGGGCTTCAGCAATGAGCAATGAGTCTTCGGTTTCCTCAGCGGCACAGAGCGCATGCGCCTTGGTATCCAGTTGGGCGATTTGTGGCCATGAGAAAAAGGAAGAGCACAGGCAGCCCGCCGAGTAATTATAGTTATTGATAATTAATATTTTCAAATAACTTTTGGATTCATTTTTCATTTTTCAGTATAATCATTTATTTATGTCTTTTTTATTCATTGATTTTCATCGTTATTTATTCGACTACCGACCACGTAGAAAGAAAGCCACAACATGTCAGACAGTTCTTGCGGTGCAACCACGTGACCGACAATTCCTTGAGAAATAAATAACAAAGATGCAGCCACCATGTTGGATGAACCGCAACGAGAGAAGTTAATGTGGAACGCTTTGTATTTGGGAATCAATATGGCGGCTATGACGTAAAGTGTACTCCAAGAATTGTAAAACTGATATGGTGGCTGTACGTTTTACCGAATTGTTAAATTTAATTTAAAAAAAAATCAGTACTATATATTATACTATACTGTAGTATGTTATTGTTTATGTAAGCGCCTAGAGCTGATCTGTATAGGCGCTATGTAAATGCATGATATTATTATTATTATTATTACAGCTTCATTATTATTATTCTCAAATTGTGATGTTCCAAAACTTTCTTGCGATGTTTTTCTTGCGATGTTTAAAAGGTGCAGTGTTTTCGGACGCTATCTTTTTCAATACCGACTCGATCGGATCGGATCGGTTCTCGCCCCCACAGATACATGTAGGTATCGATTCCGCCCCAGGGTATAACGGTGGGGATAGCGTTTGTATGGATGGACAGATGGCCTTTATATTTCACACCATGCCTCAGTGGGAGGGCCATCACCGCTGTATGCATTCAGCAATACATATTTTATCAGAATATGAATTAAAATGAGTTGTTTTGGAGGAGAGCAAAGCGAGTTTTCTAACAGAAAAAAAACCAGCCACTTGCTCATCAGAATATTCATAACTAATGTGATCTGTCGAGTTCATTGAATTTTGCCTTTTACCTTCTTTTGTGGTGTTTTGAATAACATTCCTTGAATTTTTAATTTCATTACTCGATCTCTGGCTTTTAGTACGCTTCAGAAATTCATTTAAGCCATCTTGAATAAACAATGCTTTTAGAAATGTAATGAGGCTTCCACTTTTGAAACACAATGGCCAAATATTGTTTGGGGAGTGTAAACCTTGTATACTGATTCCCGGTCCAATTCCCGGGACTGATTAGACCCTAAATAAATGGACACAAAAAGTAGTGGCCCTTGCATCCACACGCTATATTGTATCACAACCGTTCCGACTTTTATTTGAGCCGTTTCACCTGAGTTTCTTCGTGAAAAACGGGCTTTGAAGCACGCCATGGTTATAACGAAACATCCGGCGTCCCCCCACCAAATCGATCAGTCCTCGCTGATGGTTTGACCACAAATACGAGAGCAGTTTGACCACACTTTATTTCACTTTGCAAGTAAAATTCGTAATCAGCAAAGATTGCCATTCTTATCTAGGCTTCCCCGACTTAAAGTACCGTTAAGAAGTCGAAGCGAAATTCAGTTCTCGAACATTGAGTTCGAAAAGCGAAATTCGAATGAATGCGAATAATAAAAATTCAACTGTATAAAAATATTAAACGATCGATACTGTAATTTGTACTGCGCATTAAAGAACGCTACTTCGCGGGTTTCAGATTCGAGGATTCATGAAATCGACTCCAAATTCAACATTTTGCATATTATCGTCTTGCCCTTGAGCGAGCATAATTTACTGTTTCTGGTTTGCCTCGAGTGAAATACTCACATGAAACATTTCTTATCTGTATAGTAAAATAATCTAAGTTCAGTTTCTGGGCCTTTTTGCGCTGTGCTTTCCGAATACAGATCAAGCTACTTGCAAATGCATAATTTAGGTAACGCTAGCAAGAAGCGGGCGCCCCAATAATCTATAAATGCATTTTCCAAAACTGTTACTGTTCTTTTAGCGACGTTACTTCCAATCGAATTACAAAAGGCACTGATCTCAAGGCGCTCGCTGCGAAGGCCTTTAGCACTGCACCCAGATTCTACGTCGTAGAACTGGTTGAGCTTATGATCTTGAAGGAGTGCTTGTTGCTACAAAACAAACACCAAGCAGAGGATTTGTTTATCGATCCCGGTCAACCTGCCAATGTTCGTATGCAGTTTTTAGCGATTAAAATCAACGCCAAAGAGTAGTCTTACCTTGTGTAAAGCGAGGGTTATTCTTAGTGAGGTATTATTTGGGACGAAAGATCGAGTGCACAACTGAATTGATAATACTGCTCCTCCCTCATTCACAACGAACGTCGATCCCGCATAGATATTTACCTATGTGTGTTGAATATTAATTAATTACAAAACAACGGCCGGGCGCGTCAGACTGGGGCGAGATGCTACATTATTTTCATGAATAAATTTCCTGATTTTTGCCTATTTTTCACTAACAATGGAATCGTGACGTCAAAAGTATACCCTAATCTGCGGTTCTACCGGACTGCTCACTTTTCCCCAAACTGGACAAGATCGTAATTTTGTCTCATTTTCGGGTTTGTCCCGACGACGACGAAGATTTATAAAAACAACCTACCTTACCGACATGATTCCCCCACGAGGGGTACTCTGGAGTATTTTCGGATAGGGGTGTGTCCCGCAACCTCGCTCCCAGGGCCTTCTCTTCTAGCTATTTTCAAAATGGAGGACCTGGGGATGAATCCAAAAACACGAATTTTCTATATCTTCTATACCCTATCCGGCCAGACCAGGAGCCCATTACTAATGGGCTCCTGGCCAGACCTAAGCCCAGAAAACTATTCGCTTTTATCACACGGCGGCCATCTTGATTTTACGTCACAGTTTTTAACATCAGAACGAGGTCGTGCGTGGTGATCTTTAGCTCGACAAACTCACTTGTGTAGTGTTCTTTATGCCAGAATAATAGGTCTAGAGTCGATTCTAGTATCACTTTTCATCAAATTCCTAGAGACATATCATTGAGAAAGCAGTGGATTTTAAAAATTCGGCGTGATGTTGGAAATCTTTCAAGGTAAGCGAAGGAATCGTGACCTTCCTGAGGCCATGTTGAGTTTGTTTACATTTTTGCTGTCATTGTTTCTCCAGATCACGAACAGTACTAGGGTTTGTTCCAAGCATTTTAAACCCTCAGATATCAAGACAACACTCAATGGTAAACAAAATCTGGCCAAAGGTGCCGTACTGTCGATATTCCACTGGACAAAGTCGCCCCAAAAGAGAACTGAGATCACCAAAGTATCGCGTGCACGTGTCTAGGTCTGCATGTGAACCTATAAACATCGAACCAGTTACTGTTATAGGTAGTTGTCAGAATGTTTTTATGAAGTCAGAAGGGCATTATTTATTTGTTATGTTATTGCTTAGTTTCAGTCGAGAATGCTCATGAAAACGGCCTACAGGTCTCAGATGCAAAGAGTAAGGAACAAGGGAAGTTCAGATGTAGAGCAATTGAGGAACATTCTTAAGACACGTAAACTCAGTTTGTGTGATCAGTTTTATTTATTACTCGGGCCCAGGCCGCAGGCCGCCCGAGTTAGAAAATGCGGATTTCGGTAGTAGTAGTAGTAGTAGTAGTAGTTTTGTTCGGCTTCAAAATGACGAGTATGCGACGTATTTAATCGAATCCGGAGTTTCAAGATTACTCCGCAGATTTGAAAAGATAAAGGAGACACAGGACTCAAGTAGATTATGAATCTTAGTTTTGAAAGCAGCTGTAGATCTTCAAGCTATTAAAAGGTCAGGATTCTAGTTCATCGTTCAATGACTAGAAGTGGTAAAAGGACTAGAAGCTCGCTTAAAATATATATTTTTTAAAACAAACGCGAGGCCGTTATCGGAACCATCTGACCTATGCAACCTCAAGACGTATCATGTTCGTACTCACCGGACTAATAGTCTCCCTTGTCACTCAACTGTCACTGATTGTCATGACGTCAGAGAAATTATATTGTATTGAAGAAGATGTCCTTGTTTTATTCGACGTTCGAACCGTAACTCGAACCCGAACTCGATTCCAAACTCGACGTTTCGGGATCTGAAGCTAGAGAGGGGGCCTTTACACAAACTCATCAAAATCAAATCAATTGAACTCAAAGTCAAAAGGTAATCAAATGAACTCAAAGGCAAATCAAATGAACTCGACACATACATGTATATACATAGTCTCCCTCGTCACGCAACTGTCAGTCATTGTCAGGTCTCTCCTCGCGCAGCTGACATTGTCCTTGTTCTTCAACCAACTGGCATTCATTTTCAAGTACTTCCTCGAACAACTGACATTTTCCTTTTCACAATGCCCGAGTGAACGCTCATTGAGCGTCTTGTTTGTTAATAAATTGAGGATTGGGTGTTTCAATCACATTTTAGCTAAATAATTTAACATATCAATTTCAACAATTAGTAGAGTGTTTATTTCCTGGAGTGTTTATTTCCTGGACAAATGTTCTGTATTTTGTATTGGGGACTCTCCCAATATGGCCATCTAGGGCCAACATTGATAAACATATGCCCAAGTGCTTTAATTAAGGAATTATACCCAAAGTGTCGTGGCATACATGTAATAGATGTTGCTGAAATCAAAGTGCAGGCACACTATAGCATGGTATTAAATAGAGAACTCTATTCGTCTTATAAGAGCCACACAACATATAAGGGGAATGTTGTTATTTCACCCTCAGGGGAAATCATTCATGTGAGTTGTCTGTTTCAAGAGTCTATTTCTGATAAGGAACTGGTAAGGCAGCCTGGTCTTTTAGATTTACTAGAGCATGGGGATGAGGTAATGCCTGATAAAGATGTTGTTATACCGGGACTTGCTAACTCCATTAGGTTGTCGAGTTGCATTACCTGCATTTCTTAGGAATAAAGGGCAATTTTCAAAAATAAAGGAGTTAAAAAGCAGTAAGCAGATACGCAATTTGAGGGTAGATGTAGAGGGCTATACGAAGAGTTAAAGAATTTCATTACTTCGATCGAGTACGTAATTCCTTAATTCCTTTAACTTAATTCCTTTAACTGTAGCTGGAAGCATCAATCAATTATGTATGATTGCAAGCATGTCTTATTACCAATTTGCAAGGGCCTCTGTTTTATTAGCATTCATAATATTGGTCCACTAATGGGATGTCTTCATCTTCCTGTGGCCATATTCTCACACTGCCTGACTGTGGGGTAAGTATTGCTGGCAGGTCTAGACAATACAATGGCTGTTTGAATGGCTTGTACCGACTACTATAATGCTCGTTACACCAGTCACTTTTCTTTTCTTCTTCTTAGGTCTAGCTTCAATGGGATTCTTAAACTTTTGCACTTTGACATCCTGCAGCATCATAGATCTAGGTATTACACCATCAATGCAACTGGGAATGTGTCATGTCTGTAAAAATATAATAACACTGTCAGTTCCGTAGGAATATTTCTTTTATTACTCTAGAACTGTAACATGTTCATATTTCAATTAAAAAATATAACATAACAAATGCTAAGATAGAGAATAAAATAATCAATCTTACAAAATCAAATATTCAGCTGACATCACACCATACATTTTACTGCAAAAACTCCTTCTTTACCTGTGGTTGAGATGTCTTGGAGATGACAGGTCATAGCCCTTGCCCAGCTGCACAGCTACATTTGTGTATGTATAAAGCTTATGTAACTTATGTCTGTTCCAGCCTTGAAAATCATCGATATTATTATTATAATTTGTGGGGTTCCTCGCATTTTTTCATGCTTCTGTAGCACTTCGAACGAACAGAGGTTCCATCTTCTGGTAATTGTTTATGTTTTACTGCAAATAAACGTGAAAACAATGAGTATTTTAGAATACATACAAGGTTTGAGACATGCTATGTACTCGAAATCATTGTATAGTTGCTTACCTTCAACATCGTTAATGTAATGTTCGTGGCATAATTTGTAGCCCTTGTAATTGTTGCTTTAATAAGGAGGTTCTCCTTCGCATATTTTTCAACAAAACTATTCGAAATACTTGGGATATTAGCTAGATCTTTGTGCCAAAACTCTGACTTGGAGCTGGACGACGCCATATTGACACACTGACTCTTTGGCTTTACCACGCACGACCTCGTTTTCGTGTTAAAAAGTATGACGTAAAATCCAAGATGGCGGCGCGTGATAAAGGCGAATACCCTAATTTCGGACTTCAACTGATCAAGATCTATATTAAAACGCTAACGGGAAAAATAGATACCCTATCTTTAATATTGCGTTTTCAAATCTCAGACCTAACCAGCTCTAAAACCATACAGTGACACATACCTGTATGCATAGCTTATATAGGGGAATGCCCCCCGGCTAGAGACCACCGGGGGGGGGGGGGGGTGATCTTGCGTAATCGGGTAACACGTTGCGTTGCGCGTTGCACGATGACGTAACCATGCCACGTGTTGCGCAAAGTAGAATAGACTTCCTACGCGTCAAATTGTTGTGCCATTGCGCATAATACCGGTCGCCGCAACCTGCAACGCAACACATCGAGAAGAAAGGCTCGTGCATGATTGGGCAATGAGAGAGAATGCAAGCGTAAACAATAGAGTCGTTTTCGTATGAGTGGGAACCCTGTGGTACCGTGACACTCAAATGGCTTCCTTTCTGAACCAATCAAAAAGCGTGCAGATGCATCTCATCCAATCAAATTCTTTCAATACAAGGCGCCGTGCGGTGACGGTGCGGTAATTTTCCCCTTGATACGAAAATGACTCTATCAACGACACACCGCTTGTAGCCAGGAAACTCCACGGGAATTCGAGCTTTTCCAGGAATCAAAAAAAGAAAATTACCAAAGATTGAGTACACTGAGAAACAGGTTGATCAAACTAACCGCGACACCCAGAAGACGTGTCTCGAAAGTTTGGCAGCTTCTCCGAACCAAGAAAGAGTTTAACCCTGCAAGCCCCACGCACCTAAAGCTTTTCATGATCAGGCAGGCCGTCTGTTGCTCAACCGCTCGATCAGTCATTTTTATATTGAACTTCGTGCTTTTCAGTGATCGGCTTTGTAACCGGTACACGCGTGTGTACAGTGATCTTAGTAACCACGGTTCAAAAGGAACATCACTACAACATGTACAAGAAGCCTGCCTCCTCGATGCAACCGTGTATTGCCAGCGCTTTCTGGAGTGCGGAATGTACAGGGAAAGGTTAGGAGGCATGTGATAGTACGATCCTTTGTATGATCCATCGTAAACGGATGATGCCAATGATGATATGACCTTGAAGGATTGGAAATGTGATTAATGCATTGATGAAGGAAATCTTAGTAGGAGTACGCAGGTGATACGCGCGCTCTGATTGGTCAAGAATTACGTCATATGTTGCAATGGTCACCTCGCGGGGAATAGAACGAAAATGAAGGGGGAAATGTATGACCAAGTATGCACTAACAATACAGGAGAAACATTTCGGTTCGAAGATATTTAGAAGTTCTGTAATGAATTATTGTTTAGGAGAAATGTAGTCAATCGAAGCACAGGCAGCCCAACCATTGCTTCTGAGGCGACTTACAATTATTAGAGTCGTTTTCGTATGAGTGGGAAGTAGCTACGGTACGTGCCGTGACCGTATCGCGCCATCATCCAAGCATTCTGATTGGTCGAGCGATGATTTTGCGCGCTGTGATTGGTTGAATACAATGTCTTCGATTCCGTACCGTGACTGTAAGTCCGCCGGTGCCGTAGGTTTCCCACTCATACGAAAACAAGAGGCCCATTGAGCGTTCACTCGTGCCCTGGTGCGATTGCGTTCTGAGATGGAGTTAATGAAGAACCATCTGACCTATGCAACCTCAAGACGTACCAAGTACGTACTGATTCGGAGACCTTTATCTATGCTCACCGACAAATAGTCTCCCTCGTCACGCAACTGTCATTGTCATAACGTGCATGGAACGTATGATCAAAAAACAGGGTCAAGTATCGGAGATTATCACGGAAGAATGACTCTATAGTCTTTTCTCTTCGTCTGTCAATTTTGAGATAGCTGTGGCTTTGGCATGTTCTACCAATGGTGTGTGTTGGTGAGCAAAGATAGAAATCTACGAATCGTTGAGTTCAATCTAAATTTAGACGAGAATACACTTAGATTTTTGCCCCTTGACCTCCGGTGCTTCCTGATTGGTTTGTGCTTTGTAATCTCTCGTGGCCAGACTTTTTGTCTCTTCTTACCATATCGCGACCGGTACCATGAATAAAAAATAATAAAAAAGGTCTCGAATCTTAGACTCGTGCGCCGGCCTTCGGCCTGGAACGTGCACAGGGAGCCCAACATTATTGCACTCGCTCGCTCTACCACAGGAAACCCATCAAAAAATTAAAGACGCGCGCTTTTTAAATGACGGCCGATGAAGAGTGAATGCTGACACTGATGGCAATGAGGATGGTATTTTATTACTGTAATATGGAAGGATGAAATGCTTTCTATATGTAAAGCAACAGCTACATCTGCGCTGTAAAAATTAAATAACGTTAAAATTAAATAATACTGCGTGGAAACTGCAAATTCGTTCTCACAAGATTTACCATAACAAACCAAGCATAGATAGAGTCGTTTTCGCATGAGTGGGAAGCAGTTACGGTACGGTTTGTTTGTGTGGTAACCGTGCTGTGTTCAAGCATTCTGATTGGTCGAGCAATGATTTTGCGTGCTGTGATTGGTTGAATAGAATGTCTTCGATTTCGTACCGTGACTGTAATAATAATAATAATAATAATCTGTAACTCCGTGCCGTAGGTTTCCCACTCATACGAACACGACTCTATGATCAGCTTAAACTGTACCAACCAGGTGTATATCAGTTGCAATCTATACGTATCGCAGATAGATTAATAATAGTAATTGAACCGAGTGGAGTGCAATTTGGTATGAAAACAAAAGTACATGACCTCATAGCGAGAGTACAAAGTATGATTTCAGACCACGATTGCACGACACGAAGTTCAATTACCACTTTATTATATCCATTTTGAGATATCCCTCAATAAAGCCAAATGTAGTCAAATCAAAATGATATGCGATTTAGTGCGAAATCACTGCTACTGGCATGGGAGCCAATCAGATTGCAGGATACATGTACACTGGTCTAGATATTCAAAATGGATGTAATAAAATGTGAATTCTCTGGTTACAAGTTCTTTCAGACCATGGTGTACCCTTTGAAACAAGATGCATTTGTTCAGGATTAGCCTCAATTCAGAAAACATCAGGTCCCGGTTGCACGAAAGGTCAATAGCGCGATCCACCGGATAAGTCTTATCCAACGGATAAAACTAATGCAATTATCCAATAAATTTGATCTTCTGGACAAGAGTTATCTGGTGGATAGTGCTATTCACATTTCATGCAGCCGGGGCCTGGTGGAATTAAAAACTTTTTCTCTTTTCCATTGTGGACATATTTGTACATTCTCTTTGGTATCTGTAAATAACGTACACTGATTTGAGGCGATTCCTAAGCCAATGAACTGCAGTTTAGCTGATGGGCAGTTGAAACTCTTGTAACTAAGCAACCACTCTTGTTGTCAGGCAACACCCAGCAGTGTTCATCTTAGAAATAACAAACAAAAAAAGATTACAAAACCCTGGGAGAGGTTTGTTATACACCACTGACCCTACTATCAATGTGGGGCCTATGGCACTTCTATTCTGAGCATGCTCAATACAGATGACAGAAACATGATTGCACGTACATGCAACACCCATCCCACTTGGCTTTTTGTTGGCAAATCAAACTCCACTGAATAAGTACAGTCCCATGGAATACTTAGTCTCCATGTACACAATTTCAAACGTAATCTACTCTAAAATGTCTCAGCCCCTGGGGGTGGCGCTGCTCTGGATGTGCGATTCTCCATAAAGAAAAACACTGCATCGATAATGAAGGCAACGGTGGAAATGATTCCAAATGCCTGAAAAGCAAGATTGAAAGATGTTACCGACAATGGCACCTGTGCTCATACACAATGCAAGTAAATACTCCAGTTTCGAGTTGTTTAGACACCGCCAATTCAGTGTAAATTATGCACAAATACCGACGAGATTGGGAAAAAGTGTTGACATTCAACAATAGAAACCATTTTTAATTGCACAGGTTATTATCTGGATTGAGCCGGGCTAAGCCTGAGCAAACACATCTTTTGTCAAGGAGTACAGCGGTGTCTAAACAACTCGAAACTGGAGTATTGTTTACAACTGTTGCCATTACTAAGTGGCCATCTGAAACCAAAGTCATGTCTTGTAGATTTCAATTACATTCGACTCCAGACATAAAATAATACAGTCAACTCCCTCTAGACAGACACACATCTAAGACAGACACCTCTGAGTCTAAGACAGATACCTTTGTCTGGTAGCTACTACACTGTTTTACTATAAATTCACTCTCTCTAAGACAGACACCTCTCTAAGCCGGACAGCAAAGTTGGTCCAGAGGGTGTCTGGCTTGGAAAACATTGACTTCAGAGTCATGATGATGACGATGACAATAACAATGATATTGATGATGACATTACAAACAAAAACATGTTAAAAAAATAAAGAATCCAAATTCTTCCTGAAATACTTTCGCTGTTATTGTTGTTGAAATACCTACCCCCGCTGCCTCAATATTTCCGCATTTCTCCAATTTGCAGTAGATGTTCCATTCTTGCTTAAATTCTTCTTCTCCTCTATATGCAATAACAGCATCAAGAACAAGGGCCGACGCAAGGAGAAGCAAAAACGCTGTGACGACAGAGTAAACCATCAGCTGGAACAAAAACAGGATAGTACCAGCAATGTTAACAGATATATAATAATAAATATAATTATAATTATAAATTGAAGAGATTGGTGGAAAAGGGTTTATGTGAATTTTAGATGATTTATTTTCAGATAATACTTGTGAGGTCTAGTACACATTATTATATAGTCAAGTCAATCCGCGCGCTCTGATTGGCTGAAAACTGTGCTGTATCAGAGAACGGAGCACGGTTTGATGACGCTATTTTTCGGCTGTTTGGTTTGATCCAAAATTCTGAAGAAAACAAACCAAGCGCGCGTGCGCTCGCTCGCTCGATGGCGTAACTGGCGTCAGTAGCGCGCGCACTTCACTCGCTAAAATGTTATTCAAAAACACAACAGAATCCTCAACTTTCTTGCCCTTTTTCTCATCATTCTATATAATAAAGCAAATAGAACAGCTTTTTCCGTGCTCCGTTCAGTAATACAGCACTCAGGAAGTTCCGAGAGCACTCAAGAAGTGTGGACCTACACTTCTTTCGTGCTCTTGTCACTTCCTTCGTTATTTGTTAACTATTGAGCATCACTATTACCGTTAGCCACTTCCAAATCGAACAGGGGACTGGTACCAAGTCCGTAAAACTCATTCATTTTCTGAGAGAGCAGATCAAACTTAGCTAGTCTGCAAAGTTTGGTCAACTTTGGCTTAATATTGACGATGCTAGAGGGCATCAAATATGTCTATTTCCCCATACAAACTCTGTAAAGTTTTGACGCTGTCCATCCAAACCATACATTCACTGTAAAATTTCGACTGGACAACACAGTTTCAAAAGTTAATAATTCCGACAGAATTCGCCCAAATCACATCAAACTTTGCACAGATGCTAATTTCAACATGCTATTTCACATCATGAACTTAATTTCGTAATTGCATTAATTCTAATAAACTAATTCCCAGTCCCCTTGCTCGATTTGATAGTGGCTATTATATATACTTAATTGCAGTGATGAATGAATGAATAGACTTTATTTATCGAGGGTAGCACGTGACAGTTAATTGTATAAACTGATGACCCTGTGGCCCTCCAAAAACTATAATAATAAAAATATATAAATAAGCCATTTGTCCAGCTCTAAGGCAAGTGTTCAATTTTATTTGTTACAAAAATGCTTGAATGGTGTGCGCGTGCTATGTGCTCTCATAGAACATGCGGAATATGCATCATTTGGCAATATTATTATAGTAATACTTTATATATCTTTTTTATTTATTTATATATATATTTTTCAATTTTTATTTCAATAATTATTATTGTAGACAATCTAATTACATTGACATATATATACTTATTACACACAGTTACATGCCCCTTTATATCATGATACAACTAACCACAAGGTTCCAGTTCAAGTTCACTCTCCTGTTGAGCCTCACAAGGAAGACAAGGAAGATAACGATTACAAGAAGCCAGGAGGTTACAGTTGCAAAGTAGAAGAAATTATATCTATCGTTGAATCGAACATCGCTAGTGTTTCCAGTGTATCCCGTTAACGATGCAAATGCAATGAGTAGCAGCACCTGAAATGTTGCAAAGCAATAAATCATTATTCTTTTTAATTATTCTTTTTATTACATTTTTTTTTTGTGTTTATAAGAATACTATTTCTAGCTACAGTACAGCGTAGAAGTATGTTAACATAAAATGGGCTCCGTCCGTGTGGACGCTGATCAGTAAACCCCACGCAGAACAACTGCTCATTAACTTAATGATCATAATAATAATAAAGAGTTTATTTTCAGAGGGAACACCAACTATTTTATCAGTAAAGTTTTGTTAAAACATTTAACTAGGAAAACAAACGCTAACAAAGTAGCTTGACGTTTCGATGACATCCTGATTAATGATGACAGGATGTCATCGAAATGTCCAACTACTTTGTTAGCATTTGTTTTCCCAGTTAAATGAGCACTAAATAGCAAGCTAATAAACTTGTGGCCCTCTAATAACTATAATATGAGCTGAAACTGAGCTGAAAGTTGTATGCATAGAATATTAGAATGTAGTGGTAGTGTGTGTGAGAGTAGTGTCTCCCAATTAGTGCGCAAGCACTAGAATACATTGGACACTTAAATAAACAGTCATTTATATATATATATATATATAATTATGCATATATTACTCCTATTTCTTCTCCACCATTACTTACTATTTCTAGTATTTTTAGAATACCAAGTTTGTTTATTAGGTAGTGGGTGTCTACACTCCCACTGCTTGGTTCGCCATAATGAGGGTCGACACCCCGATTATCTTCCATCTTGATGCCTTGATTGGCACTTCTCTGTAAAAGAATTATAACAGCATTACTTTACTGCCATGTACTAATAGTTAATCTCTATAATAGAATTATAACAGTGTTATGTTACTGCCACATACTAATACAGTGTAGTTACAGTCGAACCAAGAAAACCATGGACACCTAAAATGTCTGGAATGTTCATTGTGTTGTGACCAATCACATGTGAGATTTTGAAACCACAGATCGTTATCTATCGTTCTGTCTTAAGGTGGCTCCGTCGAAATTCCAGACGCATTCGTCTGAAATAAAACTTCGGCCATAACTTTTTTAATATTCGCGTGATGGACTATCAGACTTGAAGAAAGTTGAAGCTATTATTTGGCAATATTACAACATAATTCGATTTCCCTTTCCGCAAATATTCTTAGTGATATCGGAGCTACAGTGGACCTTGTTCTCACTACTTAAACGCGCTCAAAAAAAATTGGTACGATATTTTTGCGTAAAAGTTTGTAACTCGTGTTCAATTGACTTGGTGAATATCCTAACTAAGTTTCAGCAAAATCGGCGAAACCAAAATCAACAGGTTATGTATTTTAGTCTATGAAAGAATTATAACAGTGTTATGTTACTGCCACGTACTAATTAATACAGTGTAGTTAATCTCTATGAAAGAATTATAACAGCGTTACATTACTGCCAAGGTACTAATAGTTAAAGCAGGCAGTGTTTTCAACAACAAAAACTTCTCCATTTGCTGTGTCTCCTTTCGCTATCAATTAAATTATTTATTTATTTTTCTTCTTTTCTTTCTTTCTCTCATTCTTTCTTTCTGTGCTTGTTGTTTCCTCATGTGCCTTTTGTTAACTCCTTTCTCGTCATTTTTATTATTTAACTTAGGGTGACTAAAGAATATGAAGCCAAGTACCGTGAAGTTTTACAAACTACCAATATCATGCATGATACATTGTAATGTCCCCAATATTGAAGTGGTCCATTCATGAATAACGAAGTGACCCCGATCAAAAATGAAATTCTCAACAAGATTCTTTGAATTCCAAAGGCGAATTTGGACTTACAATGTAGATCACAAATCACTTTACACTGTTATTGTAAATTATCACAAAAAATAATATATATTTTACGGATTCCACTGATGCCTATATTAATTCAATCTTTCTACCATCATAACTATAGTCAGGGAGCATGTGTAATCCCGTGGGAATTTTGTGCTGAAAGCAAGCCACCTATCTAGATGTGTTAAGGGGATCCTAAGGAACAAGAAACATGTTGTCGGCAATTTTGTAACTCGTACCGACGGCCGCTACGGAAGGTTTAAAATGTGACGTATATGGCCCAGCATGGAAACGAGGCTGGTCCATAAAATGCGATATAACCATCGTTAATTGCAACAAATCGTTACCGAACTTACTCATACTTTACATATAAGTGTATCTGACTCAACTAAGAAACTTTTAAGTAACAAAGATGGTCACGTGAGTATGACAGCATGGAAACGAGGCTGGACCATAAAATGCCCTATAACTTATTTTGAATTGCATAAAATTTATCCAAATTCACCCAAATCAATGACATATGTGATCGTTACACTACCAGACCGTAAGCTGTACATTCTAGACTGCGATCGGGTACGTCATATTGGTTTAGGGGAGTCACGTGATTAGCATGGGAACGAGGTTAAGGTACAGACACTTTCGCCATGTATGTGGATTTCATCAAAAAATGATATCACATCATTTCATAGCGTACGACCGTTGTCGAACCTTTGTCGTGTTCTTTTTTACAAAAACTTAGACAAATATGTCCATTGAGGAACAGTGAAACATGGTGCCATCCGAGGAAAACATTGATCATGTCACTGTAAGAGAACTCGTACTGCCCGACAGCTTCCTTGGTTGCAGACCATGACGTCCCGCACAAAATGGGAGTGATCTTCCTTGAGGTCAACCATTTTGTCATTGGCTATCACTTGTAGTCTTCCCCACTAGTGTTCCATGTAAGAAGCGCTTGCGTTTTTTATTGGGGACCAGATGCTGCATTTTCTTGACTGGATCCTTTCTTTTACGAAGTGACCAAACAACTCGTTCCAATAGTGCTTTGCTCTTTCCTCATGCAGAGAATGGATTCGTGAAGCGTCGGATGCTGGTGACCAATTTCTAAATGTTCTTCTCCAGTGGTGCAACCTTACAGCAGTAGTAAGGTGGTGATGATGTGTCGGTGTCTTAGATGAAGTACCCGCCACCTGTTTTTTGCTTTCTCTGCTAGACTCTGGCGTTGGAGTTAACCAACTAAAGTGCCCCGCCTTCATTGACTGGTTGATGTGTTTCAGGGCATTATCTGCACCAATTGCACATAGTTCTTATTCACAACCCAGTTTCCTTGCCGAAATTCCTCATAAATCTCTGGATGCGTTTCATGTAACATCTGCATCTCTGCTAAGTAGACGGGAATCACGGGCATAGTTCAGCCTGTTGCATGTGAAAAAGTACTTGGTGAATTCCTCAAGAGCTTCTCGATTCGAATCGAACCGCTCGGATAAATGATATCATATATTATTATTATTGACAATCCTCGTGTACTGACAACCTTAATCAATGGAATATTGTCTTTGGCTAGCATCAAATACCTTCATTCTCTCCACGATTTGGCATGTACCTCTTCTACTCATTCCTTGGAACCATCGGTGCTGAAACATCAACAAGCTCAAGACTTTGCCAACTGCTCAAGACAGTGCAGTACGAATTCGGATCTTGCTGGAAAAAAAAAAGATTCCTGATACATTACGAACAGTGTCTGTAGGGTAATCAGGTGAGCGGTCTGCCCTCTCCGGCTTTACGTGGTTACCATCAATGATTTGTTTGACCGTTGTTGGACCGTACAGTTCTGATTCTATCCAGCACATGTCAGTCCAGTCCACTGTTGAACGTTCCGATTGCTCGTAGTTGGGCCATTACTACATACAGTTCGCTGGGATGGAGTATAAAATGACTTGGATCCTGTGGTGAGCCATTTGCAGCTTCTTTGCCAGTTGGTAGAGCCCTGTGTCAAGTGAAATGACTGTCTTCCTACTAAGTCAGATCTACCACCTTTGTCTTGATCTTCTGGGCCTACATTAGAACAGTCAGTAAGGTCTGCCATTCGTGCGCTGGTGCAGCAATCAGAGGTGGTGCTCCTACTCGTGTCACATGCACAGGCATTGCATTACTGATCAGTGAGTTAATTGTATCCAGACCACACCAGGATTGTTGTACTCTTTGCAGGCTGATTCTCCAACTGCCCTAGAGTGCTCACGATATTCGTTTGTGTTCCTGTCACTTGCGTGCTGTCAATTGGAGTTCTGGTCAAACTACGCCCGAGAAGCCATGCCAAATATTGCATCCTGACTCTTACCGGAAGTTCATTCTCAGCAAACAGACCAAACCATGGGTAAACAGGACTGAAGGGCTTTGAAGGAGGCTTAGGACATTCAAGGAGGCTTGTAATTGACTCAGGAAGCTCTTTAATTCAGTTGAGCGACTCTGGTCTGGGGTATCGACGTTCAAGTCTGGTTTCTTGTCTTCAGGGACACTCCTTTGCTGTTCCATGGAAGGTGTGCTTCCCTTCAGGAGTGTCTTCAGCAAAGTCCACATTGTCGAACGAAAAAAAAAAGACAGATATGCCTGCCCTCCACTGTCTGGAGGTATATACAGCTAATTCAAAAAACGATGTCTTAGGTTTTGTTGCATATTGTATTTTGCATTCCCTTTAGACCATGGAAATGGATGTGTGTTTTCTTCTATTTCAGTTGGGGTTCCAAAACCCACAAATAAATATCAGGGAAGCCCTGACAGTCAACCATGATCTCAGTTTCAGCAACGCAACGCAAACGAACACATGTCATGATTGATCAGTCCATTATGCACTTCGGTCTGGGAATGCAATATGCAACAAAACCTAGGACAACGTTTTTTGAATTCGCTGTAAACAACATGATTCTGAACCATACGCTTTCAAGAGAACACTTGGTTCGATCTGCGCCTATAGCTCTGAGGATTCTGTTTGTTATCAGCCAACATCCCAAAACCGTGTAGCATATTTATCAACGCTTTACTTTGGACTGCCTTGTGGACAGCTAGGCCAACAGCCAACTGTTGTGGCATTTCAGCTGTCGACCACCTAAGAGTTTCGATCTGACTTCTTGTTCTTTATTTGTCGTACTTTGAGCAAGATTCATTGCGCGCTTATGCACCTCATCAGACTTCTTTTCAGCTGAAAGTTGTTTGGACCTTGTATGACCCACCTAAAGAAGCTGTACAGTTTCATTGGCAAATTATGATTGGAAATGTTTTCTAGAGACCCAGTTGAGAAACCACTAAATCAGTCCCGCTTTCACGTATTATCAGTCGATCACGTGACTCCCCTAAACCAATATGACGTACCCGATCGCAGTCTAGAATGTACAACTTTCGGTCTGGTAGTGTAACGATCACATATGTCATTGATTTGGGTGAATTTGGATAAAGTTTATGCAATTCAAAATAAGTTATAGGACATTTTATGGTCCAGCCTCGTTTCCATGCTGTCATGCTCACGTGACCAGCTTTGTTACTTAAAAGTTTCTTAGTTGTGTCAGATACACTTATATGTAAAGTATGAGTAATTTCAGTAACGATTTATTGCAATTAACGATGGTTATATCGCATTTTATGGACCAGCCTCGTTTCCATGCTGGGCCATATACGTCACATTTTAAACCTTCCGTAGCGGCCGTCGGTACGAGTTACAAAATTGCCGACAACATGTTTCTTGTTCCTTAGTGTCCCCTTAACACATCTAGATAGGTGGCTTGCTTTCAGCACAAAATTCCCACGGGACTTTCTTTTACGACATTTGCTCCCTGACTACTACGACAATGCGGCAATGCGCCCCTAAAATATAAAAAATCTACAATACCCTAATCCTTGCTAAATCATACATACTCTCTCCACAATGCAGAATGGTTATTGAGTAATATTGAAGTTGTAAAATCAGACCTTAAACTGTTTTTGAAACTGATCAAAAGCCCAGTTTTATCTTCCAAGGACAAGAAACAATTTTATCGATAAATACTAAAATACTATAGCAACAAAGCTATAGACGGTATAGAGAATGCAAGGGATGAAATAGATTAAGAACTAGCGAGGGAAAATACAATAAACATGCAAACCAAAAAGGAGTGTTTTTTAGGTGATTTTCATTCAAACATCGCATTTCATCTCCAACTGTCAACACTAAAACAAGATGTACAGCTCGCTGCTTTTACACCAGAAACAAAAACGTAAATTAATCAAAACGCGGTCAAAACCGTATCAAACGTGCACGAAGGGCTGCTCTAACGGTACATACCTTGGATTGTCGATCCAAGTACAGGAACCAAGGAAAAATCAGGGCATAAAAGCCAACTTCCTCAACAAAAATTTTCTTTCTTTGCTATAATTTATGCAAATGGTGAAATGTGCTTCATAAATAACTAGAACAAATCTGATTGGCTGAATTTTGTCGTTCGTGGCCCTCTAAACCAATCAAAATCAAGGTTATATCCTGTGACTATCTAACTATATCGTATGATCCGGAACGTGAGCTGTCCAATCAAAAACGTTGTTTTATTTTATCGAATTTGCCTCGTTTTGAATCGATTTTGGAAAATGGCGGCAATTTTAGTTCTGCGTTTCATGTCATTCTTCTCAAACTTTGCTCGATTTGTGAAAATCGGTTGAGCAACTGCTACAAGGAAGGACAGAAATGGCAACTCAGTTTCCTGTGCAAGAAACGGTAGACAAATGTGAGTTGTTGAGGGTTTTTTGGTGGGTTTTATTCACGTGTTTTGACACATCTTTGTGTTCTTGCAGTAAACAGGATTCTTCCCATTCATCTGACGGCAGCAGATGTCCACAATAACCCCGAGTTCGTTAAGTTGTTATTCACCTTGTGTAGACACATTGACGAGAAGGGAGTTGGCAGAGAAGTAAAGAAAGAATATGACGAGGTGAAATGTTTTGGATCAGCGTTCGGGGAAGGGGAGGAGAAGGAGGAGAGGGAGGGGAGGGAGGGGAGAAAGTGTCAATGGGATCAAAATAGTTCTTTTAATGAGCCAATTTGCTATACATTCCACATTGTGATTCCTGGACTAATGCGCAAAATTCTTGAAAAGTGACCACAGCAGAAAAATCCAAGAACCTGACAGGGGAGGGGTGAGGGTAGAGGGGGGAGGGGAGGGTATATTGTTACATGTTTATAGTGTGTACAAGTTTATGTGTAGCCAACTTTTCACTCTTTGTAATTATTATTATTATTTTTTGTATTGTAGTCAATGTATGTAATGTGCATATGATAATTTTCATTCAAATACTCACAATACAAATTAATAAATTATTATTATTAATAGCTATGGCTCTGCCTCTCAGCTATGGCTACATGAGCAATGCATGCAGGTTATGCCACTAGAAAACAACTGTCACAATGCAAGTGCAGTGTGTGCAGGTGTAACCATCCTTGCACCCTTGATATGTAGAAATGGCCTAGGGAAGCAAAAACCTTGCCTATCCCCCCTCCCCCCAGAGCATGTGGATCTTGATATTCACTTGTGAAACTATACTAAAAACAAATGCCCCACCCACTGGGGGATGGGCAAGCTTGATCCAGCCACAAGCTAAAGAGATGTACATATACACCTACAATGACAAAGTGTTGGCTTCAAACCCCATGTTTTTAAAATGGCAATCTGATGTGTTCAGGTTTTCGAAGACTTGCAAGAAAAGAAAAGAAAATACCTACAAGTACATACTTTGTACTCGGAAATAAAAACCATCCTGACAGAGAATGAAATTGATAAACAAACCAAAAGTACTTTAGACTCTACTGACCAGGTAAGACTGACTGGAAACTCATAGTAATAGAGTCATTTTCGTAGGAGTGGGAAGTATTTACAGTATGGTGCTGTGCAGTGACCATATCGCGCCAACATCGTGCAGTATCCAAGCATTCTGATTGGTTGAGAAATGATTTTGCACGCTGTGATTGTTCGATTCCGTACTGTGACCGTGACTCCATACTATATGTTTCCCACTCATACGAAAACGACTCTATTACCACAGTTAGAGCTCTTGTCTTACAGACAACTAAATGTTAACTATGTATAACATTGAAGGTATACAATGCACTTCAAACAGCCATTTCCAGTGCCGAAGCAGTTGATTATCTGGATTTTACTCCTGAGGGTGGAGACGAGGTGACATTACTCGGCCTTAAACCTGAAGAACTTCTTCCAAGTTCTGCACACTTACGAAATCAACAACAGGTAATACATGTAAAATACCCATCACATACTTACCTTCACATACCAGCAAATGTGAAAATGTATGTCTTAAAAATCGTTTGTGACTCATGATTGTCAGCTATTCGGCTGCCATTGGTACCTTTCATATGCAGCCCGAAAAAGTCCTCCATCGGTTATAAAGCCGCGCATTGAGACAATGTGAAATGCACTATATAAGAATGTCCATTATTATTATTATTATTATTATTATTATTATTATTATTATTATTATTATTATTATTATTATTATTATTATTATTATTATTATTATTATTATTATTATTATTTATTTATTTTGTTATTGAAGCCTGTTGACAATTTGTCATGGAATGGCTTCCAGTCTGTTGTCTATAATGTTTGACTCTATGATTTGTATATTTTTATTGTGTTTGTATTTAGTCGTTCCAGCAACATGTCATCCCAGAATTAGAATCTCGTATGAAGTCAAAGTGTGAAATGATTGTCAGCATACACAATCCAATCAATGAAAATGGTAACACTGTTTAAAGCAGTTTTTTACCGTGCGACGTCAACAAGTGTGACCGCCTTTAAAGTATTCACATACAGTATCTCTGTCTTGACATAAAACAACAGAATCTTGTTGTGCGCTTTTTAAACATGAGCATCTGGCTTGGATGTAAGGGCAATCTTATCCCATGTTACTACGGTAAATAAATAGATTGATTGAATATAATCTCGGCATGTTTTTTTGGAAGCTGATTAGCTAACAGTGGCAACAGAGGTATGTAAATACAAAGTGGTCATACTTTTTAGCGTCGCACCGTAATGTAATAATATAGTCCATGTCGTAAAGTGTGGTGGGAATATATTGTAACATTTCTCTGTCTTGTAATATTGCAATGTTTAGACAGCAGAGGTCTGTCATTTGCCAAGGCAGGGCAACTACCAGCAATACTTGCAAAAGAGAAGAAAACACTAGAAAGTGAAAAGAGACTATTGGAACAAGACCATATGATGATAGACCAGCAGTTCAGACAATATTATAAGGTACATCCACTTGTGCTTTATATTTTGATCAAGTGATTTTGTGATGTCATGTACTCTAATAACACACAGCACTCAACCAATCAAAGCATGTGTAATATACCAATTATATCATAATATTATTATATAAATGAAAATAAATTTTGGCTTGAAAACATATATTTTTGATGAAAAAAAATTCCATCCACACAAGTGATGGACAACAGTATTGCCCAGTAGCTTGCCTAGAGGGGGTCTAGGAATTTCTTTCTGGTGCAGGCCAACAGTATTGCCCAGTAGCTTGCCTAGAGGGGGTCTAGGAATATCTTTCTGGTGCAGGCCAACAGTATTGCCCAGTAGCTTGCCTAGAGGGGGTCTAGGAATATCTTTCTGGTGCAGGCCAACAGTATTGCCCAGTAGCTTGCCTAGAGGGGGTCTAGGAATATCTTTCTGGTGCAGGCAACAGTATTGCCCAGTAGCTTGCCTAGAAGGAATATCTTTCTGGTGCAGGCCAACAGTATTGCCCAGTTTGCCTAGAGGGGGTCTAGAATATTTTCTGGTGCAGGCCAACAGTATTGCCATAGCTTGCCTACTAGGAATATCTTTCTGGTGCTGGCCAGCAATGCAAGTACTTGCCTAGAGGGGGGTCTAGGAATATATTTCTGGTGCTGGCCAACAGTATTGCCCAGTAGCTTGCCTAGAGGGGGGTCTAGCTTTCTGGTGCTGCCAACAGTAGCCCAGTAGCTTGCCTAGAGGGGGTCTAGGAATATATTTCTTGCCCAACAGTGTAGCTTGCTAGGGGGGGTCTAGGAATATCTTTCTGGTGCAAGCAATGCTGCCCAGTAGCTTGCCTAGAGGGGGGTCTAGGAATATCTTTCTGGTGCTGGCCAGCAATGCTGCCCAGTAGCTTGCCTAGAGGGGGGTCTAGGAATATCTTTCTGGTGCTGGCCAGCAATGCTGCCCATCGGCTTGCAGTGAGGGGAGGGGGGTTAGTATTGCTTCCCATTTTTGTGGTTGCCTTGATGGCAGCACTTGCCTGCTTCCTCACTTGGCTCCTTGTTGCTGTTCACTTTTGCTGTTTGTTTAACCAAGTCTTTGAACAACTGGTACATGTACATTGTATGTCGTATTAACACATACATATATCTACACTATCTTCAACACTAGGCACTCCTGCAGTGTCTCAAGGCATTGGAGCAATTAATAAGCAAGCATCGGTTACAGGCACAGATGGAATATGACAAGATAACTACCAACTGGCTGGCTGCCAAATGTGATGCTATGTGCTTGAAAATCAAGTAAGACTACCATACATTCTCTCGTACCTCTCCACAACGGACACCATGGCACAACATTTCAGGGTAGTTGTGAGGAGACTTCAATGCATGAGCTGGCCAGCAGGCTTGGACGAAAAGCCCTGGCCGTTACAGAGGTGTCCATTGTGGGGAGGTGGCCTCGGCTGTATTTTGATATATTGAATTTTCAATCCATCCAACTTACAGTTCATTTGCAATGGCAAAACAGTACCCATGTACATGTATTAGTGAAAGAGTCAAGACAACTGATAGAGCTTGATGAAACTCTTGATCTTTCTGACAGTCTGTTCAGATACTTTATAGTCAGACAGGACCGTAGCCGCCAGTACGGTTAGTCCGGTTTCAACTGGACCACTTTTCGAATCAAACAGGGTGTTGGTAGGGGATGGTGTGTGATTATATTATTTTTTCCCTGATTTTGAAAACCGGACCACTCAAAAACTAGCAGCTACAGCCCTGTCAGATCAAGTAAGATTGTATTTCAGTTTGTTGGCTATGTGTAGCTTATGATGGATTCTATTATAGGGTGCTGCAGAATCAGCTTATCAAAGATACATACACACCTGGTGCTGTAACTGCTCTTAGAAAGATAAGGTAACTATGCAACTTATGCAATATCTGTGCATCTGTCAAACCATCAAATAATCTGTATATACACCTGTTTCAGATAGTAATATTATTGTGGGTGGTTTATAGTAATTTGTATCAAAATTGCTTACGAGATGTGCGATATAAATAAAAAAACTGCAGCTTGTACCCACAATTCCTCTTGGTCTCAGATCATCCATGTCAGATTGTCCATGATCAACGTTTATTGAAATAGGTATAAAATGACGAAGTGAAAATACTTTTGTGTACTGCAAATGGGGGGAAATGTAGTATTGTAATCAACAAGGCTCTATAACCAGTGCCGCATTCTCTTATATATCATGACAGTACCTTGTCCGTGAGGGGAAAAAAGTGAAATAAAGGTTGTAATTCAACTGTCATTTCTGCTGCAGAGAGCACCTGGTACAAGCAGAACAAGAAGAAACAAGACAACTACAACGAGCTGGTCAGACGCTGCAAGCCTATGAGAGTGTCGGCATGGGATTCGATCAGCTTGTACAGGAGTACACGGTGCTGTTGAGAGAAATTGATAACAAAAGGTGGGCTCTAAGTGAGCTGAGACAAAGCCACAGTCCTGATCAAGATGACTTATGGAGCCACAGATAAGGTGAACATTATGTCTATTGTAGATTGTTTGTAAATACAGTCAAACCTCTCCACAACAGCCACCGCGGGACAAACTTTTGTGGCCGTTGTGTAGAGGTGGCCGTTGTGGGGAGGTGGCCATTAGTAGAGGTTCGACTGTATAATGTTGACAACATTTACAAGTACATGTATTGCTTGATTTCTCATGATGTCACTTCCGCCTCTCGATTTTTATCAGCTGAATTGCAAGTTTTCAATTGAATTTGCTCTGCTTGATAGAGCATAGGATAGAAGACATTGACTTCATTAGATTTCAATCTTGTGTCAGTTGTGCGATTAAAGTGATTTAAAAATATCCTTAGTCATCGACCCGGGTCATCGAATACGTGCAAGAACTTCGTTCAATCACTTGGCACTTTTCGTATATCTGAGCCTTCGATTCTCAGCGGCCGGCACAGCACGCACGCGCATTAGAAGCCACTTTCACGTTTGAGGTCAAAGCCGAAACTGCATTTTTAGAGTCGGGCCTTCAGGAAGCCCAACTAATAAACAATGTTAAATTTCTTTTTATTCAGAGGGTATTTTGTTCTACTGTTCTCTTTTTGTACATTTTTCACAAACGATTAGTGCCCATCTCTGTTGATAATATAATGACATTATCCTGATAAACTTGGGAGGTTCATTTTTGTATTATTTGCATTGAGATTGAAGCACGCGCAAAGTAACATGTACACATTACTTTCTTCATGATTCAATACAAGTTTTTCATGTTTTATTGGTGTACTTTTTGAAGCAATAATTACATCTCAGAATATCTTTTGACAATATTATATACACGTATTAACAAGTACTGCTAATGGATCTCATTTTCCATTTCTCCATATTTTTTCACTTTTCGTTTCCCACTTCGCTCCACCAAAAATCACTTGCTTGCAAGTCAATGGTAATTCCTGTGCACTGTCCAGCAACTCTTCAAACCTGTATTTGCGTGATGTCAACATGTATCACAACTTAGCTTGACCTGTAGCAGTTTTCAAATGCGTTGTATTGCATAGTAGTATCCAGATACATATGCAAACAATCTTGTCAGATCCATCTTTTCGCCGAACCTAATACATACAGTGCGATAGTCCCTAACGATGCCGTCAAAGTCCATACCGCTACTTTAACGTACGGATTCGATGACTGCGAGCCGGGAGCAACACTCTGATACATTTCCAAAGGTCTTGATCCTTTTATGCGTCTTTCTCGAAGGACAGAGTCAGGTCTTTGGTTACCAAGTTCTTGTATAGATTTATTATGCTTTGCAACTGCCATGCTGTGTTTAAAAGAGAAAAATACAAATTTTTAGTAATACAAATATTTTGGTATTTTCTGTTGTGCAAAAGTCCCCTGGGGGTGGGGGTAGTCCCCTATCTATATTTAAGCTACACCCGCTGACATACAGGGTATGGTTTTTGGGTATTTCAGTGTGGAACAGGGTATATAAATCTCTCTATTTTGGTCTGAAACAGGGTGTCCATTTTCAAATAATGTTAGTCGCTGATCTTGATAACTTCTTTTGGTGCTTCGAAGATCGTTGAAGATCGCAATTTTCAGCACACAAGCAATGGACAAAAACTCTCTTAAACCTAGAATGCCATGAACCAACACAAAAGAGCAAATTTGGTTCCCTATCTAGTCTGGACCAGAGTATCAATATTAGACATTCTCTGGTCTGGAATAGGATCAGTGTTTCAGAGGCTCAGTGTTATGTCCTTTAAACACGAAACCGCGCTATAAAAGGGCCTGTGCCAGGCAGCTACCACCTTCAGTTGTCAGTCATCCATCGTACTGTCAAGAGCTCTGGATCGTAACAATGGGCGCGAAATTTGAATTCAAAAATTTCTTCGTTCTTTTAATAACATCAAGAACTCATTTTCAAAATCTTGTTATCGTTTTGAATGATCAGTTTTGAAAATATTGATATCTAGCTCAGTTTTATCGAAGTCCAGCTGAATAATAATTATGAACTTTGAGTCGTTCAATACGACATGAATACGAAGATGTTACTCCACCATTTCAAATTGATTCAACTGAGCTGGAAAGGTGTGAAATGAAGGTGGTCCAGTCCCTTTTATAGCGAGGTTTCGTGTTTAACCCAAAACAACAGCTACGCCATTTCGACAGTCATTGGTATTTGATACATGCACACCTACAGTATACATGTACTGTGTAGTATCATATTCATTAATAATTCATGAGGAAAACACAATAGAAATCACAACCGTGACAGAGCTTGTATTTTTGGTACAAAATCGTTTTCATTTCCATAGACTTTAACTTTGATTTTCTCGGCCAAACTTACTGGTATCTTGAAAATTATAGTAGAACATGATTTTATATATGTGTGGATATATTTGGCGGCCGTTCATATTGTATCTATTACATGCATGTATAGTGAATATCATTGCCGAGACACCACCTACCTTTCTTTAAGGTATTTTTCTACGGCGCCTGCCAATTTCTCTGGTGAATATTTGTCGAAAAGAAACTGTGCCGATATAATATATTCTTCAACCCGACATGGAAAGTTCTCTGGTATCCTTGACATCATGTGGTGTACGAAACTCATTTCACATTCACCAAGAAGGACCTCCTCACGACGGTCAATAACCAACTAAAAATAGATAAAAATCCTATGAGAATATAGTCACACTAACCAAAGGAATAAAACAGTATGTGTTAATTAAAGGAGCACTCTCACAGGTAATGCATTGCGCGCCTTGAACCCCTCAGCGCCCTTTTTGTATGATACGAAAATGGTGGATTTCTCTAACGTTCTCTGGAGAACTCCGTTTTTTCCGTCTCGTAATTCGAAAGGCGAACTTTTCACGTGTAACGTGCGTTCTTGTCAAATCTAAGTAGTATCCCGTATGTAAACAATAACACGGCGCGCAATGCATTACCTGTGAGAGTGCTCCTTTAATCTACACAATATTGGACCAATCTTGGACCATATAACGTTATGTTTTTTTGGGGAGGAAATCTCACAATCTGTTTTTTTCTTCTCTCTACTCAACTCTCCTTTCTTCCTTTGTAGGTCTTCTCCACACTCTTGCTTTCTGTGAATGGTTCTGTAATAACAGTACTTCTGCAACGTCTCCAGTACTTCCTAATCCTCCTATTAAACCTTGTGGCTTGTACAATACATTTTTACAGACTATACCTACTGTACTGTACCAACAATGTACCATTTGTACTACCAGTAACATGGACATGTTTGCTGTGGATGTAATTCATGCCTTGTGTACATGTACTTACGGCTGTCGCTAAGTAGACTGGCATTAGTGGGTGTGTTGCCAAGAAGAAATCAAAGAGTCGCACAATTGTATCAAAGTCCTTTAGAACGTGACCATACCACGTTATGCACCAACTAAGAGCAAAAATTTGGCCCACTTCTGACCTGGTGATATCAAAACACAGATATAAAATAACACAAACAAAAATATAATAACAAAAAGATTGATGTTTTGAGTTGTTACAATACTCTGAAATAACTTCTATAATCAACTCTATAACACAAATAATACAGGGACTTTTTGCTGTGACAGAGTTTTAATATATGTATACATGTACATTGTGAAAGTACTGGTAATGGTAAGTTTTATGGAATCTTAGATGTTAAGATCTCTGTCACAAGTGGCCATCAAACCATCATTTTTCTTGCTCAACATCTCTATATTAGATCAACAAGACACTAGAGCTTTCAGTATCTGTAAATAATATCGTAAGTCATTTGTAAACAAACAAAATGTCATCTAGTTGCTTGAACAAAAACAAACAGATTTTGAAAGTTAGATTCAAACATTTTGTCGGCCACCATAACAAACACACAGCTTACTGGATGAGAAACCTTTCTAGTTCAGGATCAGCTTCGTCAATAATCGGATGCATAAATGATAGCATCTTGGTTGTCTTTTCCATCGTTACATCCATGTAATCTCTTCAAAAGAACACAATGGCATAAAATTTATTATCTTTTAAATACTTTGACGGTGTAAGATTTTTATGATTTGATTCTTACCTCAGTTGATGCAGGGATATTTTTTCTAGTAAAGCAGTAGCAAGATCCTCTCCAGCAACTAGTAGTAATGTCACAGCAATATCGTGATATCCCTATAATGCAATAGGTACAGATGATTGCATTTTTATATACTCTTCCAATAAAGTACTGCATAGACTGAAGAGCTTTTGAAAATTGAAGCAACACAGAGATATATGTGCATTTATTTTCTTGAAGAGCTTTTCCACAAAGTAACGCATAGAAGATTATTTGAATACTGTACATGTACATGTAGCAATAAAGATCCAATCTGTGCATTTGTTGTTTTTGAAGAGCTCTTCCAAAAACCTAATGCACAGAACACAGTTTCAAAAATATTGTAGCAACACAGTGTCTGTGTCTGTTTCTTATTCACATAAAAAAATTGGGCTTCCTGTGCTTTTATTTTTACCACAGGAAGCCCAAACTCAGAACTCATAAATGTATATGTTTAGTTACCTGATAGTAGTGTAATTGGGAATTCTTACATAGTACTCTCATGATGATATTAGTTAGCTGTGATTGTAGGACTTTACGCCGTGATGCCCTCATTTCTGAAACACAAGCCGTGATTACCATCAATCTATAGACATGTTTGTTCCATGGATTTATTTTTCTCCGTCTGGCCCCGGTTTCTGAAAGGCCGATTAACTTAACCCAGGATTAGTGGCTAACCCAGGGTTAACTTAGCTAACCCTGGATTATCTAATGTTAATATTTACACTATAATCTTACCATGAGGAAATCGTCGATGTGATCGGTCGACATCAAGGTTCACTTGATTCCAGTATTTGTTACCATGGAATTGACTGTTCTCGTGATTATCTGGAATGAATATTGTGACACAACTCAATGCTGCCTTGAGTAGAGCAGTTTTCTTATGACTGAAAAGCTCATGGCATGGACATGCATTGACAGTGCTGTGACAGTCGAATGAATCTGTGCTCTGCCAGTGCAGTGTGCTGTGTTTTCGACAGTCATACAAACTTTGCTCTAAGCATTATCTTTAGAGCTCTTAGTAAGTTTATGATATGGCATTTTTAATCGAGGTAAGGTTATTTTTGTCGTGACAAAAAATCAGTAATCGCCCACGGGCATTACCGCAGAACCTTGCCCGCTAAACAACCAATCAGATCGTGCAATTTTACCTGAATTAGCTTGTGTCATATACTAGTATTCTGCAAAATTAGTATTTGCAAAATGGAAGAAGGGAGTGTATTACAAAGTTTCATCATCCAATCATAATACCTTTTTTATTTTTGGTCGTTGAGTGGGGCACATCAAAAACATTGACATTGACCAACTTAGGCCACACCCTTCGTCTCAAGTCATTTGTAATCAGCCCATCTTGAGAGATGGCAAGGTTTCGAAGTGTGTGGACATCAACTGGATCTTCTTCTAAAGCTTCGTTGATTTTTCTGATCTTGCTACGTAATCTAGATTCGGACACTTTGGAAAGATAATATGATTAAGGTTTCTAATAGCTTTATTATGGTTAATAGCATGATAATGTCGCCTTTAGTCTATAATGAACGTATTGACAGCAAAAATGCAAGCTACGTACATGTACAATGACAATGTACGAGTTGGCCTTTGATGAGATATAAACAGACGCCACTAACAACCCGACATACTCACTGTAGTACATCATCTGTGCCATGATCCCTTCTTCTCCCTGAGTGTTTCTCTTGCTTCTGCTTGAGCCATTTCGTCTTTTATACGCAAACTGGCGAGCAGCGCCGCCGGTGTTCCCATACACTGCCATCTTCTTGCTAACTCACAATGCAAGGATGTCTAGTAAATCTTTTGAAATCTACCCCACTGTGACGGTCTTTCGACATCAAATTCGCCATATAGCTAGAATAATACTTCGTTTACACACCACTTTCATGTCTTTCTCATTCTTTGCCGAGAAGCATTTTTTCCAAAGCAAAGAAAAACAATACACTTTGCATTCTGTGAGAAGACATATTGAAAATATTGAGTTGGCGGTGACCGCTGCTCTCGTGTTGCGCAGGCGTTCCGGAAGTAATTTTTATCTATTTTTTTTTTCGTTTAATAAAACCCTGGTTGATTTTTTTTATGATTGAAAACCTTTCCCCATCATCGAGGAATGACCGAGAGGTTGACACAGTACTGGACTTCCTTTAGAATTGGTAAAAAAGGTGATTTTCTTTTCTTACCACAGGGAGCCCAACTCTGGTATCAACTCGTCCAAAAATATCACAGTTTACGACATTGAACTAGAAAACAGTAAAAAGAGTAATAGATAAACAAATGTATTATTTGTACACAGAAAGACTTGGTTCATCTATGATTCATAAAACACTGATATGATCAAGTCATTTTTGGTTTAATGACGTCATCTGCAGACGCAGAAGTAACAGAAATAATAATTGAATAATTAATTTAAATCTTTGATTGAAAATAGTGTTTTTTGCTAAGTGTTTCCAGCGCAAGACTCGATTTCAAGTCGGCCTAATGGCAATCGGTATGGTTCCCATGGCAACTGTATTTTCTCCGCATTCAAAATCACGTACTCACGTCTTCTCGTAAATTTAGCAGTGACAAGTTTTCCAATTCAGTTCCACTGAGATCATCGTAGTGTTTTGAATGTTCGTCTAAAGCCTCCCAAGTAGTTGCCGCAGTTAGGACACGAGTGCACGACGTCCTTGCATTCCTTCACACAGAATGGAACCAAACAGCAGCCAACTATCAACAAAACCCCTGCAGTTATCCACGTTACGCGACCCGGTCCGTACGTAATCGAGGTGACTACACTGTCCTTGCAATACCAACACCTGGTCGAGAAAGGAAACTCTCCTAGATCAATCGAAGGGACCTCTGGAGCGTCCGTGGAAGGTCGGGCTGGTTGGTATCCTGGCGGAAAGATGTGTTCGGTCTGTGGGACGTACGCCGTGCTCGTGGTGAAATTCCCTGGTCGCGGATGACTGGCCTGTAGTGGGCCGCCTTGCTGTGGTGATTGTTTGTTGGTGGTCGTGGAAAATCCCTCACGAGGACCTGAGCCTTGAATCTCCATCTTGCACGAGGAGTCACGCTACATGTATGTGGACCTTGTTTTGCTCAGGCCTGGAGTGACATTCCTGTCTTGCAGGGTCCTCAAACGCGTAGTTGCCTCGGAAAGGTCGATGAACATCGGCCTGGAGTATTCGAAATCTCAACTTGCGTGCAAAATGGCTCGATCTATAAACGGATTATTGACATTACGTGTTAATGTGATCGTCAGCCTTATCTTGGCCGTGACGTCACAAGCTTTGTACTCGGCCGTGCCGTTCTGAATGAAATATTGCGTGACACATTGCGTGACATATCCATGTTGCGTGACAGCAGAGTTCAAAAACAAGATCCACAACCACTTGAGTCACTCTTCCACGAAGTATAAATCACCAAAACTGGAAAAAAAATCGTACTTCCATCGACGAAAAATATGATGTTATGCGAAGACACATGACACACAAGAATGCGATGTGGAAAGGTGGCTGTGCCGACGACACTGGTAGTGCGGTTACCATGGTGATATTACTAACCGTTGGTTTATCATGGTGACGATATTACTGAAATGGTTGCCATGGTGACGGCACTAATGAAAGGTTGCTATGGGTACGCACTTTTAAAATGGTTGCTATGGTGATGAATGAACCCTGATTTTCTTTTCTGCATTTTGGACTTTTCGCCGATTCTCGCTCTGAGTGCTTTTAAAAAGATAACTGTGACATTATCGACCCAATGTGGCAATTCTATTAGTATGTTCTCTGTCACGTGGCGAGCGTTAATTGGGCTAAAATCGCAGTTAATTGACCATTTGTAAGCGAGCAGCGAATTAGCTTTGATTACAACAGCCAAGTTTAACACTTATGTCCGTCGCTAGCTTCGCTGTTGCTATCTCAAGGTACTTAAGGCCTGGTTCAAAAAGGCAATTTGGAAAATCACATTTCTTGTAATAACTCGCTGCTCTAATTTACTTAGGCACTCATATTTAGGCATAAGGTTATATACAAGATTTGAGACAATTTGGATCTAACAATTGTGACGTCATGTGGTCACGTGACCTTATGGAGGAAAATATAGTTTTTCTTAAATGCGGTCGCGAATTCAATTCACAATGAAATACCTTTTACGTAATAGCGTTAAGGATAACCAGTTAAACAAGATAGCGTTTAGAAAACCTCGGAATTATATATAGTTTAAGAGAAAACTACAGAAATATAATCTGATGAAATGGTCACGTGACCTCTTTTCCGAAATATTCTCCTTGCAAAAAGCGGGAGACAGGTTTTCTAAACGAGGGTTAATAGATGATCATAAACGTGATTATACACAACTATTTGCTTTCACTTTCCTCTTAAACTGGCGACCGCATTTTATATTTTGTTTTCAAAATTCTTTGTCACGTGGTTAACCACGTGATACGCTGTTTTGGATTTCATTCACTTAAATGAGTAGAGGATATAAAACTCTCAAGCTGTGCCAAGTTTTGTGATGTTTAGTCAAAATGATTAGACATTATAATTTTTTTCGTTTTTCTGCTATTTAAGGCTTGAACCAGGCCTTAAGTACCTTGAGATGCTGAAATCCTTGCGTGGGCAGCTTCACGTTGGCTCGAATCCTGACAAGCCGCACGAACTCAGTAAAAGAATATGAGCATGAAACGCTGAGATACTGGCAGTTCTTTTAGTACGGCACCCGTTTTCACGGGATGACAGCCCGCGGGAAAGCGAAATGTGTAATTGATTGTTCGCTGAGCAGTTTTGCCAGGGTAATCATTGCATTCGTTAGCTGTGACCAAAATCATTTAGTCATGTATTACCGCCGTCTCTTGTGACTATTATATCATACTGCTACTGTATGCTTAACATTCGTTTGACAGCCTCCCCAATTTAGCCATGTTTTCCGCGTCATTTCTGACGTGTCTGCATGATTCTTACGCAGAGAAGCCTTCTTATATACAGTACGGTAGACTCTAAGTTTGTGGCCCTGTTCTCACTGGAGGTTAAAACGAATATAATCGAGTGTTTTTTATTGGTAGTGTGCATTGTCGTGAAATTTAGTGGTCTCAATTTTATTACCGGTCGTCGGAGATAATGTTAATCCAATTCTGGAGCTAGGGATAAGCTGTAGAAAACCACACTAGATGGAAATGATTGTTAAGGAAAGAAAAGAAGAAAGGAAGGAAGGAAGGAAATGTGAAGGGAAATGTGAAAAAAAAATTCGATTTTTCTTGTTAATTTTTTTTATTTTATTGTGATATAATTGTGTTTTTGTCATGCTCTGTGTTTTGCTTTTTATGTTTGTTCTTTATATTCTAATTTTATTATTATACCCATTCTTACAGCATCTAATTGCGTTTAGTTGGATAATTATGTGAGAATATATTTATACATTCTCTTTAGTTTTACAGTTGAACCAAAACAGATAGTTCATTGGTCATTATTATTTCTACCACAAAATCCATCTCATTGTAACCACGAGTCGTGTACTCCCTGTAATCCCGCAACTTGTATGTCTATCGCCGTGCAATATCGACAAATACACGATTACAAGATTACAACTCTAGTATATTGACTGTAGGCAGTTGTGGTTGAGACACTGGTCTATCTAACCAGGTGCAGGGATTCCACGATCTCTTTTTTCTAGTTTTGATTTTTTCTAAGAAAGATCATCTTAGCGTGAACTAATGTTTTCGAAGCCAGGATAATGTTTGTATATAATGCTGTTGAATATTGAATATCCTCTGAAGACTCCGCTATGAGGTTCAAAAGTGCCCGATAGTATGTACTTTCACAGTGTGTAGAACAGAGTTTTTTTTCGTTTTTAAAATATAATTTTAGTGCGAGAGATAAAATTGGTTATGTTTTCACAGATCTCGTATAGATTCAAAACTCCCTGATAACATTAATTTAAGCCATTTGTTGGGTTCGTAAAAGAACTCCTTTCATTTAATGCCAATTTAGTCATTTCCCTTGCGAAAATTCATTTTAAGCGAGGTAAATTGGACTTGAGAGAGAAATTAAAGACGAGAAGCCCAAGTATTCAGCGAATGACAGCTCGTCGTGAATAAGTTCGCTTATTTACACCCCAGCACTTTAAAGGTTTCCTTATTATGCTCCAGGCACGATAGCCAATCAGCTCAAAGACATCTTGTCAATCATAACTACCCTTATGATCATCATAGTTTGAATATTCTGTCAAAAAGATCATTCTTTTCCACTAATGTGCGCCAGCGCCAGCGCCAAGGCAGTTTCTCCCACCTAAATGCGACTCTCATCCGTTCCCAGTAATCAAATAAGAATGTTCCGTTTGGAAATATATGAGATATTGACATAACTTAGCACCCCACTTAAAATGGCCCCATCTCTTTAGACGATCATTGCTCGATTGGCTTAATACCTCTCCCTGTGATTACCGAAGCTAAATCTTAAATCTCACTCCACTTCAGTGCGAGCCCATAAGTATTCTTGACTCAGAGCAGCACTTTTCAGTGTCCGAGTAAAAATATGACCTAAGACGTGAAGTGGATTTCCTAGGTTTTGGTGTACAAAACATTTGCCACTTTCGATTCCAATGGGAATCGTGTGCCTGGATGCGTTGGGAGACTTCCACTAGTTGGGTAAGACGAAGATATCTGGCGGGGATATTTGTCAGAGTTGAATTCGTTGGAGAATTACACCGAAAGGTACGCGAATAGTGTGTAATTGTTTTTCAAAGTCTATCTCGCCGGCTTCCTGCGATTTCAGTCTTTTATCCCTTTCTTTCCTTTCTCATTCTGTGCTTTCCATTTCTCATATTTCATTTGCTTTTTCAATGCGGCTTTCCGTTGTGGTCATTGAATTCCAATAGAATCTGTACTCCTAAAATGACGGTGTTGAACGTTAGCCGCATGAATCGTTTCACTAGTAGAATACATTCAATCAGTGAATCAAAACCCGTGTCCCTCCCTCGTCGATTCCACATCAATACTTCAATATCAATGGCGGAATTTCAATATATCAATCACTACTTGTTATACACTGGTCTTCTCAAAAGCAATAAAGCGAAGAGGTTTTTGTGATTCTGTTAATTTAGTAAGTTCGCTCAAACAACAAACACAAACACTGACTGAAAGATTCCAGAATTTGTTTCCAAAGATTTTTTACTATTTACACCATTTTTATTCCATTTACACCAGTTTTTCGAGATTGAAATTTCTTGGGAAGAAGATTGCCTTGCTGTGTTTCGTTATCGTGTAGCCCTGAATGGCCGGGTGATTCAGAATAAACTAGGATTAAGATTACAAGACAGTTAATAATAAGCCGATGGACAATATACATCGAACGCGTAGAAAAAAGCTTTACAGTAAAAAGACGCAGGAGATAAACAGAACTTTTATAATTCTATTCTGTAATCTCCTCCCTGCACGACAAGGTTATTATCGAGAAACTGTACAAACAGACACTACGTATTCTATACTTAGGTCGATTCTGAATTTTGTTTGCAAAGTGAAAAAGGCAGATAAGTTGAGAGTGCTCTTCTCCTAGACATAATCGTCGATTCTTAACTTGTCATTTCGAAAGCAAGTGAGTTCGGCCAAATTAATGAGGTGAATGTTTCAAGAACGTAAACACGTAACGACCACAACTGATTAAACTCGTTTATTTTCGTATAAATGCATTTAAGCCATTTAAGACACGGTCAGTTGTGGTGGCTAATGGGACACGTGGAGTGAAGGATTGTATAGTGTGATATGTTCGTGACACTTTCATTCATTCATGCTTCCTTTTCATTTATTCATTATTTCGTTCTTCATATCTTCCTTTCTTTCTCTCTCTCTTTCTCTTCATTCATTCTTTCTTCCTTTCTCTCTTTCTCTTCATTCATTCATTCATTCTTCCTTCTCTCTTTCTCTTCATTCATTCTTTCTTCCTTTTTCTCTCTTTCTCTTCATTCATTCTTTCTTCCTTTCTCTCTTTCTCTTCATTCATTCTTTCTTCCTTTCTCTCTTTCTCTTCATTCATTCATTCTTCCTTTCTCTCTTTCTCTTCATTCATTCTTTCTTCCTTTCTCTCTTTCTCTTCATTCATTCTTTCTTCCTTTCTCTCTTTCTCTTCATTCATTCTTTCTTCCATTCTCTCTTTCTCTTCATTCATTCTTTCTTCCTTTCTCTCTTTCTCTTCATTCATTCTTCCTTCCTCTTTCTCTTCATTCTTTCTATCTTTTCAGTATTTCGTAACTTCTCTTCATCAGTCAATTTTTCTCTCTTTGACTTTTTAGTCAGTTATTTTCACGTATTATTGCAGTTTTCATTTCTTTCTTCAGCCTCGGTGGCATTCCCCTGTGTTGTCTTTCCCGGTCCCTGGGGTGCGTTGTACAATTCCCTTTTCATTTTGTCCTCAGTAGTTTTTCCCTGTTTCCCCTCGACGAACAAAACGTGACAAAGCTGTTCCCTTCAGGCCATTTATACCCCACTGTATTGTTCTCACCAATTGAACACCACATGTTATATCCGGCGCCCAAATCTCTAACAAGATCTATTTTATAGTTATTGGAAAAATATCTCCAATCTGAATCACCAAATCGGTCGAAACTAAAATAAACAACCAAGCCGGCGCACTCTTCTTGTTTCTGAAATCCAAGCCACCCATCTTCTCGGAGCTTAGTTATCGAGTGTCCTCAATGGCAGGCCAATTACTTGGACTATGGTTTGTTTAAGAGTGCATAAAGAAGCATCAATAGATGCAGGTCTTGTAAGGTTTCGGTGTCTTTCCGGATTTCACATCGTCAAACTAGAACTGGTCTTGTATTATTCTATCATCTTATAAAGGCCCCGCGATCATTTGACCTTGAGACGTTGTACTGATCAACTGATCGGAACCCTTTCGAATGCAAAAAAGGGTTCCTTTTTTAGCCCTAGAGCCGGATGGAATTTTGCTGAGTTTACTCAACAAAGTTAAATTGTAAAGCTCGCCTCGACTTCAAAGATCGACCGCCAGCGGCCTGTCTTTCGGCAACAAAAACTCTTTAAATCGTCTTTCAAAGGATACATCTCGGTACAGGTGAACGGGATCCCAATCTTTTTCATTGTTTGATCAGCTGAAGGCCCAAAAGTGGAAGCCTTTAGACGGTCTAGTTTTTTCTTCACACTGAACACGGTGATATCATGTCTTCGGCTTTATTTCTCAATCTCGCTTTCATTCTGGAGATTGAATGAATGAATGAATCAACTTTATTTCAAGAAGGTAAACACACGACAGTTACAATTTCAGATTTCAGTTTTAACCTTGTTAAATGGCACGATTCGTTGGGATTTCTTCTCATATGATTTACATTAATAGTGGGATTTATTTTCATTTCCCAAACCGATATTTTGTGTTATATTTTACCCATTTTAATTTTGGTATTTTTATGCGTGTTTTTAACAGTGCTCTATGGAATACATAATCACGCGCGTTCGTTTTGTTCAAATTGTTTATTTCAATCAAAACACTGGAACCCATTTAAGTGTGTACGTTGATGATTGGAAGCCCTTTAATTGTTTCCAGTGTTTGGAATAATTACAGTCGTTGAGTGTGAATCGCGCGTTTCTCTCTCGATGGGATCGGGAAATCTCCTAGTTGAGCCTCTAAGTGCCTTGTTCCTTGACTATTTGCCGCTGTTTTGTTTTGTTTATTTGCATTTTCGAAACCTTTACTGCCGGGAAGCCATTCAAGTGTTTAGTATCAAACCGATGGGATAATCCACTGGAAGCCATTCGAGTGCTGGGTTTAGTGCCAGACATCTGTCGTCCACTAAAGTATTAATTTGTGACAGAGATGTACATAAATATTACCGTTGCTTTTCGGTACGTTATTCCGAGAAGCCATTGAAATGCCCCTCTTAATCTCGAAAATCTGATTACTCTGTTATCTTTGGTGTCAGCGTTGATTAAAAGGCGCAGTTCAATTACGCAACGAAATCATCCTCGGTTCCGTCTGTTTAAAGCTTTGACATTTTGAAAATGAGACATGCAGTTGGAAGCCATTTAAGTGTTCATCGCTTTACCGAAATCGACAATACCTGCTCGGAGTGCATTTCAGAGATTTGGCCAATTCATATTCAACGCGATCCCATTATCAGTTTCGCACGTATTGTTGGTTTTTCTTATTGAAGAAAATCTAGAAAGCCATTGAAATGCCTGTCTCTTCACATTGTCAGCGGCCACAGTTAATGAATCGGTTTTACTTCAAAGGATACTTTCAAATTGATGCCACGGTTCTTTCGAAGTAATTGGCATTAAACCTAACATATTCTCCGGCGCACTTCGTTGTCGCGTTGTCGATTTCAGGAATTCGAAAATGGAACGATAAAAGCCACTAAAGTGCCTCCCCACCGCGTGTTTAGCTTTTATAGTTAAATTGCTTCAATTTAAAAGGTATTCTAAATATACTGATTAAACAGGGGGTTTTATGATCGAAACATCAAATTAATATGAAATTATCGCCAACAAGAAACCGCAAGTATTTTTGGAACAGCCAATCAGTAAAGTGTTTTGGAAAAGCCACTAAAGTGTTTTTCATATCTGAAACAAAACTACATTGAAATCAAGTTGAATTGAATTTTCTTCTTCAAAGCGGCGGTTTTGAGATCATATATTATTTTTAAGCTTTTGCTCTCTAAATAACCATTGTTGAAAAAGCCACTCAAGTGTATTGGGCTGCTTAACAAATACAAACTCAATTCCAGTTTGTTTAATTTTTGTTGTTTTAAAATAGTAATTTTGTGGTCGCCAGAAGCGGCTGCAGCCGGCAGATCATGTTTTTGCGCTCTCCACGGCTCTCCAGGTACATGGAATATTTTCTAAAAGCCACTAAAATGTCAGTTCCCTCTGGGATTTCACGAGTGCGGTGTAATTCTCGAACAATATTTTTTTTTAAGCCACTAAAGTGTTTCCCGCCATTCACGAACTCCGCCTCCCCCCTCAAAATAATATTTTCCAAAAAGCCACTAAAGCGTTTCCCGCCATTTACGAATACCGCATTTCCCCTCAAAATAACATTTTCCAAAATGCCACTAAAGCGTTTCCCGCCATTCACGAACTCCGCCTTCCCCCCTCAAAATAACATTTTCCAAAATGCTACTAAAGCGTTTCCCGCCATTTACGAATACCGCATTTCCCCTCAAAATAACATTTTCCAAAATGCCACTAAAGCGTTTCCCGCCATTCACGAATACCGCCTTCCCCCTCAAAATAATATTTTCCAAAAAGCCACTAAAGCGTTTCCCGCCATTTACGAATACCGCATTTCCCCTCAAAATAACATTTTCCAAAATGCCACTAAAGCGTTTCCCGCCATTCACGAACTCCGCCTTCCCCCTCAAAATAACATTTTCAGGCCAAAAAGCTAGTAAAGCGTTTCCCGCCATTCACGAATACCGCCTTCCCCCCTCAAAATAACATTTTCCAAAAAGTCACAAAGTGTTCATGCAGTTCCCGCTGCGATTTCCCGGAAAAGTTTAGGCACTCAGTTTATGATGTTTAGATTTGCGGTCCTTAAAAATTCAAGAGCGCGAAGAACCTTTCTCAAGTGCACAGATTTGCTGGTTCATTTACTGGTTGATTTATTTTACATTATTTTGCAATGCAGAACTGCTCGGGAAGACATTCAATTACCGTACGTCGAGGTTGCAAGGAAATATGATAAACTGTATCCTTTTTCGCTTAGGTGAATGTCTTGCTTACGCGTGCAGCTAATGATTAGCAACGCCGTAACAAGTAATGAACCAATTAAGAAAACCTAAAAGGACATTGATTTGAAGCTATACGAAAACACTTACATCACAGCAGGCTGTTATGGCTTGAAGTGGGAGTATTTTGAAATGTCGTGTTTGATTTTTGACTCTATTATTACGAAAGTTTTCGCATTTCCCTATCTGTGTATCGAATTGGTTTTAGACTTAAATTTAGAACTGAATTTTGTTTAGCAAGAATCTGACTTAGAATTGGGAAAGATATTCAAGAGGGAAGGAAGAACGGAAGGGCAAATATTCGAGAGAATGGAGAGATGGGAAAAGTAAGGAACGGCGCTACTTAGTTAGAGCGAGGGTGAAAGGGGAAGAAAGTATTAAAAAAACAGGACGTATAAATGTAATTTGAAGATTCAAAAGCAATTCAATCCTTCACACAAAGATCACGTTCACTAGAAAGGAAGTAAGAAAGATGAGACAAAAGAAAAACTAGCAATTTAACCTTCAATTTAGCTGCCATCACAGATCATTTTCGTGAAAATTGCATCTTCATTTTCGCGACAATCAGACCGGCTGTTACTTATTAGTCGATGTCAGCGCTGACATCATTTTGATAGATTTATTGATTTGTGATATGTAAACAACTGATAATAACCATAACATTCATCGACAAATATCAACTGTACAGAATGACTTTGCACTCGATAGTCAGCGACTGAAGTGCAGTGGGAGAGAGGCCTTCAGAGTTTTGCCTGTTTTTCCTTCTTAGATTCACTTCTTCTCGGTGAGTTCTACCTCCTTGATTTCTCAATTGCAAGATTTTTAATGAGTATTAGTTTGTTTAATCAGACGAAGATTGTAATACTTGTGTTGTCATCGACTTTTAAACGCCTCTCTCTTGCGTTCTACGCTTGACCTTGCAACATTTACTCTTGAAACCTCATCGAATACCTCTCTGTATTCTCATATTTGTTATTCACTTGATTTCCAAAAAGGCAAGAATGTTAAAAAACATAGTGAAAGTTAGGTCTAGTAGACTTGGGCGGGGCAGGGAGAAGTTTTCGATTCAACTCGGTTTCCGTGAAATCGTATTCCAAATGATTGCTGTTTCCACAGACTTGTCTCCATCATAAGTGTATTCCCTCAGTACACTGCTTGTCCAAATCTGATTTCTGATTCGTGATAAGACAGAAGGTCGCAATGTTTAATTGCTTTTTTCTAAAGCGTACCTAGCTCGGGAAATGTGAATTCTATTATTATCTGTGGTCCTAATATTATTAATAAGAATTAAAGACATGATAAGTGATGGCGATTAAGCCCCTATATATAAGATACTACAGTAAAACCGGGCGAATGACTTCGGTTGCTGTTGTATAGACATTTGCTGTGAGTTCTACTGAGTTGAAAATTTGTTCTAAAAAGTTTCCAAAAGGTAGGAATCATAACTACGAATCTATCTTTGCTATGTGTCATGTTTTCTCACTTGTATTCAATCATTTCATCTTTTTATTCTTATTCTTATTCTTCGAGAAGAATTCCTCGAAAAATGTCTTGAATTTCCCTTGCAGTTGTCTTCATTTTCTCACTGACAAGCCTTCGCTCGTTAACATAAGATTAACCAACCGTAGTTTTCCAATTTCGTAATTTTCTAATTCATTACTGTAGTGAAACTAGATTTTTAGTAGGAACGAGAATTCAGTGTTGCCGGATACATCTTCGGTTGTTTTCAGTAAAGTTTATCCATTAAATTTGGTTTCCAATTACAATAGAACTGCTAAAATTCCTCATCTGCGTATCTCGGTAAATATAAACTGACAATGTTTATATCTAGTGTACCGCGTCGATAATGGTATTTACTGAAATATGTCGCATTTCAATGGGAATTTGGCACGGTTATCTCGTTTCTATTCTTTCTCGTATCACAGGCATCCATAATTCTCTGGTAATTGCGTTTGGATTGTGTATATGAATTAATAGGGGTGAGGGGGGAAATTGAGAGGTTTATCTCATTCTGTTTCAAGCTATTGTTTGGTTTGATGAGTTACTCTCGTTGGCCGCCGATCTGTAAATAACAACATCTCGATGAACATTCTTGGCTTGAGATTAACAGGCTAATTTGGGCAGACGGTAAGACAAATACGCGGACGTTTTAATCTAGGGTATTTCACTTGCTCGCCCCTTTTGATCAATACAGTGGTGAACCATCACTCCGCGGTCTAGAATATCTCTATGCTCGTTGAACGAACGCCCTCACCTAGCGCCAATTTTCTGTACTACAGCACGTCCCGCGGAGCGAGCAAAATTTAGTCCAGTCCAATATGACCAAAAGTGCCGTAGTTTGAAGCTACGGGAGACTGCATGGCGGGAAGACACCGCAATTATTGACAAAATTGCACAGTTTGATATCGGAAGAAACTGTGCTTGTGTTTCCGAGTTAATGTAGACGGTGTTGGTTGTTGGGCAAATATCGCTGTTTTTTAATTCACAAAGAACACTTAACTAGTTTATAATAAATACAAGATTAAACGACGCTGCATTTGGACCGGAAAGGGCCAGGCTCTTGTCCAATATTCGATGAATACGTTGGTGTGTGAGAAAATGCTTTAAAAGCGCTCGTGGTAGGCGACGTGCGCTCTTCATCTAATCGCCAACCATCGCCAACATCGCACGAATTGGGGTAAGTCGGTCGCCGCAACGCTGTGTCTCTTTTTCGCGCCTTTCCTCCCCTTTTCCTTTCAAATCAAGAAAATAATTCTCTCTAGCTCATTTTTCTTCTTCTCATTTCTTCCATTTTTTCCCACTTTTCCGTAACAGATTTTTCACTTTCATATTCGAACGTGGCTCCATTGGACAAAATACCATTGATAACAATCTTATCTCATGTTCGATCTGCTGCAATACGGTTTCGTTCTGTTGATCTCCTCGCTGTTTTTCTAGATCAGTAGTGGTTTACTCGGCTGTGCACGCTTTAACACGGCTCAGTTGTGTCCTAACGAAACGAAACAACTCGGTCCTGCTCAACTCCTGACATCTCGTATAGTTTTATCGAAAAAGCATTTCAAATATCGAAGGCTTTCGCTGTTGTTTTTCTGTAAACTTGACAGCCGGGGCAACTCTCACAGCTAATTAGCCAATTCGAACGATCGATGGGAAGATTTCAACTGTCTATTCTAGATCTGTAAGTAACAACACACTCAAGTAACAGTCGGCTTTGCTCAAGAAATCCGGCGTTTGGACAGAGAGTTGACGCAATTTTAGCCCGACTTTCGATCGAGTAGTTTTATACTTCTATGATGAAATGGGCAAATATACGCATCACAGCGTCAATACGGACAGTGATTAAGTGAAGTTCAGTTATGAATTTGTGTTTATGGACCTTTATGCTGAGCGCTCGGCAAAGCGGTTCTGTAAATCGGCTGCGCTTTTTAGTGATGTGAGGATGTAGAAAAGCGCGCAATGATAAATCGCCGCGAGGCAAAAATAAGCTTTTTAAAACCGATATCGAATATAATAACTTTCCAGCGCTAATTGATTTTATTTTTTTAGAAAAATATATACAATATGCAATTGCGTTTCCTTGGACTCGATGATATCAGTCGTGTCTCAGTTACACCAACAACCATTTCCATGTAATTCTAGAACGCCAAACAGATCTATTTCGCGTATATACTAAGTTCAACTTCTTGTTTAGTCTTGTAAGTGTTTTCCTTCCTTCCTCTGAGGACCGCCATTAATCAATATTTTTTCTTGACATGGAGTCGAATAGGAGCCTGAGTTTCGAAATTCAAAACAAAAATACTATCCGTAAACAAGCCAGGATTGTTCCATGTCGTCTTGTATTGGTTGGCTATAAGAATCGATTGTTTTATTCCAATGGCTCTGTTACCATGCTTTGTTGAGGCTTGATACAGAAATAATTGCTTCTTTTGATATGTGGAGAGACTCGTCGTGTACCAAAGAACAATTGGTGTACACCGGTATGCATGTGGTATTCTTTCTTGGAAATCCGAGATGACAGGTGTGTATGCGAAAAGGTCTTTTTGAAGAAAATTCGTTGAGAAGTCGTAGAGTTTACTCGACAACCAGATAGATAAAACAAGGCGACTTTTAGGCCAGGTGATCCGGAAAATGTCACGAAATGGCGTTACTAAAGTAAATTGAATTGGTGATGAAAACACACGGGAAAATCAGTGAATGAAATGGAATCGGCGAAAAAAGGACCAAAAGCCGGCGAGCAGCAGTTATTTTTTAATATCTTCTGAGCAGACCGAAGTATATTCCTCGTGTTGTTTGACGTGTCTCGGTAAGCAAACTTTGAGTAAGGTTTTCATCTCATTTGCATCGTAAGTGATTGATTAAGAGTCTGCATCTCACGTCATCGGCAGTCAGAGTGAAAACCAAACACGAACGCGACCATCTGAAATGGAGCAACCTCAACACGCTTTAGATTCCCCGAATTCGTGTTGTATTAGTTGTTCATCACTGCGCGTCATAAACGAGTGGGTCCCTTCCACTTCAATATTGGACAAATTCGCACCTCAGAACAACGCTTGTGAAACTTTTTGAACTTTGATCTTTTTGAAGATCTGGGACTCCACACAGATTGCTTGGAAGGATCAACACTGACACGCGCGCGGTCATCCCGCCGTCGAGGGATGCACGTCATATGACGACAGGCCAAGACTCGCGCGAAGTCCACTCCCCTCTACTCACTACCGCGTGCAGCTGGCTTTGACGCCGCGCGAAGCGTGAGAACGACATGCTAATACATGATAATGTACTCAACAGATTGTCGCTCACCTACTGAAACCAAAACAGCGTTGGACGTCAATAGAGTGCTTTGCGTCCGTGACTCGACTCTTTCAACTTGGGCTGGCCGATCTTTGTTTATCAAATCTGATGTGATTAATGGGCAGCTATTAGACGATTTACTCCGCCATCATTACTGACTGGGATCATTAACAGCGCTTTCTAGAGAACCAGTGGTCTCTTCTCATTACGCTGGACTCCTATCATTAGAGAGAACGGTTGTCAGACGCGAAAAGCTCTGAAACAGTCCAACATTCTTCAGCATCTTAGGACTGAACTTGGAGAACTGAAACCATGAATATCAGCGCTAACATCTCGCTTGATCCCATGGTGAAGTGCAAGGAACCGACCAGCCCATGGTTCATCGTTTATACAATATTTCTTGTGCTAATACTTCTTGGGACGCTGTTCGGGAATGGTCTGGTGGTACTCGCTGTATTTATGTTCGCGAGACTACGCCGTGTGAGTAACTTGTTCATTGTATCGCTCGCCATTAGTGATCTGCTGGTAGCCCTGGTGATGCTCCCGCTTCGCATCGACCAGTCCGTCCACAACATGAACTGGTGTCTGCCTAAAAATGCCTGCATATTTTGGGTCTCTACTGACGGAATCTGGAGTGCGGCGTCCATCTGTAACCTGACTATCATTTCCATTGACCGCTTCCTAGCGATCACTAGACCGTTTATTTACCAAGAAAAAATGACTAAAAAAGTATGTTTGATTTTGATCACGATTGTCTGGAGCTACTCAATTCTCTGGGGGCTTTTGAGTCTTGTAAACTGGACGACTGGAGGGACTGATACCAATTGGGTTTACGTATCTCCCAATACCGGCGAACTCCAGTGCGGCAAGGGCGACCCAGTGTATTACACGAGTACGCTGGTCTGCGCCATTCTATTGCCCCTGGTCATCGTCATCGTCACCTATACCTCGATCTTTAAAATAGCGCTCGCTCAGTCCAAGGCCTTGGCATCGCACGACCCGAACAAACGCGGTCACAAACGCAGTCTTCGCGAGCTCAAAGCGACCAAAACCATAGCTATCGTCATCGGCGCATTTGTAGTGTGCTGGTTACCTTTCATCATCATCGTGTTCATCTCAATGTGGTGTCCTCATGATTGCTTTAAAAGTTTCGTAAAGTACCCGGAGTTCTCCCTTGCGATTCGTATCCCGTTTGTCTTCGTGTTACCAATCTTGAACAGCAGCGTGAACCCCATTATTTATGGACTTTACAATAAAGAGTTCCAGGATGCCTTCCGCAAGCTCCTCTTGCCAAACAAGCCGCATCGCAGGAGCGACTATTTGGAAGAGTACTCGTGCAACGAGGCTTCAAACCTCCGACGCTCGACCATCGATTCGAACTCGAACCGTCGAGCAAACATGAACGGCTCCAAGATATGATTGCGCCCGTCAAGAGTTGGGTCACGAAAAACCTGTGCGCTTCGCTCAGTTGAGCAAGCAATGCAGTCTTTATTACGCGGACACAAAATGATCATCTATCAAGCTGCTGTGGATCTCAAATGCGCAATGAGAGCGCGCTTGGTGATTGCCATGAAGGATAAGGAGTGCGCTTCGCCCAGACGGCGTGGAGTTTGAAACACTCGTATTAATCATACAGCAAACACGACAGCTCAAGAAATCATGACTTTCATGTGTAATGAATATTCCGGCATCAATGGTTAATTCGGTTTTCAAGCCCTTTTCTAATTGAAATTATTTTTCGAGTGTTTTTTTTTTGGAAAGTGTATAGTCTAATCCTAACCCCAAACAAAAAACACATGTGCGGTGAACACTTCTCAGCTCAAAACAGGAATATACCTTGGTCGTTGAAACGGAAGAACCTGTCTTATCGCGCAGTTAATAAGTTCTCAATATTCCTCAAACTGTTCAATTTTATTTAGTAAACACTCAGTCGCATATTGAAACAAGATCCTAGACACTTTTATTTACTCGTTTTTTTATTAGATTCACAATAGAATCTTTCAAAGCGATTTCGCGGCGCTGAACTCCTGTAACTTCTATTTGTCGGCTCGCATCAACTCAAAGGCCACCAGAGTCAATAAGATGGTCTATTGTTAGGAAATGTGAAGGAAAACGTCTACAGTTATTACATCACTCGGCAATCAAGAATGCTCGCTCGGGGTATGTGGCTCAGAGCTTCTAGATTTAGCTAGAGCGTCGGTGTTAAATAGTTTTGTCGATTATTGGTGGGATGAACTTCGCTGATGTCATGTGGCTTGTTTGTGTACATGTTAAAGCTTTGTTTGTAGTAATACCAAACATAAACGACTTTCTCTATGTGAGTTTATTGTCATCACGTCTTGGGGTTATATTACGGTTGTGGTGCAACACCACTACATATATAGATATTATACACGTAAACTATCTCCCCATATACACACCATCTTAGCCGTCATTCCTTGGCCAAATGAAACTTCTTGAGACCTAATGGCAAAAGATTTGCATATATTTAAGCAACGTAAATTGGGTTTAAAAAGGTTAGATTAATATTCTCTGTGCTTATTGGTTGTGAATGCTCTCGCTCTCGCAATAACCACGGACACCTGCCCAAGCCATCAATGCTTCGTTTTTATGTTTGACGTTATCCGGTTTCCTCTCTCTAGTGTTACGTTGCCCTTTTAGTAACTCGTTTGTTGATCTATTACTTCTTGCAGCAAGCGATCCTGACAGTGAATTGTCTGTAGTAGCGCCTCTAAGGCATTGAACTGAGCGTGATTCCTCTCTCTGTCTGTCTCAAATGGACGGGTTCTTCGTTTCTAAGACTCATACGTATCACGGAAGTAATTTTTTCATCGTGATTTCACGGTGAATCTAATCGAAGAAATTGACCATAGAATTATGCTTTTTTCCCAGGTATTTTCCAGTAGTGTTAGGCCCCATTTGGATTAATATATATTACATTGAATTATGAACACTGACTATGTGATAATCATAATGGCCGTGCCATTTGTGGTCGAGTAGTTTCTCGCTGCTGACCCTCTGCGAACCGATCCGTAGCCAGCGGCTGCTGTCCTAATATCATTGCGAAATTCCGGCAAAAATACATCGATCTCCTATCACATATCCTACAGCCACGCGCTTTAAGACATGGACGTATTTCCGGGCGCTTTGAAAGGAAAATAACACAATCAAATAGAAAGAACATTTAAAAGCGGACACTTGTTGGCAAAGAAATGCCATCATCTTGGTATTCTGTCCTTCAAAGTTGACCGATCGATTGTGTATCAAAAAGCTCGAGGCCAAAACATGTCGTGAAGATCAAGTTGAATTTCCTTTCCTATTGGGATAATCATAATATTATTTTAGTCGGCTTAGAGCCGAATTAAGGTCTCGCTCTTTGCTAACCCCTTATCAAGCCTACTATCGCTAGCATGAACAGCCTATAAACGCGGATGAAAGTCGAGATAAGCTTGGGCCTTTTGAGTGGCTTAAACTCATTGACAATCTCTACAGCACGATTTCGTTGGATAGGCCTCGTGCTTGCAAAATTGGCGATTCTGCATTGAGTTTGATTCCCGCGTTCAAAAATAGCTTCGCTTTTAATGCTTTTATCGATAGTTTTTCTATTGAATTCAATATTAACTCTTTGATTAAGGACTATTTTTGTTCTTGTCCCGACAGGGATGCATATCAAAGAAGATTATAGCTCTTAAACGTCGTTTTCGCAGTTCTATTTCTGACACTCCAGGCGTCTGCAAACACTCTCCACCGCTAAAACTAATTAAGTTGAAATGTTGTATACCTTGGTGAGGGAACTGTTGACTCTCTATTAATAGTATATCCAAAAACACTGCCTGATTTGCTCTCCTGGAAGTCTTTATTCGGTCAACATACGTTTTCTCCCCGAGAAAAGGACTAAGCTTGATTAAACGAGTCTCGTTTGTAGACTTGGCTATTTGTCTTAGATCATCTTATCTCTCTAGAAGCTATTAGGAGATAAAAACCACTTCATTTGCCCTGACAGTCTTTTTTCTTTCTAGATTTACACTCGCTTTACATTTCTGGCGGGGTTTACATTTTCTCTCGACTGTTTATTCAGTGTCATCGACAATGACATGCTCCTCGAACCTCGGGTTTATCTCGCCAAGGTCTTACTTTAATCATCGGCGTTTTGTGGTCTTTCACTTGGGCACACGTACGATTTTTCCCACAATTAGGCACAGAATACCGTTTGTAGTGTATTTGGCTGTGTAATTCCTATGTAGATATAAGTGGCGAAGTGTCGATTCCTAAGTGGTTTCCATAACAACCAAAATATCTGGGTCGCCAAGTTAAGTTCCGATGCTTTTCAATGCCGAGTACTATCGATATAAAACAAACTTCTTCCTATTATACAACCAAACTTATGTCCTTGCTAGATCAATAGAAACCAATAAAATGGAAAATTACTGTCTTAAAATCCCCCTCGGGGGGGATTTCGAAGGAAGAAATTTATGTCTGTACTTTGAGGGCGAAACAACAGTCTTGTACAAGGAATGTTGTTGATTTGATAGGTGAAAATCTCACCGTAAACAGTGCGTTAGTGTAATTATAAAATCGGTTGTGTTGGTAATCCATCCTGATCCTCCCTAACTAAGGAGATGCAGGCCATCATTGTGAACGAGGCTTGAAGCCATTGTAACTGAATTATCAAGGTGTTTTCTTCATAATCTGGACACCGTCTTTAATCTAGCTTGCAGTCGTTACCGATAAAACTTGTGTGGCAATCAGTGTCCGTCACTACGATCTTCCTTAATAGAATTATGATCTAAAAATGACTGCGACTACTAATGGTTTGCGAGGGATTAAAACTGTGTTTAACCAGTCTCTTGAGAGGTGAAATGAACTGAAAATGTTTCACCTTTTTGCAATGCCTCTGTCATGTCTTTTACAGAGTATTTAGTCATGAAACCCCTTTATCCCTTCCTTTTTTTCAATTCCAATCTTCTCCCATTCTTTTATTGTCATTTCACCATATTTTCAGTCTCACCGAACACATCTCATTTTATCATCCTTGCTTCCTTTATCATGCAGATGTGTACTCTCGGAGTTGTCTGGCGTCATCGTTTACTAGTGATTCCTCATAGACACTGTACTGTAGCTATCAACTCTTGCAACTATTGCCCTTGACTCAGTTGACAACAATCAGAGTCGCTTGTAAGAAATTCAATTGTTTATATCAGTTATATGCATGTGTGGTGGGAGAACTCAATTTTCTATTCAGGATATCACTATAGTGGAGGAAGAAACCTGATGGTCGTTTTTATCACCTTTTGTTTGACAGAAAATGTCTTGTCGTAGCTCGCCGCAATGTAGATGTCTCTACCCCCTAAACTTGTATTTTTACTACTTTATCCCATCAATCATCCAAATTGGCTCTCACTCGAGTCTTACTTCGTTCAGTGACATTTTGTCACTTGAAATTGGTTTTCAAGACCACGAAGATGTGTTTTCTCACTCATGAACAAAGGCCTCGAGCGTCTGTTTTCAAAAAGAAATTAATTCATTAATTAAGCGAGAGCTAATAGGCCGCCTTTCCCATCCATATTCGCTTCGATGACCGCGCGCGCGAACCATGGCTTCAGGTCGAGACTGCGGGTGGACAAAATACAGTAAATGTATGGAAATGTCTACCACAGTCTCAACCTGGTGCTATTGTTCGTGGGCAATAGAACAGAATGCGGGAAAGGCCTGTTGCATCGTACACTGAAGCGTTTACAGAGTACGTTTGAGCGTCTCTCTTAATTCGTTCAATTTTTATATTCCCTTTTCAGACGTTGAGAACATCATTATATAATTAAGCGACCAAAATGACATCCCCCCTTTCCCCGATGGTGGTATCACCGTCCACCTCCCCCTCTGTACCGCCAAACAGAACGTCCAGTTGTATTGTATTCTCGGCCGAATGCTGTGACGATTCATGACCAGCATCTGGAAACTACCGTTTTGCTACTTTTTCTACCATTTCCAGGCAGGCTTTGAAGTTCACCTTGCTGAAACCTCCAAAGCTTTTGAAACTATAGTTGTCACATATCAGTACGTGAACTAGATACAGGACCTTGACAAATAAACTAAACGACCTATAATGGTTGTTTATACTTCGTGATGTCACTGGGGACAACGCGTGCTCTTCAAACCTTGGAAATTCATTGGAAATTTCAATTTTCAATTTCCAACGGTTTTGGACAATTCCGCAACGATTTTGGACAATTCCGCAACGATTTTGGACAATTCCGCAACGGTTTTGGACAATTCCGCAACGGTTTTGGACAATTCCGCAACGATTTTGGACAATTCCGCAACGATTTTGGTCAATTCCGCAACGATTTTGGACAATTCCGCAACGATTTTGGACAATTCCGCAACGATTTTGGACAATTCCGCAACGATTTTGGACAATTCCGCAACGATTTTGGAAATTGAACTGACTTCCAATGAGTTTCCAAGGCGTTGCGTTTATTCAGTGATACCTTGGCTTGAATTCGCCCGTTGTTCGTTGATTTCCTCATCCCATCAAGACCTACCAGGACTTTTCCTAGCCGAGGTTTTACCATCCATGCCAGGGATAAGGGGTTTATCATTTCCCCGGTAACCTACGACATATTTTGTTGCGAACCCCGAGGGTTGGTCTTGTAACATGAAATTGAATTAATTGATCTTGCGAGTCTAAGCAAAATTGTAATTCAATTTTCCCACAAACGATGATTTATAGCTTAGACCATTAAGAAGATGCAGTAGTACTTTACTGACAATACTTCCTCTGACGATTAAAATGGCTTTCAAGTCACGTTATGAACCTCGAGTTTCCATGGCTCCTAATTATAAATAAAAGTTATTATTATTATTATTATTATTGTTGTTGTTATTATTATTATTACTATTATTGTTATTATTATTATTATTATTATTTTTGTTGTTGTTGTTGCTGTTATTATTATTATTATTATTATTGTTGTTGTTATTATTATTATTGTTGTTGTTGTTATTATTATTATTATTTTATTATTATTATTATTATTTTAATAATAATAATAATAATAAAATAATAATAAGTATTAAAATACTACAGTCAACTCTCCGCTAACGGACACTCTCGTAAGCGGACAGCTCTACTTACGGACACCTTTTCAAATCCCCGTTTCCCCTCCCAGTCAAACTCTGTATTTACACATTCCCGTAAGCGGACACTCTCTCGTAAGCGGACGCGGACACTTTTGACAATGAAAATTGGATTTTTCTTTTGTTTACGCTCTCTCGTAAGCGGACACACCATATAATAATGGACTTTCGGCAATGGAATTTGTCTTTAATTTGCAAAAAATCAACAAAAATATGACCTTTTACAGAGCAACAGAACAGTGGCGATCGGTTTTGTCAAATCTCCATTTGTCCGCGGGGAAGCAAGGTGTACGGTTCAGTTGCTATTTTTCTCTACCGATTAAAACGTAATTAACTCTCCCGTAAGCGGACATCCACCCTATTTTTCTTTGGTGTCCGCTTACGGGAATAGTTCTCATAAGCGGACAGCTCTACTAACGGACACTTTTTTCAATTCCCGAGGGTGTCCGCTTACGAGAGAGTTGACTGTATTATTATTATTATTATTATTATTATTTCCTAGAATGGGAACGTTTTATGTAATGATGATGATAATCTTGATTTAAATACGAGATCTCGTCACTATTTGTGTATGAGTTAAACAGCCAACTGCCTCGAGTGGCGTTGCATCTAATGATCTACTAACTTCATGGGTAGCTTGGGTGGCCGAGTGGTTATGCCTCTCACCGCTGTTGTGCCTGGTTCAACTCCTGGACCGGGCGCATTATGTGAATTGAGTTTGTCAGTTCGTTCTCTCCCTTGCTTCGAGGGTTTTTCCTCAGGGGGGGTACTCAGGGGTATCAGTGACGGGGAGGTGCGAATGAGGCCAAACATTTTAACCCAAAAAAAGTCCATTACGCAAAAACAAGACCCCAAAAAAAGTCCAACGGCCCAAAATCGTAACCCCAAAAAAGTCCAATTTTTCTCCGCATAAAATCGAGAACGGTAGGATATCATTGTTATCAACCCCAAAAAAAGTCCTTGACAAAATCTTCATATCAAAAAAAGTCCACCAGAAAAATGAAAACCCCAAAAAAGTCCCAAGCCGCGAATTTCAAACTCCCAAAAAAGTCTTCGCACCTCCCCGTCACTGATACCCCTGAGTACCCCCCCTGGGGTTTTTTCTCCGCGGGTACTCCGGTTTTCCTCCCTCAATAAAAACGAACTAGTGAGATAAGTGTTGGGTGTACAGAATATAGAATGTAGTAAGAAGTGAGTGTGAGAGTCGTGTCCTCAATTAGCAGTACTGCTAAATACATTGACACGTTAAAAAGTGATTTTTTATTTTTATTTTTATAAACTACGAGTGTTCGTCGTTGAACCGGCTTATGCCGTGTCTACACTTGAGCACTTTACCAAGGTACAAATCAGAAAACTAAGGTTAACCAGCTCAACAAACAATAGTTTTAGGCTGTGTTTGAAACACTAGAGCACTTTACCAAGGTACAAATCAGAAAACTAAGGTTAACCAGCTCAACAAACAATAGTTTTCTCATTTCTACCAAGGTTCAGTAACTTGTTTACTTCAGTAAACCACCAAGTGTAAACACGGCCTTAGAATATAGCATACGCACGAAGAATTATACCCCAGGGGGGGTACTCAGGGGTATCAGTGACGGGAAGTCCATTACGCAAAAACAAGACCCCAATAAAGTCCAACGGCCCAGAACGTAACCCAAAAAAGTCCACATAAAATCGAGAACGGTAGGATATCATTTTTATCAGCCCCAAAAAAGTCTTTGCCAAATCTTTATATCAAAAAAAGTTCACCAGAAAAAGGTTTTTTTCACTGATACCCCTGAGTACCCCCCCCCCCCCCCTCCCCCCCCCCCCCCCCCCCCCCCCCCCCCGGGCAAAATTGCTCTGAAACCACAGGGAAATTGTGGTGTAAAAAGATTTGAATTATGCATAGTGAGGTACTTTAGTAACTTATTCCACTGGTGAGGGCTTTTGTCTGTCATTGTTTTACAACCTCATCAGAAATATTAGATAGTACTTCACGCCACTTGCCGCATTAGCCACTTTAGCGGTTGAGTGGGAGTGGCGACCTAACCTGAGTATCAGGCCTTCAAAAAAAAAGCCTGATGCTCAGGTTAGTGGCGACCATACGACACTATGGAATACTCAGCGCTGAGTGGGTGTTGCGGCCCCGGGTTGCGGCCATATTCTAAGAATAACATCGATCTGATCTGAACGCGAAGCACATTCAGTCACGTCCCAGACCTATTCATTCACTGAAAAACAACACTCGCTCGGCTTCCAGTCAAACCCTGGACATTCTTTGCAACTCTCCACAACCCTGTGAATTCGTTGGAAACTCGTTGAACATTGAATGTCCAACAAATGTCCAAGACATTGTATTTCCAAGGCAATGAGTCTCCAAGGCGTTCTTTCCATTGCTTGTTTGACCGAAGCCTTCGTGTCGCCAGGAATATTGGTGAGCTTGAGTGATAACCATTACCAGCCAAGATACGATCAAGTGACACTTCATTACTGCCTTGACGACACCATTACCAGTCAGAGAAGATGTGGTATTGACTGCTTGACACCAACGTTAACACCTAATAGTCAAGATAACATCGAGTAATACTTTATTACAATATTGCACGTCATTAAATTCGAGGCATAACATACTACTGAACTCCTCATGATTGTAAGCTGCTCGGCTGCCGTAGGCGCCCTCATATACAGCCCGAAAAAGTCCTCCATCGGTTGTAAAGCGCATTGAGACAGTTGGTGATATACCCGTTCCTTTATGCTATATTTGAAGTAATGTCTTTTCACGATCCATGAATACATATAGACTATTCGCGCCTGATTTGTGTGTTGGATTTTGATGTATAAAATACACTAAGTTTATCTGAGAAAGTTAAGTTTTAGACGATTTTGTATCCGAATTACAAGTTCTGCTACGGTTATATTTTCTATTGTGTTTTCCTCACGAATTATTAATGAATACCACGATAATTGGTGACACAGTAGAGAACGTGTGAATTTAATTTTAACCGCACTGAGATCCACTCAATCTCGTCCCCAGACTCCACGTTACTCTTGGTCAGCACCGAAAAGAGGAACAAAAAAAATCTTCCGCGCGGCCTTAAAAAAACGCTTGCTACGCAGGCTAAACGGAGAGCGTCAGAGCGCCATCTACTTGAGTAAGATAACCGCTAATTAGTAAGTCATCTTATCACTTAGATTATGTCATGAGTTGACCCTTACTTTATTGCTTCACCATTGATATATCTTTGGTCCATTTTTAGAACGAATTCCTCAACTTCTGCTCTGAATTGAAGGGGCGCTGCTCGAACTATGGTATCAAATAAGCATCATAGAAACTGTAGTTTTTATTCCAAGTGAAGAAGTTAGAATTTAAAAATTTCAAGGATCCAAAAGAGTATGTTTATTAGTTCTGTTTTTGATGTGACGACGTACAAGCGTCGTTGATAAGTAAATGACTCGATGCAAAACAACACATGTTAATGAATCCATCCCGGGGGGGAGGACTCCCACTTCAAGAGTGGTAGGGTTGTTCGTCTGCTATTTTGAAGATAACCCCTAAGCCTTGTGGGCGTGGCAAGAAATCATTTTTCAATCCCTGAAAGGTACCACCAATTCTAATTGAAAATCAGCTTTTCTGACAAGTAAGTCAATTGTCTTGAAGGGGTGATACCGAAAAAGGTATTAGGATAAGACTAACGGTGGTCGTTTTAGGTTCAAATGCCTTAAGCTAGTACGATGACCCCCCCACAATTTTTATATGTGAGTCCCCCCCCCCCCCCCTTTACCCATTTTACACAAATAACCTTAACTAGTAATGTAAACCATTACCAAGAGAATAGCTAAACATGTGTCATGTAAATGTAGCTGTTTAATGAAAGACATGCATGAAGCAACCCGGTGGCTTACATGACACTGAAACTCTGTAAAGAGGATTAGCGTGTAAACTAGAGATATAGGATCAGAGAGCGGATGCTCTAAACTTACTCTGAAGATGTCAGTTTGGTTTTTGATCAATGTGATTGGCACTCCATTTCCGTTGAAATCTCTTGATTGCGGTATTTTCTGTACGTCGTATGTTATCCCTTTGTTTCTGTTCTATTTGGTTGTATTCCATCACACTGGCTAAACATTCTAGTGTATTCTATTCTAATCACTTTCATGTGATTACATCCTGTCACTGTTGTTCTAGTTTATTCTATTTCATTCTGTTCTCTCTGATTCCGTTTCATTTTTTTGTGCTGTTTCCCTCACATTCCATTCTATCCCATTTTTTCAATTCCATTCCATTTCATTCTATTATTACTTTTCTAAGGAGCCTTGTTCTATTCTTGTCTCGTCTCCGTTGATATCATAACTACCTCTGCGTACGTCACTCACTACCACTAATCCAAGCTGTTGTCATTACCATTCAGCTTAGAGTTCACAAGGCCATCACTGAATTCCTCTATAAATATATCGAGCGCAAGTTGACTCAGTTTCTCACATGTTTGATCTATTTGCACAGTGATTGAATGGACGTGCTGTCGTCCCCATGACACGACACTTAGCGACGCAGTCATGCTCGAGTCTGCTGTGGAAATGTTGAAATCCCTCGCGTTAAACGATTTCAAACGTGTGGTTCTGACGATGGAAGGAATTCGATCGCCGAGGGCAGTGTTGGTTCTCAGAAGCACGAGAAAGCACGTCTACTGATTTCGTAAACGAGGTTAATGTTGATGAGTTTAAGTGAGTGCTGCCTTAATCTGTTGACAAAGAATCAGCTTGAAATTTAGCTTTGTTTGTTTAAGTCACGTGACTTGTCACTGAGCCACTCGAGGGGTCCTCGCGAGACTCGCGACATATTTATGTAGATTATCTATCTACGCGTCTATTTACACGTAACCCGCTCTCACTCAAATCGGCTGATTTTCCGAGATTATAAAACCAGTTATGAAACTTGTCATCATGGGGGTTTATATTCACCAAAATCAATGGATATTTTGACAACTTATTGAAGCGTTCGCCGCAACATTGTAAGTCTTTGTGTAAATATATTGCAGTAGTTTTTAATTATGAACGCAAGTATTTATTCGGTCTACGAATATTTCTAGCAGTGTCCACTGCTCATCAGCAAAAGGCTGAACAATAAAACGTAATCATTAGCATTTGTTTTGCTAGGGACCTTTAGAAACAGTCCTATCAAACCGAGTTCAAATAAAGTTAGGCCTAGTTCAGACGTCGTGCTAATCATGAACCGTTCTCATTATGAGGCGGCTTCTTGGATAGTACGGCGCTTGAACTAGGCCTTAATCATAGTTTTTAAAAAGTCATTATTAAACGGAGCAAAATACAATGAAAATCATCACCGTGACACACTGTAATATTATGTTGCGTGACTAGCTTAGTAATTGAACAATCTCAATAGGACCGACTGTCCTTTTTACTTGGGCTTCCTGTGGAAGGCCCAAGTCTAAGATTACAGACGGTTATTCTTTTTGGTCGTCGTCGTGTTTCTACGCCAAATCTGCAAGTTCACCTTAGCGCATGCGCATGCTAATCTTCTCTGTATCGTTCCAATTTTTGAGTATACAGAAGTTGTGGTCAGCAGCTTATCAACGAAATTCAAGATGGCAGACGTACGTAACGATAAATCAAATCACCAGCAGCATTCAAAAAGGATTTTGCCGTGCTCCCTTGCTCGAGCCAGTCGAGTCGTTCATTAATACTGCTTAGTAAATATGCAAATATCCTAGAGAATACTTTTTGGCCTTGCAATTCTGTCTGAAAGTGTATTTCTAACAGGTGTCTGTGGCTTAGTAAGAACTCGATCGTAATTTTATTGAGTTTGTGAAATCGTTTCTTGCAAGGTAATCGAAATGTGCTTCGCCATGCAGCTGTCAGCTAGGAGTGTTGAAGCTAATTACGTATGCATGCTCTACTGAGTCACACAACGAGTGACTTAAATTCTGCAAGTAATACATGTAGGCTAAAACTACTTCTGTATGATGATACAAGCTATTAGGTTTTACATTTAAAATCTATCAAAACAGCTTTATTAAGAAGCCCAAGTTCACGCTAGTAGAGCGTCTAGTTCATTAATTAAGATCTGGCTTGTTTTCTTTCATGGTAAGCGCTTCAGCTATCCTTCTTTTTGTCATTAGGATAGTTGGTGTATGTATTAGCCACTTCAAAAACGAGTGGAGGACTGGGAAAGAGTTTTAAAAATTAATCTAATTTTTAAAAAACATCACAAGAAAGAGCATATCAGAATTAGTAAGTTTCAGGAGTTTGATAGGATTTGGACAAGTAGCAACTGAACTGCAGACATTTAAAAACTGCAAAAATTACAAAAAAATGTATGGTTACTCGGGACAAGTGTAAACATATATGGATCCACATATATGTCTTTGTAATTTTTGCGATTTTTGGAAAGCTGTTACTCGTTCAATATCTAACAAAACCTTTTGAAACTTTGTAATAATGCTAATTGTGATATTTGTAATATTGTATATTTTTGAATAGATTAATTCTTAAAACTCGTTCCCAGTCCTTCACTCGTTTCTAAAGTGGCTAATAGGAGTTCTTCATGTGCGTACTGTTTGTTTGGGATTTCCCATCCTGCCACACTATCGTTGCATTGCTATTGTCCTGAGCAAGTCCATAAATCAATTGAATTTGCGGGGCGTACGACGAATTGATTTGGCTTTTTGTCTTCGTATCCAGACTGTGCTCAGACGGTCTCCCAACTTCTCTCCTTTGGGATTCCTGTGTTATACAGGTGGGAGAATGGAGAGAGACCTGGGGCCCGGCCCGAAAAGACATCCCAGAAATCTGAGACACTTACTCTACAAAGCTGTTCTTTTGACATGTGTTTAATATGAACAAACTTTCCCTTCATGCAAAGTTTCATGTCTGTAGATTTGTAAGGAAACCCCGGCTCAGTTCGGGTCCGATATATAAAGCTTTCGGGGCTTTCGAGAAACGGGCCCCTGGACCAGAATCGAATTGAACTGACTACGTTTCGTTCGAGTAGTGACTCTCAAGTTGTGATTCAAGTTCTGAACTTGATGTCAGTTCCGTGCCAAGGTACACGGTTTTAGTCTAAACATCCCTACTGATTTTCTCGAGTGTTTACGAGGAAAGGGGAAGTGATTTCAGACAGCTGGCGATGCTGTGGTCTTGGCCTTTTCAATGCCGGCATAACAGAGTGTTTCCATTCTTAAAACAACCTTCAAATGACGACTTCACCTGAAATATCTACTTCACTAAGGATGTGGACAGCTTTAGGTGCAGGTCTATTTATTAGCGAGTGTGTGCACAATGATGATGAATGTAGATACATATTTACGTGGTGTAAATGATTCCACCGCATCGTAATGATGTGAAATAACGAGAATGCCTGATGATGACTGATGAAAATGTGATGATGATGATGACGATTGTGGAGATGGCTATCGATGTCGTTGGTGATAATGCTGTATTACAGAGCGGAGAGGAACAGGCATTTATAATATCCACCCTCCCTAATGTTTAGGTGATTTTTCTCCCTGCTCCCTGTTTGTTTCGGTTGTTTTGAACTCCTCCCTCCATATTTTTAGGCCATTTTACTCCCTCCCTATTTTTTTCGGTTGTTTCTCCCTCCTTCCTGATTCGTTTCTCTCCGCTCATTACACACCTCGCTTCAGCTATGCCGCGGTGACCCACAACACAAGTAACCGTGCGCCACAACACGACTATCACACGCCGTCTCAAATTGAACAAGTCAAAACATTATCGTTTACGCAAGAGAAACACTGACGAAAACACATTTCTGGAAGTTACCATCCTTAATCTTATACGTGCGTGTCTTAAAACCATTATGATTATTATGATTATTATTTTACAAAATTCGCCATAACATAGACACCAATAACAATAATCTGAGACGATTATCGTCGCGAGTATAATTACGCCACTGTGACAAAGATTGCAAAATGCAATGGTATTGACATTGTAGATAATCACGAGAGTGATAAAGTAGTTGATAATACTACTGATCGGGGTATGACGGAAAGACACGCACGCGCGCGTGTCATATCGCGATTTCATGGAGTGCGTTTTCATGCGCGAGTATAATTCAGACGCGCGAACTTGACATCCTCCAGTGACGTCATCGTACGAAGAATCCATTCCGGTTGTCATTGGTACGAGCTACTTTACTGAAACCATTGCAAACTATCGACAGCAGGAAAGTCCATCTAGAAACACGTGTAACAACAATGACAAACAAATTATTTAGCTACTGATTTGTTCATTAGCCGGGTCACACGTATCGCTTACGACGTTTACAGAGACAACGGATTTGGAGCTAATTTAGACGAGCGAACAGCTACCAGTGTGTGGTCTCACAGCAAGAAAGAAAGTGCATTGTATAGAGTTTAGCAGTACGTGGACGCCTCGGGGAGAGATTGTGTAATGACTGGCGTAAGATAATTAAACACCGTAGAAGCGAAAAACAGAAAACACTTTTTTGAAAGCTAGAGACGGAGAGTTTTACGACGCATTGTGTCCACAGTTGCGCCTAGCCTCCTCCGCAGGCAACTCCTTTGTCGGAATTGGCATTGGCATTGGGGTTGGGATTCCTGTGCCAATCCCAATTCCGACAAAGGAGTTGCCTGCGGAGGAGACTAAGTTGCGCCTATACTTCATTTGTCTACATTCGTTATGTGATTTGATGATTGTGGTTTACTTTATATTATGCAGTAGGACCTCGATAGAGAAAGATAGCACGCGTCCATGTCCGAGGGATATTCGTTTATTCAAGATAACATGGAGATCGATCGCGATGACCGCGTGCGGTAGATAGCGGTAGTTCTGTATTGCGGCAATCGTTACTAAACCATTAATGGTCTTAATCTAGATCAAGGATAAGATTATCGTAGTTGTGCTATAAGTGCGCGTCTAATTCGTAGTGTAGTTTTATTTGGATAGAACTGATGACTATACACAAGGAAATACTAGAATCCATCTAATGATCTAAATCCCTGTCACACCTTGTTTCTATTGGACATTATTGCAGTTTGGGATCAAATGACGAACACAAATGACAGCTTGTTTTCTCGTTTGCCTTGAGTTCAAGAATCCTCGGGACTACAAGTTTATTTACTCACTACAAGTGAGTCTTCGCCATTGAGAGCCAGCACAACCCCCCCTGACTAAGTCTCTATTTATTCGCGAAATTCCGCCGTCCACTTCGAGAAGTGGTGATTTCGGGCCGAGAACCTCTGCCATTTTTCCTCGTTCCCTTCGCGTTTTTCTCCTCGACGTTTAATTCGGAGTTCACAAAATAACGAAGAGCTGTTTCAGTTGTACCTATGAAGTGAGCCATCAGTATCGACTCCAGAGTCTGCGGTTTTCCAAATGCGCATGCTCGCCGAAAAGACAGATGCTCCACTGACTCAGTCGCGCGTCAGCGGTTTCCAAGTAAAAAGCACGTGTTTTTGATTAATTTTGATTGCGGTTTCTTTAGATATCAAAATGTACAGTTGGGAGACTGGAGACTAATGACTTCCAAATATGGCGTCCGAGAACTGAAACGGAGAAACATTGGGTACGAGATTTCTTTATCTACAGACAAGACTTCTTATAATAGACTGTTTTCCTTTCGTGTTTATTTATTTATAACAACTTTATTATACATCCTTGAATCAAGTTTACTCCCACAAACATCTTGGGGTCACTTTATCATCTGATTTGTCTTGGAAATCCCACTCGTATTCACGAAGAGTTTGATACCTTTGTTGAGTCTCCTCGACTTAGTCTCTCTCCGTCCAAAAACACACAGGTAACCCACGCGGCAAAAACCCTTAACGACGTACTAAAATTGCAAGTTAACGGATTAAGAAATACTTCTTTTCCTGACTGTCATTTTGAAGTAATGATACGAGGAATTAGTAATAGCAAAGTCTCTTGGACATAGTTGTAATAGGCCCTTTGCAGTTTACAGTCACATGCCAATATATCGCTTGAATAACGAGTGAACTGAGCCGAAGATCCCATGGGAACGGCTCTGCTGACTGGCAAACAAACTTTGAGACGGTTGATTGAAAAAGATCGATAATCAACTGGAGGTTGAAAAATAACATTTCAAACAGATTTCTTTACTGTCACTACTGATATCATGTATGTAAGATTCTTCAAATAAATAAAGTCAGATTTTTTTGCCACTCAGTACAACCACGTGATCGTAATCCTGCAAATGGCCTATTAGAGACGATGGAAAACTTCGGGATTTCCACCGTTTCTTAACACCTACAGACTGGTTTTGGTTTTGAGTGCGTCAATTCAACGCCAAAACCGGCGACGTTTGCGAAACTCAGTAGCATGGCAGTCCAGCGAAAACGCTGACAAGACTGGACAGCCTGGTCTATGACACAAGCATGCAGAACTTGTGTCGTTTGAAAACGGGCCGACGAAGGCATAAGCGCAAGCATAGGAAAATGGAAAGACTTTAATCCTTGCGCTTATGCCTACGTCAGTCCTGTTTTCACAGTGACATAAGGTCTCATGTGCTTGCGCTTATGCTTGTGTCAGGCCCGTTTTCACAGTGACATAAGGCCTCTTGTGCTTATGCTTGCGCCAGGCCCGTTTTCACAGTGACATAAGGTCTCTTGTGCTTGCGCTTATGCTTGCGCCAGGCCCGTTTTCACAGTGACATAAGGTCTCATGTGCTTGCGCTTATGCTTGTGTCAGGCCCGTTTTCACAGTGACATAAGGCGTCTTGTACTTGTGCTTATGCTTGCGTCAGGTCCGTTTTCACAGTGACATAAGACCTCTTGTGATTGCGCTTATGCTTGCGTCGCTAAAGAGTAAAACTCCCTTATGGGCGAGGTACGTTGCACTCGATACCGCAGTAACCAACGTCTGACATTTCTCGTTTTAGAGATAAGATGTCAAAGCAATATCCAACATCCTCGCGACCAGTAATCCTGTCGCTGAAAAAATGCATAAAATTATACAATACGAGGTAAGAAAAATGTTGTCTATTTGAAATGTTAATTAATGTAATTATTATTTGTATTATTATTATTATTAATGTCTATTTACGTATGCTATTCTTACATTAAGCTGTCTCTACAGGAGCAAGGATGGCATAGTTGATTAGTGCGCGACCTACTAAGCCTTCTAAGTGAGATGTGCCCGGTTCGATTCTTCATGACCTCACATCCTTGTTTCGACTTCCCTCTAATCCGTGTAGCTCAGTATAGCATTAAATACCCTTAGAAAGGAGCACTGATGGAGGGAGGGGGTAAAAGGGCGCACCGTCCGCCCCCTGGAAGACCACTTCCCCCTGTATTAGCGGACACCTAGTCCATTAAGCGGAATACCCTGTATTAAGCGGACACCTAGTCCATTAAGCGGAATACCCTGTATTAAGCGGACACTTAGTCCATTAAGCGGAATACCCTGTATTAAGCGGACACCTAGTCCATTAAGCGGAATACCCTGTATTAAGCGGACACCTAGTCCATTAAGCGGAATACCCTGTATTAAGCGGACACCTAGTCCATTAAGCGGAATACCCTGTATAAGCGGACACCCTCCATTAAGGTGGTTCCAGCATAATGAATGACCGGTTTGCCGTATTTTTTAACTCGCTCGCTCCGCGTCAATGTTGCTTGGATTTTATTGTGCTTAACACAAATACTAATTCAACTATTCGGCTTTTGGTCGGTGTATTCAAAATTATCATTGTAAGCCGTGTTTGTGAATGCCAGCTGATATTCAAACGACACTATTTTCACTAATACTGCTGCGAAGCGTTATTCCCTCGTACGATTTTTTTTAAACTTCGTGAACGACCTTTTAAGGTCCATAGTGATGTTCTGACGAGGTAAGAAGGAAATTGATCGAGCCGAAATCACCAATTCATATTTTTGTTATCAATATTTGGACCTGTCGGTTGTTACGTGATTTCGACTCGAACAATTTTTTTCTTACCTCGCCAGAACATTACTAGGGACCTTAAAAGGCCGTTCACGAAGTCTAAAAAAAATCGTACGAGGGAATAACGCTTGGCAGCAGTTTTAGTGAAAATAGTGTCGTTTGAATATCAGCTGGCATTCACAAACACGGCTTACAATGATAATTTTGAATACACCGACCAAAAGCCGAATAGTTGAATTAGTATTTGTGTTAAGCACAATAAAAACAACATTGACGCGGAGCGAGCGAGTTAAAAAATACGGTATTAAGCAGACACGCTGTATTAAAAGGACACTATCCTATCATCATCCCCGAGTATGTTCGCTTCTATAATACAGGTTTTACTATATTTATAATCGCAATATCTACAACTTGTACACCGAGACGATGTGAGCACTCAGTGGCAAGCCTAAGAAGCATAGGTAGTGTGAAAATGTCCTCACGCTACCACAATAATTTAAAAAGATGTTTAACCTTACTTCGGATCCATTCTCGTAGTCAAGTAACTGCCGGCGCAACTGCCGGGGGGGGGGGGGGGGGGGGGGGGGGGGGGGGGGGGGGGGGGGGTCATGCCACGATTCAGTTTTGTCCAGTCAATTATGTTTCACAGAGCATAACAGCGGTAAATCACAGTTGGTCAAAAGGGACGATCACGCATCACGTTGAAACATAAATTCACGCATCACGCTCGAATTTTTATGAATTTCACGCTCCATTCTTTGGTCAAATCACGCGAAACCCCTTTGCTACCCTGTTACGTCGCTCGGTGTAAATTAAGCTAAGCCACAATACGTTGTGAATAGAGACGAGCTGAGCCATGCAGGGATGTCCGCAACCACCAACAGCTTTGTGTACGCCGTCATACTGTATATCACAGTAAACCAAGCCACATTTGCGCAACTGATAATATATCTGTACAAAAAATTCTACAGTGGCTGGCTAGATGTCAAACTAGTGCGTTGGTGTATATAGCAATTAAGAAAAGAGTGTCGAATGAGATATGCTTTAAAGATGAGCACAGAGTTCTTTATACCAAAGCTTTATGCCATTCGTTAAAAGACACAATTACTTTTGGTTGATCGGTCGGAGAAAGCTGAATTCCGACACCTTTTGATATAGTCATTATACGCCGTCTCGTACTCTACTGATTTAGTAATGACGGTTACTCACCGGAGAAAACTTATCTGTTGTCATGTTTAATTGTTTGATTCTCAACTGAAATTACTTTCATGTCAACAGTGATGGACATTTAAGCTTTAAACCAAGCTAAAAGTGACAACCTTGGCTCCGGGATGACGGCCGTCTTCCAGAGAGCATTAAAGACAAAATTCCTCGACTCTGTCAGTTTGATTGGCATTAATCGCAGTCAAGTTCTTGACTCTTTTTCCTCTAAAAGTAATATTTATCGTTCGATTTAACTTACTTCTGTAGTAAACCTCTACGCTCGTGGCTTGTTTACGGTATATTTTCTCCCGTTAAGCTTTGTTTTTCTTCTCCACAGTGAGAAAATCCTCACCTGTTTCAGTTGCGTAGCGCCATGTTGCTTGGATTTTGACATTAATTAATTTGTCGCTATTTAATTGATTTTTTTTGTCCGCATTTAGTCCACCTAATTAGTCAACTCGGTATTAATAAATTGACTGAGCAAAAGATTAAATACTGTCAGCTAGCACAAACTGAACGAGTTCTATTCTCATCTAGAATGAAACTTCAAGTTTGGAACTGTTCTGGACTACAAGAGGTATGAAGGTATATCACCTATTTAAAACTAATGTTTGTGTTTTTTTTTTGTTTTTTTTTGCGAGATCGCTCAGGCCGCCGTGTAGATTGGTGAGAAAAATAGCATCTTTTTGGTGATTACGGTTTACGTTATACCCATCAAAAGGTTTTGAATGAGATTCGCGATCTATGTTTGTCTGTGCCTACCAACAAATATGGCCGTTAATAATATAAATAGTAATGATAAATATCATTTAAATAGCGCCTAGAATTGAGATATTGGATCTCTTATTCTTTCAGAAATGCTGTACATGAACGTACAAGTTCACACAAGCAATCGAGCGGCCTTTATCAAATCAGAACATCCCATAATCGCTTTTAAGCTGAACGTGTTATGTCGAATAGGTTCGAGGCTGCACTCCAATAAAGGTAATGTCAACATGTTCTAAAGTTAACTAGTACAAGAGCGAGATGCGTTAGAATTCAACGTTACTTTTGAAATACTGCGCTTATGAAAAGAGAGCGCACATATATAGTTAAATTAAACATACTTTGGGGGGAAATGAACATAAAACATGAGTCGTATAGTGTGTCTAATACGAACCCGCTTTTTCGTTGAAGATTTGGGGGACAAATGGCGGCTAAACATCGAATTTCTCGATTGTAAAAGTGGCGGGAAAATGAACATAAAACATGAGTCGTATAGTGTGCCTAAAACGAACCCGCTTTTTCGTTGAAGATTTTCGGTGGGAAAATGGCGCCCAAAACGTACATGTTTTAAAGAAGTGTTTATCATATTTACAATAACACAAATATGCCGAATATAATTAAACATCTCTTTGTCATTTTTATTATCCAAATATCGTCAAACACCGAGGAACTTTATCATAATAATAACCATTCTTAAACTGATACAAACACATTTCGCAAACCTCAATGCGTTTGCAATATTATCTTTAACGCATGCGCTGTGACGTTCCGCCTTGAGGATACTCCCACAAGCTGTATATGGATGGGTTTTGAAGTTATCATCTCTACAGTCATAGCGTACCAATTCCCTGATGCTCTAAATGCGTTTAATGACTTGTTATATATTAACACATCGGAAGCTTTGCCATATCTAGTAAGGATGTTATGATAACACATGTCAGTAATGGATAAACCTTGCTGTGTTTAGTCTGAAATGAGTCAGCTAACATTACCTGTCTGAGATGGATTTAGATCCCAATGAATAATCATTCTAGACCAAATCAAGTAAAACAACACGTAAATTGCTGTCAAGATGGCTGCCATGAGATGAACCTCGCTTTCATGGCAAGGCTTGGCTACCTTATATGGCTACCAAGATGGCTGCCACGAAAGCAAACGCGCTTTCTTACAAAGGCTTGGTTACTTTTCAAGATGGCTGCCACGAAAGCAAACGCGCTTTATTAACGCGCTTTCTTAAAAAGGCTTGGTTACCTTTCAAGATGGCTGCCACGAAAGCAAAAGCGCTTTCTTACAAAGGCTTGGTTACAAAGGCTTGGTTACCTTTCAAGTTGCCTGCCCAAAAACTACTTCTAGAAATTTCTGGTTTATAGCTCTTCCCTTTAGTACAACTTGATAAGTGAGGCAGCCATATCTATCTACATCTACATCTTGATTAACAAGTATAAACACTGTGATAAATGCTACGTAACATGGCCGTCGTGCCATTGAATGTTGAACAGAATAAACAAGCAAAAGAAAAGCACGATTTTATAAAAGTCTGCCTTTTTAGACTATATCAATGTGCTACACGTCATATTCACAAGATCAGTGGTTGATAAGTGTATACAGTCAATCTGTATGCGGACACACGTCTAAACCGGACACCGCTTTCTAAGATGGACATCTTTGTCTGGTCCCTGCTGCACTGTTTTACTGTAAATTCGCTCTCTAAGATTGACACCTCTCTAAGATGGACACCTCTCTAAGATGGACACCTCTCTAAGATGGATACCTCTCTAAGATGGACGCCTCTCTAAGATGGACACCTCTCTAAGATGGACACCTCTCTAAGATGGACACCTCTCTAAGATGGACACCTCTCTAAGATGGACACCTCTCTAAGATGGACACCTCTCTAAGATGGACACCTCTCTAAGATGGACACCTCTCTAAGATGGACACCTCTCTAAGATGGACACCTCTCTAAGATGGACACCTCTCTAAGATGGACACCTCTCTAAGATGGACACCTCTCTAAGATGGACACCTCTCTAAGATGGATACCTCTCTAAGATGGACACCTCTCTAAGATGGACACCTCTCTAAGATGGACACCTCTCTAAGATGGACACCTCTCTAAGATGGACACCTCTCTAAGATGGACACCTCTCTAAGATGGATACCTCTCTAAGATGGACACCTCTCTAAGATGGACACCTCTCTAAGATGGACACCTCTCTAAGATGGACACCTCTCTAAGATGGACACCTTTCTAAGATGGATACCTCTCTAAGATGGACACCTCTCTAAGATTGGACACCTCTCTAAGATGGACAAGATGGACACCTCTCTAAGATGGACACCTCTCTAAGATGGATACCTCTCTAAGATGGACACCTTTGTCTGGTCCCTGCTGCACTGTTTTACTGTAAATTCGCTCTCTCTAAGATGGACACCTCTCTAAAATTGACACCTCTCTAAGATGGACACCTCTCTAAGATGGACACCTCTCTAAGATGGACACCTCTCTAAGATGGACACCTCTCTAAGATGGACACCTCTCTAAGATGGACACCTCTCTAAGATGGACACCTCTCTAAGATGGACACCTCTCTAAGATGGATACCTCTCTAAGATGGACACCTTTGTCTGGTCCCTGCTGCACTGTTTTACTGTAAATTCGCTCTCTCTAAGATGGACACCTCTCTAAAATTGACACCTCTCTAAGATGGACACCTCTCTAAGATGGACACCTCTAAGATGGACACCTCTCTAAGATGGACACCTCTCTAAGATGGATACCTCTCTAAGTTGGACACCTCTCTAAGATGGACACCTCTCTAAGATGGACACCTCTCTAAGATGGACACCTCTCTAAGATGGACACCTCTCTAAGATGGACACCTTTCTAAGATGGATACCTCTCTAAGATGGACACCTCTCTAAGAAGGACACCTCTCTAAGATGGACACCTCTCTAAGATGGACACCTCTCTAAGATGGACACCTCTCTAAGATGGACACCTCTCTAAGATGGACACCTCTCTAAGAAGGACACCTCTCTAAGATGGACACCTCTCTAAGAAGGACACCTCTCTAAGATGGACACCTCTCTAAGATGGATACCTCTCTAAGATGGACACCTCTCTAAGATGGATACCTCTCTAAGATGGACGCCTCTCTAAGATGGACACCTCTCTAAGATGGACACCTCTCTAAGATGGACACCTCTCTAAGATGGACACCTCTCTAAGATGGACACCTCTCTAAGATGGACACCTCTCTAAGATGGACACCTCTCTAAGATGGACACCTCTCTAAGATGGACACCTCTCTAAGATGGACACCTCTCTAAGATGGACACCTCTCTAAGATGGATACCTCTCTAAGATGGACACCTCTCTAAGATGGACACCTCTCTAAGATGGACACCTCTCTAAGATGGACACCTCTCTAAGATGGACACCTCTCTAAGATGGACACCTCTCTAAGATGGATACCTCTCTAAGATGGACACCTCTCTAAGATGGACACCTCTCTAAGATGGACACCTCTCTAAGATGGACACCTCTCTAAGATGGACACCTTTCTAAGATGGATACCTCTCTAAGATGGACACCTCTCTAAGATGGACACCTCTCTAAAATTGACACCTCTCTAAGATGGACACCTCTCTAAGATGGATACCTCTCTAAGATGGACACCTTTGTCTGGTCCCTGCTGCACTGTTTTACTGTAAATTCGCTCTCTCTAAGATGGACACCTCTCTAAAATTGACACCTCTCTAAGATGGACACCTCTCTAATGATGGACACCTCTCTAAGATGGACACCTCTCTAAGATGGACACCTCTCTAAGATGGACACCTCTCTAAGATGGACACCTCTCTAAGATGGATACCTCTCTAAGATGGACACCTTTGTCTGGTCCCTGCTGCACTGTTTTACTGTAAATTCGCTCTCTCTAAGATGGACACCTCTCTAAAATTGACACCTCTCTAAGATGGACACCTCTCTAAGATGGACACCTCTAAGATGGACACCTCTCTAAGATGGACACCTCTCTAAGATGGATACCTCTCTAAGTTGGACACCTCTCTAAGATGGACACCTCTCTAAGATGGACACCTCTCTAAGATGGACACCTCTCTAAGATGGACACCTCTCTAAGATGGATACCTCTCTAAGATGGACACCTCTCTAAGAAGGACACCTCTCTAAGATGGACACCTCTCTAAGATGGACACCTCTCTAAGATGGACACCTCTCTAAGATGGACACCTCTCTAAGATGGACACCTCTCTAAGAAGGACACCTCTCTAAAGATGGACACCTCTCTAAGAAGGACACCTCTCTAAGATGGACACCTCTCTAAGATGGATACCTCTCTAAGATGGACACCTCTCTAAGATGGACACCTCTCTAAGATGGACACCTCTCTAAGATGGACACCTCTCTAAGATGGACAACTCTCTAAGATGGATACCTCTCTAAGATGGACACCTTTGTCTGGTCCCTGCTGCACTGTTTTACTGTAAATTCGCTCTCTCTAAGATGGACACCTCTCTAAAATTGACACCTCTCTAAGATGGATACCTCTCTAAGATGGACACCTCTCTAAGATGGATACCTCTCTAAGTTGGACACTTTTGTCTGATCTCTGCTGCATTGTTTTACTGTAAAGAGAGTTGACGATAGTTTCTTAGGTTCTTCCTTGTTTTTTGCGTATTTTTTCTCTCTTTCTTTCTCAGCTTTGTGTCTTTCCTGATTCAGTTTCCAATACATCGTATCTTCTTTTACTAAAGTAAACAAGTTTTCCAAAACAGCCTGACTATTGCCGCCATATTGACACAACATATACTGATTTGTGGATTTCTGCATGGTCTTCTGTGATCAGATATTTCGGGATTAGGAAAAAATGAAGAAAACCGAATGTTTATCAGTAAATTTTTCACCGATATCTGTGTCTTATGTGAAGTTAGACGAGTTAAAAGCCTTTCCTGGACGACAACATGTATTTTTACGACAGGAAACATTGTTGTTAATATACCAACAAACATGGGGGAAAAAACAGTGTTTGCCAAACTTTCTCATTTCCAGGTCAACAAGCAAAAAATAACGAAATGAAACGGTCCAGGAAATCTCGAAAATGGTATCAATGCCTTACGATGAACGGCTGTTATTTTTCTTTGTATTATTTTTGCGGTTATTTTGCGGTTATTTTTTGTGTTTTTATCGTGAAAAAGAGAGCACTTTTTGTAACCGTTGAGACGTGATTCGTATATAGCATTTCAACGTGTTTACAAAATAGCGGTTGTGTTAATTAAACTAGGTTGTAGAGTGTACTCGTGCAAATCAAACCGCTTATCCAGTATGACGCAATGGCGCAGGAAACATGGCTGTACCGAAATACTCACTAATTAACCAAACCTCTTCACGAATGCAAATTACTCGGTAGATGTCACATACGAGTCAAAATCAACGAAATTAATTCTCAGATAAGTCAGGAAATAGCTTGTGAATGGCAAACAATACTAGGGATATTAAAGCTGGGAGTTTGAACTGACGTTGAACTTCTACTCTCAGCCACAATACAAGACAGTTACTCGCTCTGTGTTTGCAGTTAGCTTCAAGAGCAAAACGCGGAGGTAGCAGCAACGTAAAGCTCTCTAGACACGGTAAGCGTACATATACCCAAGTCTTAAGGCCATACGACAACAGAATGTGAATATTTCACGTGAGAACTTTAATGAAGATGTTATTAATTATAGCTGAAAGCATTCGCGGTTGTCAGGAGAAAGAGGTCTAAGAGGAGGGTTAGAAAAGAAGGTTTGAATGACCACAGATCTTCAGTGGCCGAGGGAGGGCTTTCTTCGTTTTGTTCCCCCTTTCTCATCTAGAAATAGTTGCCAAAAGATTTTTTCAATAAGAAACGCTTATTTGATTGTTTTAAACCTGTTTCGCGCTTTAGAAAATTCAGTTGAAAGTTCATCGGTTGTTATTTGTTCAGTTCGCCAGTGTGAAGAAATGGTGTGGGTGTGATCGAGATTCATTTGTCGCAGTTTTACCAAAACTTCCCCTTTGGCGAAAGCGGTTTTGTCATAGCCATCAGGAATAACGTTTTGCCATCACTTGATGTGATTATTCCGAGTGCGGAGACGTTTCTTCGTGCAAAAGGACGTTTCACAAACAAATGCATGGAAGACAGGACTGTCAAGAAGAGTAATTACATATTTTTCTTGTACATTTAAAAATAAATATATTTTAACAAAAAAGTTGTTGTAAACGCAATTATCAATGAAAATTAACGCTCAAAAACAGCTTCTTCTAGCCGTCCAAGTCCAAGCATTTTTGTGAGCGATAGATAACGAGAAATACAAACCACCATCTTTACACAAGTGTTGATTTTACACTGCAAACAATAATGTATTTGTCAGCCACATTTAAGCTTACAATTGAAATCCAAAAGAATATATGAAAATTCGAAAAAATCGCCGTATTCCAAACAAAACTGCATTTTTGTCAAAGAAGCCAGAGCTACTGACGACAGCCGGGGCAATTCGTGCTGAACAGACCGATTACGAACAACTCATGGCGCGAAAGATGTCTTAGAAACTACTCTTGAACAAGTTAAGAAGCAATAGCTTATTCAGCGTTAATCCCAAAACCGTTCTTACTTGTGTGGTTTTACAGCCGGCTTGTTTATTAACTGCTGGAATTTTTTATTACTCTCCTACCCCAATAGTAGACGTCAATAATTAAGTCTAGAAAGAAAGGCAGCTTTGTCGGTAGACGAGGAGAATTTGAATATGTAAGGCCGTAAATGAGTGTTTGCCTTTCTCAGTTGCATCCTCAAAAAATGCCAATTTTCAACGGATCTTTTTCGTTTCACGGTAAGTCTGTCCATTTTGAAGTATTTGTGACAAATGTAGAACAATCTCTGGAGTAGTTTAGGCGACACAGAACCGATGAAATTCCCCGGCGAGCTTCAGTTGTTGACTCAGATCGGTTTATTGTTCTGTGGTTATGGAATGGCTTAAGAGGATTTGCTCAATTTTATTGTTGTCCAGCAGATCGTGAATTCATTAAGCCAAGGAACCGACTCTGGTAACTATTTCATCAGCTAGTAAGCCGGTCGCATTTTGTCTTCAAGCTTTTGATCGACACTCTCTCGTTCAACACTTCGCTTAGACGGTCGGGTTTGTTACTGGTCCAACGCCAATTGGGAATGAATTTCAATTGGTCTAAATGAAAAATTGAATTTGACAAGCAAAAACCTAGCAATCATATTCTGACCAAACTCTATCGAGGGACACAAAAAGTCCTCTTAACATTAGTCCGTTAAGTGGCAGAAAGCGATTGTCACAGTTCATCAGGTGCGACACTTTGAAAACACTTAAATTAAAAAGATCATAGACTTTTTTAATCACGGTTGAAACTGAAGTTAAGGCGCGGCGTGTTCACAATTTGACCGCCTTTTGTTTCGCGCCAAAATAGTCTTTTGGATATCACATGACTTTGAGCTTTTATCTGATAATTCTGATTGGCTGATCGTACAATGTTTTGCCGCCAATTAGGGAACGCGAACGTTCACGATATTTCCCGCCTTTTTTCTTTAGGAGCTTTGTCATCTGTGATCGTACAATGTTTTGCCGCCAATTAGGGAACGCGCGCGTTCACGAATTTCCCGCCTTTTTTCGCACCAAAAATAGTATTTTTGATATCACGTGAGCTTTGTTATCTGATTGGCTGTTCGCGTGGATTACATTTTCAGCATGGAAAAGACTGTAATTAGATTAGAGCTTGATACAAACATCAGTTAGATAAACAGATAATCATTGTAAAGTGAAAGTTTTAAAAGCGAAGCATATCAACATTCAAACATGAAAACACATTTTACAATTTCTCCTCTGATAGCATTACATATAGGCGACGTGTGAAATTAGTTTACTGAGTAAGTGAAACTACTGAAAGTATACCTAACAGCCAAGGATTCACTTAATTACCAAGAACATTTGGGGGTGAATATTTTTTGGATTGCCAAAACATGAGATATCAGCTTGTACGGATGTAATTAAGGTAGTTTTAGCCTTTTAGCGGCATCATCACCTCGCGACAACTTCAACAACGCCTAGACTCAGTCTACGAACCAAACAATTTCACTGAATCTGAGAAAATCCTCTCTTCTCAAGGATTACCGAGGATTTCTGCAATCAGTGTCTCAATTTTAAACTGTCAACGTCTGTATTTGTAAGGGTTCAGTTGTTGTTTTTTTATCTCAATTTGATGAAAACATGTGGGAATTTAGCCATAAGGGGCCAAACTTGTATAATTAACCGTTGCTAACTTTAGAATTTCGCGGATGAGTACAGTCTTACTGTCGTCGCGTGGTTCAATGTTTATTCAGTTCAGTTCTGTTGATGAGATCTCTGGCCCAGAAAGTCGTGTCGGAACTCAAACACCGAAGTAATTGAAGAAATCATACGAGTGTTTTCATTACCTAGAATTTCATGAATTTTCTGTCTGGCATCAATTTTCTGTTTTTGTTTTTTGTTTTTGTGGTGTACAATTACTTTTTGTCTTTCACATTTTTCTTCATTTCATTTGCTATTTCATTTAGTGCCTGCTAATTATGCTTGAGATGCATGGAATTTCACATTAGCAGCGTTATCTTTTAATGATTTCAATTTCGCCGAGCAGCGATAGACCGAATGACAGAAAGATAAGTCAGTAAATGAATATTCACAAGATAGCATTCACGTCGGGTTATCTCTAAAGCAAATAAAACCAAAAATGCTGTGATGTGCTCAAAGGTTAAGCAAGACCTCTTCACTCCCCCAACACTTCAAGTTTCAGCTCTGACGAGGCAAGAGCTCTGGCTGTCGTACTAATCAGGTAAGTACTTCCCGTTTTGCGCACTTTTTCAACAAACTAACACCACTAGAACTTGCAGTAAATCACTGCTTTTTAAACTGTGCGTTTTTCACTCGTAAGTCTTCCACGTTTTCAAGAAATATGTCGTTGCATTTTTTCGTCTTGAATCCTTGAATCGCCACTGAAAGATTTGATTATTACTACTGATGTATATCTCGTGATGTCGCCTAAAGTTGTCGCGTATCTTTTCAGTCCACACGGACTTCGTATTATAGCGCAAATTCGGCGAGTAAACCAAGCTTATGATAAATACTGATGTCTTTTTTTCGGTGTATTTTCTCCAGTTTGTGTGTTAACTAGCCGAGAGCTTGATCAAAGTATATAAAGTGCTACTTAAGCGTTGTGACAGTGTTTGACAATTGGCAGGATAGAAAAGAAGGCGTTTTTGCTAGCTCTATATATTAACATCACGCAGAAAACTTAGATTAATGATTAGTATAGCGTATGGCCTATATCTTTATCAGTCATATCGCCGATAACGTGCTGCAAGAAGCTGAAACATGGAGACTCGTACTTCTTCGCTAAACTTTACCTTTCACAGCTCAGCTCTGTGCAAAGTGTACGCTTGAACAAGTGAAAAGATGTGTTGTTATCTTTGTCAAAATGTCACGGGGGGGAAAACAAAGGCTGTAGGTTCAGTTTCCAGCTTTATTTGTCACTAATTATGCTTCTTCTCTCAGTTCTATTGCACACTGAAAAATCTGAAAAACGTTTACTCGCTCACAACATGCTGAAACCTCCAAAAGGCCACCCTGTTTCTATATTAGTTTTCTTTATTGCAAAATATTTCACAATCACCACAACACGAAGGTCACCGTCAAATCCCGACTCTAATTTCCACTGCGCTATCCTGTCTATTTCTCCACTAATAATCCCTATATTCTCTTGCAAAGCGTTCTGTTTGGCTTTAGTATTATCGCGCATTGGATATTTAGATTTCTATGGCTGGGTCTCAATTACGGCGTCACCTAAACAATTATTTTCAGATTTCCTATTTGTTCCCTATAAAAAAACCTCTTTTTATCTTGTTCGTCGATGCCTTTGTCGGTGCTTCTTCTTCGCTGTTCTCGCCGCTTATTACCGCTGTTGCTGCAAATTCACCGTAACAATGTTGATCTGAGTTACTTTACCGATGTTCAAATGAATCGAGCGGTTTTAGTAATGCCAAAAAAACCTATTTTTGTAAGTTGAAATGGTATGTTTATTTGAGGGTTATTTCTAGCGAAGGACAAACGGTTCCTTGATAATCGGCGGGCTATTAATATAACACCTCTTCTTAATCCAAGTCTCGATAAATGATAAGGAAAAATGAAGGTTACTTTCCGGAATCGGCCAACAAAAGAGAAACTGCTAAGCGCCACTAAAAAAGGGTTTAGACGTGCGCTGTAGTTAATGTATTTCTGTTTGAGGTGAATGATTTCCCCGATTTCCGACTGAACCATCTGTGGTAAAAGTGTAGCTAAAAGAGGAGCAAGTACAGGACTGAACGCGCGACTGTGGATCTGACTACCAGCTAAGGTTAAACATCCAATGCATCCGATGAATCCCAAGATAACGAAGCTCTAACTTCACCTATGAAGCCTTCTACTTTGTGTATCTATGGGATAATCTGGAGTGCGAGGAAACACTAAGGGAGAAAACACTCAGCACGGAATACTGTCGCCGCCAGTGATTAATGTGACAACATTTGGGCGTTTTGTAGCTTTGTATAAACAAAAAATGTTTTGAAACATTTAGGAATTTATTTAGTCAAGTTTTGTCGTCATTTCTTTGACATTTCGACCATTAGGAATGGCTAGAGTTTGTTTATGGAGTATTCTTAGGTCTACATGGTCTTCCTCGTGTAGATGAGATAGTGCGGGTGAAGTCGGTGCTGCCAAAATAAACTATCGATTAACGAGGGGCTGAAACGGATGGGAAATGAGAGTTGAAAATGTGGATGAGAGAGCGAAGAGTGCGGACTGCAAGAATAAACAACAACATTATCGTTTTAATCCGTACGCGATACCACTTTAAGAAAACAAGTTCAGCAGCTGCATCTCCAACACCTTTGAGGAAAACACTTACAACATGAACATTAATCACTGGCAACACAATCATCACTATCATTCGCCATCATCATCAATCATTTTTATCATCATCATCATTTTTTATAACAACAATTACAATATAGAATCACATCCTGACCTTACCTAAAAACTACGAAAGAACAGCTAGACGTCTTACTACTCCAGAACAGAAATAGCACGCCTTTCCCACTTTTATAGTTTTTTTCTGCAACTGAAATTCATTGGTCTTCATCGCCTTTTTTCTCTAGACAATCCTCTTCAAAGGTAACAGGAGAGAATATAAGACCCACACTTGTACTCTGGTTTCCGCCAGAGAACTGACTTAAAGGACGAATATCCTCAATACTAAGTGAGTTCGATTGGAGAAAATAAACATTGCATCTACTTTCAAAGCCATTTTATCGCAAGTTTACAATGAAATGTTCTCAGTGTTCTTGTATCCTGACATTTCTGCACCTTTTTTTCTCTCTCTCTCCTTTTTAAACTCCCGAAATAGATTCCGTGTTGACTGTAGAAGTTCGTGTCCTATGTCGTATTAAAACAACTTGTCAATCAAACAGTCATTTGCATTTCCTGAACGCTTACTTGGAATTCACGGGAAATACAGGACGGTGCACGTCATCAATTCAACACTTTTACTTCGAGCACGCAACGGTTAGCTTGTAGTTCAGGAATAGACGCCTGGGAGTTCTGTTGTGAAAGTGGAACCCGCTGATTTACGTTATATTATCTCAGTAAGTTCTATTCAATCTTCTTTTATTTAGTTTGATGAGGTATTTGTTGCGATGGCTGTTTTTGAATATTTCTCTTCTGTTTTTTTGTTTGTTTATTTCTTTCTCTCTTTTGTTTTTCTCTCTTGTCTTTCTTTCATACTATTATGCATTACTCTCCCTTTCCTTGATTCCTTATTATATTTCCTTATCATTCATTCTTCCACTTTAGTCACACAACCCTACTTTCATTTTTCTTTTTCCTTCGACATTTTCGTCCATCATAAATTATCTGTTTCTATATTTCCATTCTTCGCGTTCAGTCCCTATGCACAAATTCTATCTTCAACGATGGAATTACCTAAATTAACTCGAACGAAGTAATTGTCACTAGTCGCTGCAAGTGTCGGAACTGCGCGCCCACTGAATTCCTTAAAGTAATTCCAACCATCATTACTGGAAGCTGCACGATGTATTAATTAACTACACAGAGACACAAAGCCTTAACTTAATGATTTAATATAGACCTTCTCGTTGTTCTGTCGGACTCGATGCAAATCAACAATTAGAGGAATAAAGGTTGTGGTGTGTTGGATGGTCGTTCGTTAATGCATTGCAATTACTGTTAAATGTTTGCGGCTGTGTGAGTTGTCATCTCTGACATTGGCTTTTAAAGAAGAGCAAATTGCTAATTTGTGGTTCGCTAGTGTATAGTACTTTATTCTCTTAAACGAGGTCATCTCAGCTGCGTATTCAGTTGCGCGCAATAGCAACATTTTGTATAGAGTAGAGTGTTGTAGTATATATTTCCACTTAGAGCAGATTTCGTATGACTGTGAAAAACTTACAGCACGATCGAACATGCGCCAAATCCGGTGTCCGCTAACAGAGGTATTTTTTACAGTAAATATGAGCGAGAAATTTCGGGACCTAGGCCACTGGTCGGTCAAGTACATGCAAGTTTCACTGTCAGATTTTGTGTACATTCGATCTATCTATTAAGTACGTACTATGACGTATCCTGCCTCACAGCGGCGTGACCCTAGAGCACCATGGGAGTCACTCCAAAGTCTTTCTACTGGAATTCCCTGATTTTTCACACAAAAATTCAGCCAACTCATTTTGAATGTCACTTGAATTTGCTTCACCGCAATGTTCTTGTTTAGTACAAGACGTTCATGAAGAATATGGCTGCAAATAGAAACTCCCATAATCCTTCAGGATCGCTCCTTTCAGGTGACTAACGTATTGAATAGACCTCTTTAGTTTGCGTCCATGTTCTCCCATCTCAAACTACAGCGTATTTATGCGCTCTTTTTTTGTCTATCTCTATGTAAATTTAATATATAGTTCACTTTGCTGTCTATCTGCTGTTACTCATACTTGACACTTTCTATGGGTTGCAGGATCCTTTATATTTAAAACCCTTCAATATATAGTACACTTTGCTGTCTATCTGCTGTTGTACATACTTGACACTTTCTATGGGTTGCAGGACCCTTTATATTAACCCTTCGGGTTGTTCTCCTGCAACCTTCCACTATTTATTCAGATTATGTACTTGTGATTTAAAACACTGTGGACCCTTTGAACCTATGACCATCCTCTTGAGTTCTTTTGTTTCTAGTTAACGTACGTGAACAATTGCACTGACATGGAAATACTTTGAACGCAGAATGTTATTCCCAAGAGATGTGAAATGGGAGCACATTGAGCCAAGAGGTCTATTGATATACGTCAGTATTGTTGGATTGACATCACCTCTAACCAAATACTGTCCGTGACTTGGTCATATTAAGTTTTATTCTCCACTTCTGCTTGTACGAGACTTCCAAGTACTTCCAAGTACTGGGTGTAGTTTTCACTAGTGTTGAAGCTGTTCATCCAACAACCTCTTTCTACGATATAATAGCGCTTTATTTCATCAGCAAATCGATCTCTGGTTGGCACGTTTTAATGCTAATGTTATTAAAATAACAATGGCTTATATCACATGAATCATCGATATAGGTTGTTACAATAAATGATATACTTATACGATTGCACAACTGTTAATTGTTATTATTATATAAGTTATATAGCTAATTGCATAATCGTTGTCGGGTTGAAAATCATGAAAGCTATGACCAAAAGGAATTCTGGGAAATTAAAACTCTCAAATAACACCGTCAAATCATCGACCTTTTTATCCAGACTTGTAGGATCTTAGTTAAATAGCTCATATATCTTCAAAACTACGAGAACATTGCTGAATATATCTGTATGTAATGCGGGTCATGAACTGATTTCCCATCCATACTTGCGGTCTCTGCTTCTATGATTTATGATTTTCGACCCGACAACGATTATGCAACAAGACGCTCAATGAGCGTACACTCGGGCTTATGACAAGGACAATGTCAGTTGCGTGAGGAGAGACCTGACAATGACTGACAGTTGCGTGACGAGGGAGACTATGTATGTACATGTATGTGTCGAGTTCATTTGATTTGCCTTTGACTTTGAGTTCATTTGATTACCTTTTGACTTTGAGTTCAATCGATTTGATTTTGATGAGTTCGTGTAAAGGCCCGCTCTCTAGCTTCAGATCCCGAAACGTCGAGTTTGGAATCGAGTTCGAGTTCGGGTTCGAGTTACGGTTCGAACGTCGAGTAAAACAATTAAGGACATCTTCTTCAATACAATATCATTTCTCTGACGTCATGACAATCAGTGACAGTTGAGTGACGAGGGAGACTATGTGTCGGGTGAGTACGTACATGATACGTCTGGAGGTTGCATAGGTCAGATGGTTCTGATAACGCCCTCACGTTTGTTTTTGTTAAATATATTTTAAGCGAGCTTCTAGTCCTTCTACCACTTCTAGTCATTGAACGATGAACTAGAATCCTGACCTTTTAATAGCTTGAAGATCTACAGCTGCTTTCAAAACTAAGATTCAAATCTACTTGAGTCCTGTGTGTCGTTTGTTTTTTCTTATCTGCTGAGTAATCTTGAAACTCGATACGATTAAATACGTCGCATACTTTCTTCATTCTTTGACCGAACAAAACTACTACTACTACTACTACTACCGAAAAACCCATTTTATAACTCGGGCTTCCTTCGGAAGGGCCCGAGTAATTAGCTATATACCACACAAGTGAATAGTACTTTTCGTGCGCTCTGATTGGCTACTCAATCTCGGAATATCCTTGGCTATTCACCTCCCAGCAGAACAAGATGGCGTCGCTTTTCGCGAGCGTGTCTTTTTCTTCTTCAAAACAAATTTTATATATTTGGCTGGTGATTCACTTGTGTGGTATATACTAAAACAATTATCCCCCTCAGTGTCGGTGAGTAGTGGTAGATATTTACCTCACTGCTCGAAGACTCGCGACTCGGTAAATATCCACCACTACTCACCTCCACTAACGGGAATAATTGTTCAATATATTTAAAAAAGATTATTTGTCAATTGTGAACGTTTTAGCTGCAAACTACTAGTCTACAATCGAGTCGTCGAAGTACAGTTGAATCTGTTTCGCCTGTTGTATGTTTCTGCATGAAATGTACCAATAATTTACAGTATTTTAAGATATTTTTATTATTTACAGGATTATTCATAAGATATTTTGATGTTCTTTTTTTTTTCAGAACTGATTCTCTCCTGACTGAACAACGACATCAATTAAGGTAAGAAGACAAGAGTGATCATGGATTGTTGTTTCAGTATGCGACGCATGCGCAGTGGGAACCCAACAGTATTAGACATCCCAAGGGATGCACAATGAATAGGAAATGTGGATGCACACATAATTCATTACATCAGTCAGTTCAAATATAACAGGAAAGAAGCACACATAGCACTGCCCGTTGTTATTATAACAATCATCTATAAACGCTTTTTAAATCTTTCTATTTTTATTACTCCACGAAGACACTTTAATAATATAATAATGATAAGTCGGTTCTTGCATAGCGCATTTCACATTGTCTCAATGCGCTTTACAACCGATGGAGGACTTTTTCGGGCTGCATATGAAGGCGCCAGCCGAGCAGCTTACAATCATGAGGAGTTAGATTAGAATATTTTTTACGACAGTGAGACGTACTTCATTGTGGCTCTACCTACTGCACAGACAGTAGATGGTTCCTATGACGACCATCTTGCGGTGGGTCAGGAAAAAAACCCAGTAAAACCGGTTAAACCAGTAAAACCGGTTAAACCAGTAAAACCGGTTAAACCAGTAAAACCGGTTAAACCAGTAAAACCGGATAAAACCAGTAAAACCGGCTAAACCAGTAAAACCGCTTAAAATATAATTTTTTTCTCCTCGCGGAAATGATTTTTTTTCCTGATTCAAAAATATTCCATTGTTCTCGACCCCACAAGATGGTTGCCATAGGAACCCTCTCTTGTATAAACGTTGTCGGGTTGAAACTAAAAGTTAAGACCGAAAGGAATTCTGGGAAATTCTTGTACAATTAACAACATTGTTGGATTTAGCTAAACAGTTTTGGGATTTTGAAAAACACGAGAATATTTATTGCAATGTCACGTGGTTTTTGAACCTCCAGCTAATGAACCTCCCAGACACCCTTGCGCGCCTAGCTGTTCGTTCGTTCGTGCACTGCATTTATCTGATATCTGTATATTATTTTTATCAAATGTTCAATAACCTTTCTGAATATTTAGGAGTTGTTGTATTGCTGGTGTAGTTCAGTTAATCTTGAGTCAGATATCATGACAGTTCGGTGACATTGAGAAGGAAACTTGTACGTGACGTCACGTGGAAGCCATTACAGTGGCGCAGTTAATAGTGTAAATGCTCCTTACAGCACTAAGCATTTCGCGTCGCCGGCTTTGCTTCGGTCGTCATTTAACGAGAACTCGCAGACTTTCAGTGCCCGGTATCATTCAGAACGAGGAAAGGAGCAGCTTTCAAAGATAGAATTGATCGTTAACTATCACTGGTGAGAATTTCAGGTAAAAACTGCCCACAGAAATTAAGTGTATTGATAATATATCTTTCGTGTGTCACTTAGCAGTAGTTTACGGCCATCTTATGGCGGTAAATTTACCAGTTCACGCATCGTGGTTCTCCTCAACGCAAAACTATAACACTGCGACAAGTGTACAGCGAGGTTCATTGCGGAACGGTTTAGTTTGAAGGAAATACGTGACATTGTTTTCGCTGCACAAAACAAATTGTAGCTCTGCTAATCTGTAATACCTCATCGTAAGCGTCTTAATGCTGAAAGCTTCTTACGCAGTTTTCATCGAGATCAGATTTCGAACAACACTTCAGTCAACCTCGTTGACTCGTATGAATGCTATCGTTAGAGTCTGTTGTGTTGTGGGAGGGAGGGTTTTCTTCGAGTTACGAACTTCGAGTTGCGAACTTCGAGTTACGGATTTTCGAGTTACGCGCTCGGACACACCCATAATTTATAGCCAACGCCCACTTTGACATTTACGCGTAACTCGATGACAAACATCGGTGAAATCAAAATCAAGTTACGTAACTCGAAGTCAAGAAGCGAAACTTTATTTTCGAGTTACGCGTTAACTCCGTAACTCGATCCTAAAACTCGACAAACACGTTTTCGAGTTACGTACATTTTTTATTTATCAAATTTTTTTTTTTTACATTCAATCAGTTTATACTGTACCATTAATAATGTTTTTGACTGACGATTTTCATACAGAAACTGCGGATTAAGAACCTCCAGGCTGAAATTTAGCCAATTAATCATATAATATAAGAACCAGTTCAGCCTGACAACCTGTATAGTATATACCGGTATTTGTTACAGTTTACTTTATAATCTTGTAGATTGTTGTGAATAAATATCGTATAATTTAGCATGTGGATGACGTAGCAAAGGGGGGTTGTTTTGTGTTTGCAAACGTTTTTTAACCATCCGATAGTAACGGCTACCCGAAAGTAACTGCCCCTTAATTGGCCTGCTAAATTCGAAAGTAACGGGATCCGTTACTATATCGGAATTCTACGGTAGATAGATAAACATCAGATATGCATGCCGAATAGATGGATATCTAGATCTCTTACACAACATTCGTGAGTCGGCAGTGCATAGCTCAAGTATAAGTATTTCGGAGTCGTACTGCGTGTGAGTCTTAAGATTCCGTTCTATATAATTAATGCGCACTGGAAGCCGTTACAATTTATTTAATGAATACAGTAGCCTGATATATCCCATATACTATTTGTAACCTGGCCATATGCCAATGGTTATCTAGCAAGGAATCAACAATTAACTACAGCGAACCGGTTCAGCTCAACAAATCTAGGCTTAATATTTTTCATATTATATAGTGACATGAATACCAAAGCTTTAATTTAATACTACGATTCTCAGTATTATGCGAACTCAGACATTCAAACAGTCGGGCGGCTGGAACTTGGTTTTTCGCTTCTGTCAATAAAATTCAAAACTCAAACAAATTCAAAACTAAATACATTCTTCGAAAAACCAAATTACAAGCCAACTGCTTAAATGCCTGAGTTCGCATAATACTGAGAATCGCAGTAAAAGGAGTTTCGTTTTCCCACCAGTGTAGCAAATATTCCTTTCAACTGTCAATATATAAACATCTGCGTAGAAGAGGTATTAAATATTCAATGCTAAAATGTCAACTATACAAGACAAAATAGCGTATTTTCGTATATCAGCCCGTGTAAGCTACTTTGATAATAATAATATATTAATAAATAAACTAGACGCTCTTCTAGCGTGAAGTCGGGCTTCTAAATGAAATGTAACCTATTTGAACTAAATATAGATATCTTATAGTGCGATTGAAACAGTTTTTGGTTGCTCGTCGTTGCGTGATTCGAGCTCGATAGAACATGCTTTCCTTGCAATTTCAGTACTGCGAACTTTACAGTATATCAGTAAAAACGTTAATTAGCAGTCCGGCTTCACGCTACTAGAGCGTCCTGTTTCAATCTAAATTTAGATACAGACGAAAAAAGACTTATATTTCGACCCCTTGACCTCCGGTGCTTTCCCTGATTGGTTTGTGCTTTCTAATCTTTCTTGGCCAGACTTTATGTCTCCTTCGGCCGGCACAGGGCGCATGCACAGGATTTGAGGTCAACGACGACAAAGAACGCTTCTCATTTTTAGAGTCAGGGCTTCCACAGGAAGCCCGACTAAAAAGTAAAAATATGAAAGTTGCATATTTTATTGCATGCTTTCCTTGCAATTTCAGTATTTTATTTACAGTATATCAGTAAAAACGTAGTACGCAGTCCTCGAAACTAGAGCGTCCTGTTTGTCGAAATTTAGATACAGATCGAAAAAGTTACGGAGTTAACGCCCTTAACTCGAAAATAAAGATTTTCGTGCTTTCTAATCTTTCTTGGCCAGACTTTATGTCTCCTTTACGTAACAGGGCGATTTTGATTTCAACGACGACAAAGTTTGAGTCATCGACAGTTACGCGTAAAAAGTGTCAAAGTGGGAAAGTTGCATATAAATTATATGTAGTGGGTGTGTCCGAGCGCGCAGCGAAACTCGAAAATCCGTAACTCGAAGTTCGTAACTCGAAGTTCGTAACTCGAAGAAAACCCGGAGTTCGTGTTGTGGCATGCTGGTACTGTTGTAGGTGTGTTAGATGCATTGTGTTACTCTTTAACTGGCTAATTCAGTGACGTCTTCAAAATCGGGACGTCATTTCAACTTCGACTTGAGATTCCAGGGCCATGAACAATATGACATTTCCGTAAGACTATCATGAGTTACCAACTTTTTGAGTGTATTGTCAAACTACCACGGAGTACTCTACAAAACTTTCAGACTTTTGAAATTCTATATCTGGACTTTCGCAATCACGTACCTTCGACTCATGCTTCGTAAAATAGCCGGCCCATGCCATTGGCATAGTTCAACTACAATATGGCGATCGTTCCTGATGTAATCTACAAGAGCAGCGTGTGGTCAGACGGACACGTCCTGATATCTGGCCAGTAAAACCGCGTTTGCTATACACCAAACACAATCTCTATTTCTGAATCCATATTTGTATTAATTACTGCATATCAAACAAACTATTAAAAGCGTAACTTTCGACATCGATTTATTAGTGCAGTTCTCGAAAGCAACACCATACACCAAAGCTTCTCTGGGAATAAGATGGAGAGATAGCAAAACTTGGCTTATCGGTGAAAAAAAATGGAATCAAGAGATAAGTGGTGACCAATGGGGAAGGCTGATGGATTCAGTAGGTTGAGGGGGACATTTTAGTGGGTATGGAAAGGCATAGCTAACGTTTCTCATTGGAACACATGACACTACGTATTCGAGTAGATCGTATTAAACTGCATTTTATTATTTTACTTTACGAAAATGTAGCTGACGGTTTTGCCACATGTTTGCATTGAGAGTACAAACGAGCATGGGAAAATTCGCAGCACTACACTGACCAGAAACGACTAGCTTTTTTGCATATATATGTAGTACGTAACTCGAAAACGTGTTTGTCGAGTTTTAGGATCGAGTTACGGAGTTAACGCGTAACTCGAAAATAAAGTTTCGCTTCGTTGACTTCGAATTACGTAACTCGATTTTGATTTCACCGATGTTTGTCATCGAGTTACGCGTAAATGTCAAAGTGGGCGTTGGCTATAAATTATGGGTGTGTCCGAGCGCGTAACTTGAAAATCCGTAACTCGAAGTTCGTAACTCGAAGTTCGTAACTCGAAGAAAACCCTATCTCGTGTTGTGGCATGCTTGTACTGTTGTAGGTGTGTTAGATGCATTGTGTTACTCTTTAACTGGCTAATTCAGTGACTCTTCAAACGGGACGTCATTTCAACTTCGACTTGAGATTCCAGGTTCAATATAATTCCGTAACTATCAACTACCAACTTTTGCAGTGTATTTCAAACTACCACGAACTCTACAAAACTCACAACATTCTATATCTGGACTTTCGCAATCACGATTTCGACTCATGCAGTAAAATAGCCGGCGGCCTTCTCGTTAGTTCATTACAATATGGCGTCGTTTTGTAATTGTAAGAGCAGCGTGTGGTCAGACGGAACGTCAACGAAAAACCGCGTTTGCTTATGGCAAATCGTTTCTGAGAATAGACCCAAAATCAACGCTAACTTTCGACATCGATTGAGTGCAGTTCTCGAGCAAACATTCTCTGGGAATAAGATGGAGAGATAGCAAAACTTGGCTTATCTGTGAAAAAACCGGGAAGCAGAGATAAGTGGTGACTAGGAAGGCTGATGGATTTGGTTGACACACTACGGGTTGGAAAAGCATAGCTAACGTCTCTCATTGGCTTGACACGATGATTCGAGTAGATCGTATTAAAATAGCTTACTTCGAAAGTAGACGGTTTTGCATGTTTATTTAGAGTAAAGAGGATGGGAAAATTGTCAATGATCAGGACATGCTTTTTTAGATTATCTTCACTTCCGAGTTATGGTGCTATACTTTCTTTCTTTCTTTCTCTCTTTCTTTTTCTTTCTTTCTTTCTTTCTTTCTTTCTTTCTTTCTTTTTTTCTTTCTTTCTTTTTCTTTCTTTCTTTTTCTTTTCTTCTTTCTTTCTTTTTCTTTCTTTCTTTTCTTTCTTTCTTTCTTTCTTTCTTTCTTTCTTTCTTTCTTTTCTTTCTTTCTTTCTTTCTTTCTTTCTTTCTTTCTTTCTTTCTTTCTTTCTTTCTTTCTTTCTTTTTCCTTTCTTTCTTTCTTTCTTTCTTTCTTTCTTTCTTTCTTTCTTTCTTTCTTTCTTTCTTTCTTTCTTTCTTTCTTTCTTTCTTTCTTTTCTTTTCTTTCTTTCTTTCTTTCTTTCTTTCTTTCTTTCTTTCTTCTTTCTTTTTCTTTCTTTTTCTTTCTTTCTTTCTTTCTTTCTTTCTTTCTTTCTTTCTTTCTTTCTTTCTTTCTTTCTTTCTTTTCTTTCTTTCTTTTTCTTTCTTTCTTTCTTTCTTTCTTTCTTTCTTTCTTTCTTTCTTTCTTTCTTTTTTCTTTTTCTTTCTTTTTCTTTCTTTCTTCTTCTTTTTCTTTCTTTCTTTCTTTCTTTCTTTCTTTCTTTTTCTTTCTTTCTTTCTTTCTTTCTTTCTTTCTTTCTTTCTTTCTTTCTTTCTTTCTTTCTTTCTTTTTCTTTCTTCTTTCTTTCTTCTTTCTTTCTTTCTTTCTTCTTTTCTTTCTTTCTTTCTTTCTTTCTTTCTTTCTTTCTTTCTTTCTTTCTTTCCTAAGCTACTGGTGAATGAGCCCTTATCGTGTATCTCAACCAGTAGTGTAATGGATCTAGTATCTAATACCTTTTTTCTTTTCTTTCTTTCATTCTTTTTTACTTTCTCTCTTTTATCGGTTTCTTAACTTCATTATTTTTTCTGTCTTCTTCCCTTAATTCTCCCTTTCTTTCTATCTGCCACCTTTTCTTTTCTCATCTCCTTTTTCATTTCCCACTTTTCTTTTTTTTCTATTTCCTGCTTCTTTCTCCCTTTGTTATCAGGTTCCAATCTCCGTTTCGGAAGCAATATGATAACGGGAAACCATAATATATATAATGTGTTTTTTTTTTTTCGTGTTAATTTATTATTTTGATCTGAGAAATACACCAACAGTTTGATCAAAAATTCTGGGTTTTTTTTATTCAAAAAATTGAGTTTTTTATTATTTTGGCTTACCGCTGGCCTAGGTTTTCTCTCTGCTTCGAAAAGATATTCCTATTTTTAGCTGATATCACTGACCCGAGGTCCATAATTAAACTAGGCCCGGATTTAGGAAGGCGTCGTAACATATGTTATATCCTATGTATTGTTTTGAAATAATGATTGTGGTTAACAAATCAAGAAAATACGTGCAAGGCTTTGAAACAATGGGCTTTTACCTATAAAATATCACTCTTTTATCTATTCAAATGTCGATCTTTTCATGGACAAAGTACTTGGAAACAGTGGTTATCTTTAAACTTATCCATGGTCTGCCATTCAGTGATGAAGTAATTGCAAGGTTAGGCATTAATTAGCCAGGTACTGGACATCATTCAAATGATGTTATCGTTGACATAAGTGTTACTCCCATCAGTGATAATGCACATGGCCGTTTCTACAACGGCGCGCGATTGGCTCGCTCTGAGCGTGTTAGGGTGTAGTATACAAATACGGCTGCATGCTGTCATTGTTCATTATTTCGATGCTTCAACGAAGGAGAGACACTAAAGCAAACGAGGAAAATTTGAGCTCCTGATTTAGGTATTTGCGGGCGCACTTTAAACAGCGTAAGGTACGGTTTTACGTTACATTCTATCAACTATTAATGTAAAAAATGTCTTTTTCTTTAAAGTTTTTTTTTCATTATGATTATAGATATTGGTGACTAAATATTTGCTTACTTCAATTTATATTAGTAAAGTATGTTGCTTAGCTGTAGAAGGCAGATATAATATTTTGTTTTCGTAGCCTTTTTTATTTCTTGTTTCCAACAATTATTAGCGTTATTTCCATTCTTTGAAATAGATAATTATTTCATCAATATTCATACAGTTGACTATATATATAAGTAGCGTTTTGAAATGTTCGAAATCTAGATAGATCTATGTTATAAAAGCACTCTTTAAGCTATTGTTCAGAGTAAAAACGACTTCATTGTGTAGAGGCTTTTTCATCTACACTTCCAAAAAAAATTCAAATCATTTTCACGTTCCCTTTGCATTTCCCCCCCTAAATATCACAAACTAATAGTCGCACGGCCTTGTCTTATCAAAGACGTAATTCCGTCTAAGCACACCGTATGAGCATTTTATGAACATCGGTGTTGACTTCATTGAATCGAATTTGCATAGCCCTTCGCGGATTTGAAGAGGATGAAGGAGACTCTTTAGTTCAATTAGAAAAATACTGTCACAATTTCACTACACAAGTCAGGACCGCATATATCATTCGAAGAAGGTGGACGTTTCTGTCGACAGTGAGCAAAAGCAATATTTCATCCCATATCGATAAACACAGTGCATTAGCACTCACTGCTGTCCCGGATGCATGACGTCAGCACATCGTGGAAAAGCTTCAGTGTCCCCCGAGAAAAATGAGAATTGTTTTCCCTTCTGTGAAAAGATAAAAAAGAGAATCGGTGTTCTGTACTTGATTTTGAATGAAATTTTAAAATCTGATTGAGTTTGAAGTTATTATGAAAATGATCTGGTTTTAGAACTGGTTTTAGAACTGGTTTTAGAACTGGTTTTAGAAGATCTATTCTCCATGGCCAACTACTCTAGTACGGTTCAGTTATAAAAATACTTCTCAATATGAGATCATTTCTCTAGATTGGAATCAATGCAGAGATATACGAAGGTCAGTAATACAACAAGAAAGATTTTGACATAATCTGGAATTACCGTTATCTTTCCCAAGATTATCTTCGCAAAAAAGGCAGTTTCTTGTTATTGTATTTTTCAAGGAGTCACACTTTGCAGTATTTGCTTCGTGACGTCAGTCGACAGTGAATTGAAACCTTTGAGATCGGTCTTACGGTGAATTAAAACCTTTGAGAAATTAGTAAGTTTAGACTACCAACCAGAAGGCATTTATTGTTATCGATTCTCATCAAGCCGGATCTTATCATTTACATAAAATCGATGCTCCAACGGCACGAAATTCACGAAATTAGCTCAGTCAATAGTGTTCATTTGTCAAAGTCCAAATAAAAACTGTAAGCAAAAGTACAATCTCAAGCATGTTAAGGCCTGGGATTTTAAAGAATTCCCCTAAAACGTTAAATTTGCCTTAATTGTGTTTGGAACAGAAAATTAAAACGAATTTCGGCTACGTAATATATCTCATGAAACTTAACATTTTGGTAGGTATTTCAAAATAAGGGATGGGTCACGTGACCAGTTACGTCACAAATCACGTTTTTCAATTTGGGGAGACGTAGACAAAAGGTACCAAAGTTATTTTTGTGTTTTTATCTTTGTTTTAATGTCCTCATTATGAATCTGCCTTAACACCTGGAACATCGTTCTCATTTAAGGAGATATTTAACTACGTAATAGAAAAAATCTAGTCACGTGACCTATTTTACATAATATCTCCTTTAAAATGAATGATGGTCCAGGTATTAAGGCAGATCCATAATAAGGACATCAAAGCAAAGGTAAAAACACAAAAATAACTTTGATACCTTTTGTTTCCATCTCCCCAAATTGAAAAACGTGATTTGTGACGTAACAGGACACGTGACCCATCCCTTATTTTGAAATACCTACCAAAATGTTACATTCATCGATGATCCATTATGTAGCCGAAAATCGCTTTGTTTTTATGTTCCAAACGCAATTAAGGCAAATTTGAGTGTTTTACCCAAAACCCAGGCCTTAACATGCTTGAGATGGGCAAAGTTTCTCCTTTTAGCTCTTTTAAAAGCTTGCCTAATTTCAAACTCATTTATAATCTAGACTTGTGCGCGCACTTAAAGCAAAAATATCACGTTCAGATTCAAGTGTTTACCACAGCATTCCGCGAGGAAATTAAAAACAGAAGATTGAAAGTTACAACTGCTCTTTTTTTCATAAATCGTTTTTTTCCAAAGAAAGTTTGAAATTAAATTCACTAGGTTAAAACCGAACTTTGGAATTGATTTCTTAATTTCTCGTGTACTCACTTAGCGTAAAAAGATTTGGTCAAAAACCAAATTCAGTTTTCTTCTTTTCAAGCCAGTCGACATGACGCCTAGCGCCTGGTAGCTTTCCAAGGTCATTCATAATCCATGCGCGCGCACCCTTAGGCTTATCGAGAGAGAAACTAATATGGTGCGTGTCAGCACAAAGGATTTAGATCGGGTATTATCTGTTTGATATTAGTAGTTAGTTAAATATAGAGCTTTCTGTCCGTCAAACAATGGCATAATCTGGTCGCAAGCACACATTATTACGATATTGACGCTTCTCTCTCGACATGAAACCACTTTTTAATAGTTCCATTGTTGCCGTAATGTTCCCGGCCTTACGGAAAGACGACAAAACATTTTACTTTAAGAGGATATTTATTTCAACATCGCGTAATATCCGCCAAAAGCGCCAAAAACCAGCCCTTTTGGACAGTTTGAATTTCGATTTTCGCTTTGGATTAACACTCTAATTTTATTTTAAGGTAATTCAGGGGAAAACATCAGCAACAACAGTAAATATACAGAGCTAGCCCATGTGGACAGTTTTCAAATCAAATTTTCACTTTGGATTAACACTCTAATTTCACTTTTACCATTCAAAAACCATCACAAATACCTTGAACTCTTTGCTAAAGCAGAAAACGTATTCTCCATGCTATTGGTTTTTGGCGCTCAATACGCGCGTTCGTAAAAAATATCCTCTTAATCTACATATACGTATTCCGCGCTGAATATGAGTTTAAGTTCAAAAGTAAAATCTTTTTTTTTTTTTCAAGAATGACATTAAAATGAGTTTACTTTTGAACTGAGTTGAACAGATTGAGTTTTTATGGAAATAACTCAGTGCAGGTTAAGGAAAATACCATTCGGCTCGCTCGCTCTCCCACGATTTTTTACGGGTCACTGGCAGTGGGGATGTGGAAAGAAATAGCCTCTAATACAGAAAACTTAAGTTTGTGAGCTAAAAATAGCAAACGAAGGTCGTGAAGTAAAATTCAAGATGGCGCCGGCCCTTTTTTTTTTTTTGAACAAATTAAAACTTTTACTGTTTTCCCCTCGGATTGTCTCCTCCCAATCGTCGCGATCTACCCGATCGTTTCAAAATGAAAACACTGTGTGGCGATTGCTAACGATCGTTAGACCAGGGAGGTGTGATTAGACCTATCATGTATTGCTTCTCAGTTCTATCTAGAGACACTGGTTTCCATATGATCGTCAGGATCGTTTGTGATCACTGCTTGTGCACGTTTTGAAACGACCGGGACGATTATATGGATACCATCCTTTAAAATTAATTAATAATCGTGGATAAAGAAACTGAAAATGTGAAAACACTACAACAATGTAAAGCCGCATCTACAGCTAGGAACAAGTTTTCCTTGACAAGGAAAAATTGGACAATGTTTTGTCATCTACACGAGCAAGTTTTCCTTGACAAGGAAAAATTGACAATGTTTTGTCATCTACACGAGCAAGTTTTCCTTGACAAGGAAAAATTGACAATGTTTTGTCATCTACACGAGCAAGTTTTCCTTGACAAGGAAAAATTGGCGATGTTTTTGTCGTCTACACGAGCAAGTCTTCCTTGTCAAGGAAAACTTGTCAAGGGAAATTTACTCGTGTAGATTCGGCTTTCGGCCGCCATCTTGGAAAGTCTTTGAATTATTTCGTTTTCCGTAACTTTAACAGAAACAGCAATAAAAACACAAAAACGCTTTTGTCATTTTCTTTCTCTCCTATTCGTTTCGTTATTCTTCATGTTTCTCAGTCATGATCAGTAGTGAATTTCAAGGCGGGAAGCTTTTCGTGGCTACAGGCTTTCTTTGCTAGCCAGTTCAAGTGTTACATGACAATATTGCCCGGCGCCTTCTAATTTTATTATCACTTGTAGAAGAGCTAGAGACAGAGTCTAACATTAAACCCTCTTTCTCATCCATTAACTTTCAATATGCGCGCCATTGAGTAAATCATTAAAGACAGAAACGAGACAAAGTGGTGAGCTTCACTTTAACACTCAAGAGCGTAAAACTTCAAACTTTCAGTGGATTTCAATGTACAAAACTGAGATTTTATCAGTCAAATAGAAGCCCGCCATCTTGCAATTAATAAAATTGTAGAACAAATGACTTCAGGAAATTGCTCAAATACTCACATTGTGACATTTAGCGTCCCACATTGCTTAGCGACGACCTCCCCGAATACCAAAACAAGACGGCCAAGCAGAAATGATCTTTCCATAGGGCTTAACTTAGCACATTCGTAAACGTGTTACCAATTACTCTACATTTAACATGTTTTTCAGCATTGGATTTTCTTCGCGGTAATTAGTTGTTTTGACAACGTTTTCTGAAGTCCCACCTCCGCGCATGAAATTCTTTGACACATTACCTGCTGTTGGGCCAGTACACATAGGTCCAGACGCCTTCTCTGATAGGGTATAAGCCTTGTAATACCTCAAGGATTTGTGGATTTCACCGACTGATATCTCCAGACAGCAGGTCAGATTTCAGGGATTTGTGTAAACACGTTGGTATTAGCGTCATTGTTGATTTTTAAATCGATCTGGTTTCTAACCGGAGCATACGTGTACTCTTGAAAACATATCCGAAAAATGCCTCTTGCTTAGCTTAGTTAGGGATGATGAATGAACTGTTCTGAGTGATTTCATCGGGACAAACTGAAGGTTAGTGAGCTATTGAAGTGTATGTCAGCAAACTTCTAGTATTTGCGTGTTGCTTCTATGTTCCTTCGACATCTCAGAGTAAAGTTAGAAATACGTCCAGGTATAGATTAAGATGAGATTGCTTTCAAAATCGCGTAATATCCGCCAAAACGCCGAAAACGAGCCCTTTTGAACAGTTTGAATCAGTTTTCGCTTTAGATTCGCACTCTAAATTTATTTTAACCAAGCATAAACTATTCAAAACGAAGTAAGATGTCTGCCTAAAACTGTTTTAGCGTTGCCGCACAAAGTCATTGTCCTGCTTTTTCCCCCTTCAAATCAGGTAATGTGTTTGAGGGCAAATCTTTAGCAGTAATAGTAAATATACAGATCTAGCTTTTGATTCAATTTTTCACTCTGGATTAACACTCTAATTCCACTTTTATCGTTCAAAAATCATCACAAATAACTTGAACTCTTTGCTAAAAGACCTAAAAGCTGTTTTAGCCTTATACAAAACGTATTCTCGATCTGACAGCCTATTGGTTTTTGGCGCTCAACTCGGTCGCGCGTTCGTAAAAATATCTCTCCTCTTAAAACACTTTAATTTGGGCTTCGACTGACAACTTTAACTTAAATATTGCTGGCCCCGGTTGTTCAAAGATCGAGTGGATATTTAGTAGTATTCGCTGGGTGAATCATAATCTAGTGGGTGGATATCTTGGATAACGTCATCAGCTTACCTAAAATTGTGAATTGTGGAATAATATTGACAAACATTGCTGTTGTTGTTACTGGATAAGGGTTTATCCAACAGATAAACATCCATTCTTTCAACAGCAAGGGCCAGACGTGACCCAGTTCCTTATAAACTGACCGATATGGGTCTCTCTCCCTTTATTCGAGTTTTCCCCCGGCGGGTAGTCCGTTAGCTTACACCGTAAAACCAACTTTTATCATTTCACGTTTCTTTGCTAGTCGGGTTTGACATCTTAAAAACGCTAGTTTCTTTGACCATAAAGGATTTTTAACTGTTACCAAGCTTTAGGGGCAATGGACCATCGTTCAGGGTGCAATGTGTAACATCGTTCAAAAAACAAAGAAATTCCACGCGTTAACAGGAAGCCCACTAGACCAGAGGGAAAAAAACGAGAAATCTCCCCACAGTGCAGTGACGCCTGCGGGGGAGACTAATGTGCAAGAAAGCTAACTACAAATATAACTATTAATCAGAGCTGCAGAGCAGTGTAATTATCTGGTTGCTTCCTACCAACGTCTCTATAAAATTTGTTTTGTTCGTAGCGATATAACAAGCCTCGGCCCATTTGCGATGCTACCATCTGCCTTCTGTTTGTAAAATGACATTAGTGTAAATGTGCTGAGGCTTGTTATACCACTAAGAACGAACATAGGATTTTTAATACAGACCTTGGCTGTACATTGGCCCAAAAACTTGGTACGAATTATACTGAATCTTTTACGGTCGAAGAAACTTTTGTTTTAAAGAAGTTCGGACATTAAGAATGGAATGCGTAGATGCGTGTATAACGTTGTGAAATACTGGACTATGGACCGTCGTGTATCGGCAGCTATATATGCTATACTGTTCCAGATTGTTCAAAGAGTGGATGGTGCTATCCATTAGATAAATCCTGATCTCAGTTGTGGATAAGTTGATGCTGTTATCCAATAAATGTCATATAGTAGCTACCATGTCATCCACAGTCCAGTATTTCACATCGTTATGCACGCATTACATTCTGAATGCACGATTTTGAACTTATAAAAGTTGGTTTTAATGTTGGAATGAAAACTCCGGCGAAAAAACCCCGTCGAATCAATTCAGAGAATTACACAGTGCTAAATCTATTAATATTGACTTTACAACATGGATCATGAATGATCCATGTTCACAATAAGCGTAGCTCGATTATAAAGGCGATAAACGACCTCATAAATCGGTCATAAGCTAGACCCCCCAGCACTTCCCAAAATAGCACTTCGTATGTGTAAGTGACTGTGCTTATGACATCTATCTTAGACAAGACTTCAAAAACAATTGATGGCTTATTCGAGTTTTGTGTTTTTTTGTTTGTTTTTGTTTTCTTTCTTTTCTTTGTTTCTTTCTTTCTTTTCTTTCTTTCTTTCTTTCTTTCTTTCTTTCTTTCTTTCTTTCTTTCTTTCTTTCTTTCTTTCTTTCTTTCTTTCTTTCTTTCTTTCTTTCTTTCTTTCTTTCTTTCTTTCTTTCTTTCTTTCTTTCTTTCTTTCTTTCTTTCTTTCTTTCTTTCTTTCTTTCTTTCTTTCTTTCTTTCTTTCTTTCTTTCTTTCTTTTACAAAGATTACAGACCGAGTGACGAACAATCTATCATTTCAGCGATAGACTCAATATTGATTAATGACTCTTCACAAAAACGCAGGTAAACGTAAAGTAGCTGGTACAGTGTCAACTAGAAGGTGCGCTGTATCGTGCTCGAGGTCCGAGTTTTACGTCGCAAACTAATAGGTTTTTCATCACTGTCGAAGTCTCACAATACTGCACTTAACTGAGTCAGATATTATATCGGAAGTGTCAAAAGGCACAATGATTGATAATAGGCCGTCGTGAATGCTGTTGAATTATTCAATTAACTCGAACACGGCTGATACCATGATGGATAGTGTGAAGCGTGGTCGATTGGAGTCGGTCAGCGGCCCTCGAGCTGTCCACGCTCACTTCTTACGTACGTTCACCCAACACTCATCTCTCTTGTTCATTTGTGATGGAGGAAAGAAAACGACTTTATTTTACGAGGGTAATACTTAACAGTTATGGAACTGATGACCCTGTGGTCCACAAACTATCGCTCACACACACTTCTTACTACACGTTCTAATATTCTACTGAACACCTAACACTCATCTCTCTTGTTCATTTGTGATGGAGGAAAGAAAACGACTTTATTTTACGAGGGTAATACTTAACAGTTATGGAACTGATGACCCTGTGGTCCTCAAACTATCGCTCACACACACTTCTTACTACACGTTCTAATATTCTACTGAACACCCAACACTCATCTCACTAGTTCATTTGTGATGGAGGAAAGAAACGACTTTATTTTACGAGGGTAATACTTAACAGTTATGGAACTGATGACCCTGTGGTCCTCAAACTATCGCTCACACACACTTCTTACTACACGTTCTAATATTCTACTGAACACCCAACACTCATCTCACTAGTTCATTTGTGATGGAGGAAAGAAAACGACTTTATTTTACGAGGGTAATACTTAACAGTTATGGAACTGATGACCCTGTGGTCCTCAAACTATCGCTCACACACACTTCTTACTACACGTTCTAATATTCTACTGAACATCCAACACTCATCTCTCTTGTTCATTTGTGATGGAGGAAAGAAAACGACTTTATTTTACGAGGGTAATACTTAACAGTTATGGAACTGATGACCCTGTGGTCCTCAAACTATCGCTCACACACACTTCTTACTACACGTTCTAATATTCTACTGAACACCCAACACTCATCTCTCTTGTTCATTTGTGATGGAGGAAAGAAAACGACTTTATTTTACGAGGGTAATACTTAACAGTTATGGAACTGATGACCCTGTGGTCCTCAAACTATCGCTCACACACACTTCTTACTACACGTTCTAATATTCTACTGAACACCCAACACTCATCTCACTAGTTCATTTGTGATGGAGGAAAGAAAACGACTTTATTTTACGAGGGTAACACTTATACAGTTATGGAACTGATGACCCTGTAGTCCTCAAACTATCGCTCACACACACTTCTTACTACACGTTCTAATATTCTCTAAACACTCAACACTCATCTCACTAGTTCATTTGTGATGGAGGAAAGAAAACGACTTTATTTTACGAGGGTAATACTTAACAGTTATGGAACTGATGACCCTGTGGTCCTCAAACTATCGCTCACACACACTTCTTACTACACGTTCTAATATTCTAAACACTCAACACTCATCTCTCTTGTTCATTTGTGATGGAGGAAAGAAAACGACTTTATTTTACGAGGGTAATACTTAACAGTTATGGAACTGATGACCCTGTGGTCCTCAAACTATCGCTCACACACACTTCTTACTACACGTTCTAATATTCTACTGAACATCCAACACTCATCTCTCTTGTTCATTTGTGATGGAGGAAAGAAAACGACTTTATTTTACGAGGGTAATACTTAACAGTTATGGAACTGATGACCCTGTGGTCCTCAAACTATCGCTCACACACACTTCTTACTACACGTTCTAATATTCTACTGAACACCCAACACTCATCTCTCTTGTTCATTTGTGATGGAGGAAAGAAAACGACTTTATTTTACGAGGGTAATACTTATACAGTTATGGAACTGATGACCCTGTGGTCCTCAAACTATCGCTCACACACACTTCTTACTACACGTTCTAATATTCTACTGAACACCCAACACTCATCTCTCTTGTTCATTTGTGATGGAGGAAAGAAAACGACTTTATTTTACGAGGGTAATACTTAACAGTTATGGAACTGATGACCCTGTGGTCCTCAAACTATCGCTCACACACACTTCTTACTACACGTTCTAATATTCTACTGAACATCCAACACTCATCTCTCTTGTTCATTTGTGATGGAGGAAAGAAAACGACTTTATTTTACGAGGGTAATACTTAACAGTTATGGAACTGATGACCCTGTGGTCCTCAAACTATCGCTCACACACACTTCTTACTACACGTTCTAATATTCTACTGAACACCCAACACTCATCTCTCTTGTTCATTTGTGATGGAGGAAAGAAAACGACTTTATTTTTACGAGGGTAATACTTAACAGTTATGGAACTGATGACCCTGTGGTCCTCAAACTATCGCTCACACACACTTCTTACTACACGTTCTAATATTCTACTGAACACCCAACACTCATCATCTCACTAGTTCATTTGTGATGGAGGAAAGAAAACGACTTTATTTTACGAGGGTAACACTTATACAGTTATGGAACTGATGACCCTGTGGTCCTCAAACTATCGCTCACACACACTTCTTACTACACGTTCTAATATTCTAAACACTCAACACTCATCTCACTAGTTCATTTGTGATGGAGGAAAGAAAACGACTTTATTTTACGAGGGTAATACTTAACAGTTATGGAACTGATGACCCTGTGGTCCTCAAACTATCGCTCACACACACTTCTTACTACACGTTCTAATATTCTAAACACTCAACACTCATCTCTCTTGTTCATTTGTGATGGAGGAGGAAAGAAAACGACTTTATTTTACGAGGGTAATACTTAACAGTTATGGAACTGATGACCCTGTGGTCCTCAAACTATCGCTCACACACACACTTACTACACGTTCTAATATTCTACTGAACATCCAACACTCATCTCTCTTGTTCATTTGTGATGGAGGAAAGAAAACGACTTTATTTTACGAGGGTAATACTTAACAGTTATGGAACTGATGACCCTGTGGTCCTCAAACTATCGCTCACACACACTTCTTACTACACGTTCTAATATTCTACTGAACACCCAACACTCATCTCACTAGTTCATTTGTGATGGAGGAAAGAAAACGACTTTATTTTACGAGGGTAACACTTATACAGTTATGGAACTGATGACCCTGTGGTCCTCAAACTATCGCTCACACACACTTCTTACTACACGTTCTAATATTCTAAACACTCAACACTCATCTCACTAGTTCATTTGTGATGGAGGAAAGAAAACGACTTTATTTTACGAGGGTAATACTTAACAGTTATGGAACTGATGACCCTGTGGTCCTCAAACTATCGCTCACACACACTTCTTACTACGTTGTAATATTCTAAACACTCAACACTCATCTCACTAGTTCATTTGTGATGGAGGAAGGAAAATGACTTTATTTTACCATGGTACGTGGCACTAACAGTTATGAAACTGATGACCTTGACAAACTGACGCTAGACCGACTTCGAGCATAAACGTTTTAATGACAAATTTGCAATTCAAAATTAGTGCATCTTTAAAATGTATATTTAGCAGACAACTTTAACAAAAACAACTTGATTGAATGCCTGGGAATTCATTTCAAGAGAAATAACTGATACAGCAATTGAACTGAACAAAGGCCTCCTGAATAATTAAAGAGTATGGAAGTCGTTGAAAGGCCTCGACAGGATTTCGAAAGTACTCACAATCAGTTCCAGAGCTAATTGTTCTTACGTTGAAACCCCATCAATTAAATCCTCATTATCGGCCTTTAAACAATACGTCTAATATTCTTAACACACAACACTCACTAGTTTGGTTTTACTGAGGGAGGAAAACCGGAGTACCAGGAGAAAAACCCTCTGAGCAAGGGAGAGAATGTACTGATATGGCGCCCGTTCCAGGAACTGAACTATAGGTAGCATTGTGGTGAGTAGGCGTATCCATTCGACAACCGATGCTTTCCATCTAAAAGCTATTAAAACCTTGCTAACGACTAGGGATTTTTAGCTTAATGTTTTATTACTTAGTTTAATTTTCTATTAACAAAATAAGATCTTCTTCGTTTATTCGATATTTCCTTCATTTAGTACCTCTGTTAAACACACTCTTGTGTTAGGTAATCACTAGATATCAATCTTAATGCCAAGAAATACACGAGTAAACTTTGATGGAGTGAACAGCCTCCTTTTCCAGGGCGGCCTTGGGGACGTAGGCGAATTTCAAAATGGCGCCAAAAGTGAGTTTCCTTGAACACTAAAACCTATTTTTCACAAGCGACGCCAGCATAAGCACAATATGTTTTATATGTCACTGAAAACGGTTCTAACGCAAGCACAAGTACAACGATCACACAAAAAGCCCAACAATAAAGTATGTATGCATGCAATTACTTCATTTTCTTGTGCTTATTGTGCTAGCATCGGGCCCGTTTTCACATGACACAACATTCTTGTGCTTGCGCTTGTATCTGCGTGCCTATGAACATCGACGGTAGTTTGTGCAAAGCGCTTCTGGTTTAGAGTGAAGGTCGCAGCTTTCTTTCTGTGAATCTGTCCGATTCGAAAAGCTAATTTACTGTTCAAAATTGCACAGAATATTTGTCGAAAAACGCCAGAAACGTCAACAAATCGTAATTATAAAACTAAACATGAAAAACTGACCGTAATGAACCGCAAAATCGCTGTCACGGTATTGTAAACGTTACCTTCATTGCGTGTTGCATCAAAGTTTACAGGGACTTTTTCTCTCAGTAAACCGGTTGTTATGGTTTTCGACTATTTACGAAAAACTGTTAGCGCTAACACTTTATTATTACATAAAAGCTAAAGTGGAACACAATTATTCTTCGGTGAAAATAACGTTTTCGTCAAATATAATCATCAAATGAAACGATTCCATCGTCAAGCAATGATTAAGTGTATGAGTTTTGTACATTTTTTTGACTTTTTTAGCGAATTAAAAACCATTTCCACAGCTGTGAACTCGGTTTAGATTTGTTTTAATTCGATTTAACACGTCCTTGTTAACTACATGAATTATGGATGCATCAACAATTACCGCTAACGTCAAGTGAATTAGAGCGATTTATCTGAGAAGATAAAACAGGTGAACTCAACTTTGCTCCTTGAGTCAGCTCGCAGGGTCGAGCGACCTCGAATACACCGATGTTTCGCCCCTCGTGACCCAGAAAAAAACCCACAATGTCATCATCTTCCGACACAACACACAAACTGTTTAATTTAAGTTTACTCACATTATGAATGTCAACGCATAAGCAATTAGACACTACAACATCAAATCTAATTCGGTTTATTGCGATATTTTACTAAGGGAAGTCATTTTCCATCACGGACGGCAACTGTACGACGGAGATTTTTGCTCTCTATTAGATCACAAGCCGAAACTTCTGTTCCTGGAAATGCGGTTCAATTGCCAGGCAAGTTTTGACGTAACGTTAATGAATCGTTTTTTTAAATAGTAAACGTGTATATGTTTCTAAGACTGACAAAAATGTAAATTGAAGTCCATGCAGAAACATGGCGCCATATATGAATCCAGTACAAAGATGAACGAGTACCGAGGAAACTAACTAAATGGCGCATTTTTGTGGCCTGTTTCCAGCGCTGTATTCATAGAGCAAATATACGTAGAGCTATATTTACAAATGTAGAGTTTTTTGTAGTTGTTTAGTTTGGGTCTTGGACGACACCATTGATTCTGTGGTGTTTATAAATGAAATCAAACGCTGTCTTCTTTTGAATAAATGAACGAACTGCATGCCATCCGTTCTCACCTAAATTGCATTTAGATTTGGCCTAACTGTAATCTTCAAAGTATTTGAATTAGCGGAACATGACTAAAATTCGTTAACAAAACTATCGTGAGTGTTTCAGCTAAACAAACATGGCCGCCTCGACTGAACAAACATGGCCGCCTCGACTGAACTATCTCGCTTCCTTGTACTTCCTAGCAAGACTTCCATAAATAACTTTACCCGTTCGCGTTAAAAGTGTTTTACGGGCTGCTTTTTAACTGAGTAATTTCGCTAGAGGGTTTCCTCGTCTGGCGGGAAAAACAGTTCGACTTCCTGGACTTTCATTTAGGTAAAATGACAACATGTCATTCACTTTCAGTTTTGTCATTTTCGTTTGAAAAGCGTAAGTGCTTGTTTCCTGCTGTCAAATCTCAATAAGAAATTGCCTTAGGTTCAATGACCAAAATCCAACATTAGATAATCGATTCATTCTATAATTTAAAAGATTTTGATATCAACTTATGTTATTTATGCGAACTCGGATAATTCGAAACGTTACTTGACGTTTGCGTTGCTATCATTCAAAAATATGCAAAATGTTTCAAATAAAAAAGACGAAGACAACACGGAGACAAGAATACGGCTTAAATTTCCACTAGAGAATTCCGCATGAATTAATTTGGAAATTGCTGTAAATCCAGCTTTTTTAAGTACAAATTATGGGAATTTTGCTGCGAGAAAAAGTCAAACTAAAAAGCCAGTTAAGTGTTCTTTAATGTCAGTCATCATCTGTCGCCATGGCAATATATGTCACTTCCCACCTCTAAAACCGGTAGTTTTAGTCGATATTCCAGTTTACACTTGCCGTGTCGCTGAGGCGATTGTATAGTATTGGATAAGCAATCTGTCTTCGACATAATGTGAGAAAAGAACAAAAACACCCCAGCTTTAGGAAGTCGTTATGATCTGAATCTGTTGCTTTTGTGCGATAAAAAAGGCATAAAGTTTGCTTAGAGTATATTGGTCGCGTATAATGTTTATACGTGTATTGAATACAATAAGTGCTGTAAATGAAGCCAGGCACTTGGTACCTATGGGGCGCCGTTGTAAATTTATTATTTTGCCGGAGTGTAATTTTGTGTGATTTATTTCGTTATATTAAATAACCATTAAAACGTAAAGTAACAAAATGATTATATCTAATAAAAATAAGCAATATTTTCTTTACACTTGGCCACCCTTTGGGGCGCTAAGTGTAAATTTATTATTTTGATAATTTGTTGTGCGATTTTTCATTATTTCCCATTCGCAACTCTAGAAAATTTGTAGAAACTACAATCATATGGAAGGATTTCGATTATTTCAAATAACCAAATATTTATTTTACATGCCACACGGCGACCATTGCATGCGGTATTTCGGTCAGCGGCTGGACATGTGCTTTCTCTCCTCCAAGTACTTGGCTTTGACAAGTGCCGTGGCAGCGTTTTATATTATGATCTTGGCGAATTGTCTCGCACAATCAGCGATGTAATTCAATGATTTGTCGAATAACCAGGTAAGAATGGAATACATATCCTTTAGCTAATTGTATTCAGTAATCGATTAAAATGACCAGAATAAACATTGGTAAGCTTATAAGTTACTTACAGACAAGATAAAGAAGTTGAGTCTAATAACTGACACGGAAAGTGCTGGATTATGAGCTAAACTTCGATTAATGAGTACTCAATTACCTAAATGATATGTATTTCTTTCTTACACGTATAATCATTTTGTTACTGTACGTTTTAATGGTTATTTGATACAGTCAATCCAAAAAAGGTTGTCCGCAACTAGTACATTTATACATTTATATGTAAACATTATTTGAAAACGTCATGTTGAATTTGCGCCATATAAATAAATATTATTATTATTAAGCACCTAAATAACAATACTTTTGGCCGAGATTATTATGGGATGCTCATGAAAATATATATTTCTTATACCTTACGCAGAAAGTAAAGATGACACAAGAAACTGGAACAGTTGAGCAAGAGCAAATATATTTTAAATATATTTTTTAAACTTAGAATAACTTAATTTTTAATGACATGCCAAATTTCTATAGAATTAAAATATATATATTTCCTATTGCTCAACTGTTCCAGTTTCTTGTATCATCTTTACTTTCTGCGTAAGGTATAAGAAAATTATATTTTCATGAGCATCCCATTTTGAAAATCTCATTTTAAGAGAAAATTATATTTTCCAAAAAAAAGGACTTTTTTGGCCATGCAAAATAAATAGGCGCGGGCCATCTTAATATTCGGTAATCAATAAAGAAGAGACAAGGGACGAGACAGATCACTTGACCATGATCCATTGCCTCCACTGACGTAAATCGGCTATTTGAATTGACGTGTTTAGTCTGCTTTTGTATTTGCTGTTTTTTGGTACTTGATTTAGTTAGTGGGTTTTCAGTGACCAGGTGCGCCGGAACTCTTCCAAGGAGGAAAAAGTAAGTTCGTTTCGAGTTTGTTTAAATGTTTCTTTCGTTCATGAACTCGTTTCTTTTGGTTTTGTTCGTTGTTTTGTTCATTCGATCGTTCGTTCGCTGTTGGTATTATTATTAAGCACCTAAATAACAATACTTTTGGCCGAGATTATTATGGGATGCTCATGAAAATATATATTTCTTATACCTTACGCAGAAAGTAAAGATGACACAAGAAACTGGAACAGTTGAGCAAGAGCAAATATATTTTAAATATATTTTTTAAACTTAGAATAACTTAATTTTTAATGACATGCCAAATTTCTATAGAATTAAAATATATATATTTCCTATTGCTCAACTGTTCCAGTTTCTTGCATCATCTTTACTTTCTGCGTAAGGTATAAGAAAATTATATTTTCATGAGCATCCCATTTTGAAAATCTCATTTTAAGAGAAAATTATATTTTCCAAAAAAAAGGACTTTTTTGGCCATGCAAAATAAATAGGCGCGGGCCATCTTAATATTCGGTAATCAATAAAGAAGAGACAAGGGACGAGACAGATCACTTGACCATGATCCATTGCCTCCACTGACGTAAATCGGCTATTTGAATTGACGTGTTTAGTCTGCTTTTGTATTTGCTGTTTTTTGGTACTTGATTTAGTTAGTGGGTTTTCAGTGACCAGGTGCGCCGGAACTCTTCCAAGGAGGAAAAAGTAAGTTCGTTTCGAGTTTGTTTAACTGTTTCTTTCGTTCATGAACTCGTTTCTTTTGGTTTTGTTCGTTGTTTTGTTCATTCGTTCGTTCGTTCGCTGTTGGTATTGTTTAAGGATTACTACTCACTTGCCTTCAAACAAAGCATACGTTTCCCATAGCATGCCAGCTAGTATTATTACTATTGTTACCATTACCAAAACCTTTTTTTGAACCAACACATGCATTCTTGTGCAGTGAATCATCTCTCACGATATTAAATAACTGTAATAAATCGCAACACTGCCGAAAGGAACAATTGTATACTGATTTCCGTGATTCTTGTACAATTCTTGTATCAAAAGAGAAAGCCAGCCAGTCCTCTGATCCCGCACCTGGCCCAAAATGTCACAAGAAAGTAAGTGATATAACAGCGGCCTGTCATGATACGTTACTAATCACTTTTACAATGTCATTTGCACATCAGTGAGACGACGATGAAATGGTTACAAGTATCGTGTACGTAGCTCAGTTCTTCATCACTGATTACACATTGATGGTTTTCAATAACTAACTGCAATAATAACAATAATAATAATATATAATTTTATTTCTCATAAGCGAGAAATTTTCCATTCTGCTTCGGCTTCTGTGTTCATTTTTTTCAATTTGTAATGAAAGGTCTTTCGGTGAAACACGATGGGATATATCACCATGGCAACCGTTCTGTTTATACACCAATATTCTGCTTGCGTGTGTATGAGTTTGATTTTCTGACAAACGGCTGTGCAGTCGTTTATCTTGTCCCCAGAACGTCCAATCACTGATAAAGGTTTGATATAGATCTTCAGTAATACGGTCCACGTAATTTGTTATTTGTGTGATGATGATTTTACACATACTTTCAACATAGGGCTAAATAAACAGCGTTCGAGTGTGGTTGATTCCTTCACCAACAGTCCATTGTGTAACAGACGGAGCAGACTAAGCGTTTGCATAACAACGGCAGATGTTTGTTTTAACACATGATCGTGTTATTTTTCGCTCGCCCGTTCGTGATGAACAGTTCTCGGGAGTTAACGATGTTTAGTTTCAAATGAGAGTGTGTAAATTATATAAGTGTTAGAACTTTGGTGGTGTTAGAATCTCGTTCGTGCTTTGTTCCTAGTTCAAATAGAGCCGCTAATGAGGCTTTACACAGAGAGTTCAGTGTGTTTGCTAGGTCATATAGGGTACAGAAGCTTTTGTATAGTAATCATACCATTAGCCGTGAGCCAACCAATATTCCTTATGATTTCAAGCTATAGCCAATCATACACTTGTCAGCGATATTAATTCATTTAGCTTCCCTTCATAACTAGACATTCTGTGGTCCCTAGAGATTTTACCTTAAGAAACTAAAATAAACAACAAAGACTTTACTTATATTATATGTGGCTGTTGTTCTATCGCTTGGTATGACTGTAATTATTGTTATGATTTCGGTGAAATTTTGCGGTGGAATATTTCTGACTGGACATCGTTGGTGTTGAATTGTCAATACAAAGCACAGGTGAATAAGGTGTAATGATTTGGATGTGGTCTTCCCAATTACCCGTATATAAATGCAATATTCAGTGTGCTTAAATTGATGGTGTTTTTTGTTTGTTTGTCTGTGTGTCCGGTCTTGGGTCGAGTTCTGCTTGACAAGATCAGCCCTCTATCAAGATAGCGAAAACAAAGATGACTGATTATGACAGCGAGTGTGAAATCAAAACTGTTTGTACTTTTTATTCACAGGGCTCGTAATTGATTTGTCCGCTACACTGACGCCATTGTCGTGAAACTATCATCCTTAATCCAGCCTTCTTGGGCAACAACCATCGTGCCTCCTGAATACAGGGCTGAAAAACAACAGTCACTTCAAAATGTTGTATTTTAACAACACCACGATTGTCACATCGACGCCAAATGTGAAATCTGGCGGACTTCTCGACGCATCGGCGATCGCATCAGCCAGTTTTTTGGTCTTAGTGATGTTGCTTACCATCTTTGGCAACTCTCTTGTCTGCTTTTGTGTTCTGTATTATCATCGTTTACGTAGTCCAACAAATTACCTGATCGTATCTCTGGCTGTGTCGGACTTTCTAGTGGGGATTTTGTCTCTCCCTTTTCGACTGACACAAACACTAAATCACAGCACCTGGCCATCGAATCTGGGTCTTGAGGGCTGCCAGTTTTGGATTTGGATCGACATGCTGTGTTGTGGTGCATCGATGGTCAACTTAGCAGGGATCAGTGTAGACAGACTCTTGGCTATAAAGAGACCTTTGAGGTACAGAGAAGAAATGACCAGCACAAGGGCTTTGTTCATTATAGTTTTTGTTTGGTTGTACGCAGTGTTTGGTGCTTCGCTCTCGTTCATCCACTGGGAAGGAATAAACACGATCGCGTTTCATCCCCAGTGTGGCATAATAGCCAAGACCTACGTAACCATCATCTCCTTTGCGAGTTTTTTCTGCCCGCTCTTGATTGTAGTGGTATGTTACGGAATTGTCCTTCACATCGCCATCAGACACGCACTGCAACTTCAACGCGAAAAGGATTCCATCGCTGTCAACTTTTACCTCGAACCGAATGGCAACAAAGAAATTACGGATGATGGCGACTCCGAGCCAAACTCACCATATCTGCGTTTAAAGCATGGGGACAAGACCACTGGCTCAAAACATGGCATACACATTGTCAATGGACGAAGGGCGTCTTATGGTCGACGGGCGAAGTCTACGGCTTCCACTTTCAACATTATGAAACAACTCAAAGCTACGAAAACACTCGCCATTGTCGTTGGTGTTTTCATCGTTTGTTGGTTTCCGTTTTTCGTCATCTATCTGACTTTTCAATATTGTGGTAACGTGTGCTTCGACGAAAGTCGACTCGCAAGACAAACCAAAGAATCGCTGTTGATCGTGTTTGTGTATGTACTACCAGTGAGCAATTCTGCTGCAAATCCAATTATATATTCTTGCTTCAACCGGGAGTTCAGAACTGCGTTTTTGAAAAGTTTTTATCGTATTGTTGGCAAGACGTATCGGCCCAAATGCGATCAATTTTATCCAGTGACGATGAATACGACAGTGCATAATAACTGAAGAAGAGAGACTCTGCTTTGGCGAAAGACACCGCTTACAACTGAGCTTGTTGGAGGATGAAATGGTTTCCCTTACATATAATAAGCACATTTAACCATTCTAAGATAAGTAAAAATGTACTCTCATTAAACCAATAAGTTAAGCCATGTTAATGATGCAAAATGTATATAGGATGAATGGCACAGTACAGGCTTTTGAAAGCTAGAGAACATCAATACTATAGAAGTGAATGTTGTCTAATGGATCAGTGAAAGAACTATATATTTCTATGTAGAATAGTGTATTCAGGTAATCGTTCGGCCTCATCGTACAACATGAGTAAAGAAAGTTAGCACTTAAGTTTGTGGTGTAAACAAACAACTCATGGAACGGAAGACTACAGAAAATACAGCCGTCAAGTAGAACTAAGATGTTTTTGGATTTAACTTGTAACTTGTTTCTTGCGTGGTTTGGGGAGTCGAGACAAATCAAGCATATAATCCTGTGATTCATTTGTTGTACATTGATTATTGGCAACGGACAAAAGCCTGCTCCGTAATCCCATTCACGACTGAGCCCACACTGGACGCATTCTCAATATAACTAAGCAAGACAAACACGAAGACCCGTTGCTCATTTTTTGATATGTATAGTTAATCAAATCATTAGATTTTTTTTAGCAGTATAGCCCTTACGAACTTCAGTAGTTTCATCTTATTATTCCCTGAATAATCATCATGAATTATTATTATTATATAAAAAACCCTTTGGTCGCTTTCCTCTAGATGATGGAGCAGAGGCGCGCGCGCGCGTGCTATCGCAACTGGATTATGGCGGGAAAGTTCTTCTTTCGAGACCGTCTACTCTGTACTCATAGTAGAAAACAAGATAAAGCGTTTTGGCAAACATCCTAAAATTCATACTGACAGCGTTCGCCAGCTTTCTAAGTCAGATTGAACTCAAACTAAACAAAAATACAACTTTGATTGATTTGTTATTGGCTAGCTATTTCTCTATATTTTCTATTCACGAGCCAAACTTCGATCAGATATTGTCCCTACAATTTCGTTCAAGATTATGTCAGTTAAACACTCCTACAAATTGGCCCGCATCTTGCTCTGTTTCTAAGGTTTCAGGCATGTGAGTTAATCGTCTAGATAATGTTTTTCACCAATGGTTTGTTCCGTGCTGAATTAGAAACTGGATTTATTAAACGATCTCGATGGATGACAGAAATTAAGGATATAGTCAAGCAGTTCAGTTTTCTTAATGGTCTTTTTAAATTATTCATGTGTTGAACTGATTGAGTACACGGAACTAAGTGTCTTTGTATTTAATTAATGTAGCTAGCTTATGGAGTCAGAAATAACAGGAGCAGGCTCGTTCAAAGAAAACCCCAAACCTCCTGGGACCGCGCGTCTTTCTGTGTGATAGTTTAATCCTTACTAACAACATTGCGTGCACACTCGTTCTCACTGATATAATATTGAATATGATATTTTCCCCAAGTGCTAAATCATCCAGTTCCTCAGTAGAAAAACCTTTTCCTGTTATTATTAATTAAAGCAACTGTGTTTCTCAGTCAGGAATCAATTTTTGATTTAGTCAGAGTTTTTTCACTTCGGGTCCTATCAGTGGTGAATGCAGAAGAAGGCTAATATCTATTTCTGTCGTATAGAACAAACAAATGTAATGGAGTTATTGTAGCCAGTATTGTTAGCTGTTGTTCAACGACAGTAAAAAAAACAAAGCATAATAAAAGAGGATTTAATGTATACAATGGTACAAGATCCAACTCAGTACTACTGTTGCTAAACTAGTTTGTGTCGCGCCCAAATTCGCGTAGAATAACGCGTTTCTAGCAACTAATAAACAATGTTGGCTTCAGTTTTCGCATGATAGCGTAGCTTATCAAGACCGACGTTGGTGTTATCCGCCGAAGCCGAAGGCGGAGATTATATCTACAGTGACAGGTAATAGCAGCGCGACGTCATAATTTGTAGATAATACCCACGCATGCGCACTACTGTTTTAGCAAAAAATGCCGATGTGTTCGTGGCCAATGCGAAGCGTGATGGTGGGTAAAATGTATGATAAATTGCTACTTACTTCATGTTCTATTTTTACACGAATCGCCAAATGAAGGCGCGACGAAAACGTTTCGCCAAAATATATTTGAAGTTCCAAAAAACTGTATTCCCTTGTTACCTAACCCCTTGGGAGGGGCTCAGCAATTTTTATTGTGAAACCAACGCCATGTTTGTGATAATAGAGTCGTTTTCGTATCACCGAGCCTTGCCGTGTTGAAAGAGTTTGATTGGATGAGATGCATCTGCACGCTTTTTGATTGGTTCAGAAAGGAAGCCATTTGAGTGTCACGGTACCGTAGGTTTCCCACTCGTACGAAAACGACTCTATTAACATACAACATATCGATGGTAGCTTGCGGAGGATCGTAGCTGTAAAACCTTGTCTCACTGGTAGTCTCTGTAGGCTACTCCAATAGATGGACTACAGTAGATGGGTACCCTGTGGTAGCAGAATGGAAGAGGAAGGTTTGGGACGAGTTTCTCCCTCTTCGCGCGTTCTTCGCGCGTCTCCAATTACCTCCTTCTCAGTCTCCTCTCTCCCAGCCACAGGAAGCCCGGATGGAGTTGCCTGCGAAGGAGGCTAGTTTCATAAGATGAGTATAAAAAAATCAAGGATAATAATAATAACATTTATTTAAATCTTTAAACACGATGGGTTTACAGCATGGCTGGTGTGGTCGTGTATCTAAGCATATAATAAAACCCGAAAACCCCGCCCCTACAAACAACAATGGAACACCTCCATTAAACGCGCCTCCCCCAAAACTATCCCAATTTTACATATTACATCTAATTTAAAAGTTACAACAATCAAGAAGAAATCATCCAGATAATAAATAAATCCAATCCCCAATATATCCCGGCCTAGAAGTTCAAATATGAAGCTATACATCGACTTAATAGCAGCCTGAAAACTAGCTAAACAAGACGCTCAATGAGCGTTCACTCGGGCATTGTGAAAAGGAAAATGTCAGTTGTTCGAGGAAGTACTTGAAAATGAATGCCAGTTGGTTGAAGAACAAGGACAATGTCAGCTGCGCGAGGAGAGACCTGACAATGACTGACAGTTGCGTGACGAGGGAGACTATGTATATACATGTATGTGTCGAGTTCATTTGATTTGCCTTTGAGTTCATTTGATTACCTTTTGACTTTGAGTTCAATTGATTTGATTTTGATGAGTTTGTGTAAAGGCCCCCTCTCTAGCTTCAGATCCCGAAACGTCGAGTTTGGAATCGAGTTCGGGTTCGAGTTACGGTTCGAACGTCGAATAAAACAAGGACATCTTCTTCAATACAATATAATTTCTCTGACGTCATGACAATCAGTGACAGTTGAGTGACGAGGGAGACTATTAGTCCGGTGAGTACGAACATGATACGTCTTGAGGTTGCATAGGTCAGATGGTTCCGATAACGGCCTCGCGTTTGTTTTTTTTAAAATATATTTTAAGCGAGCTTCTAGTCCTTTTACCACTTCTAGTCATTGAACGATGAACTAGAATCCTGACCTTTTAATAGCTTGAAGATCTACAGCTGCTTTCAAAACTAAGATTCATAATCTACTTGAGTCCTGTGTCTCCTTTATCTTTTCAAATCTGCGGAGTAATCTTGAAACTCCGGATACGATTAAATACGTCGCATACTTTCGTCATTCTTTAACCGACTAAAAAAACTACTACTACTACTACCGAAAAACGCATTTTCTAACTCGGGCGGCCTGCGGCCTGGGCCCGAGTAATTAGTAAATATTTTATATACAGCAAAACAATTCACAGTTGAGATGACTTGTCCCATCTGAAGGGATAGACAACACACTTCAACTGATCCTGGGTCCGCCACTACAAGTCAGATTTGGCGTGGAAATGGGCCGGACCATCCTCTTCTGGTTTCCATGCACGGTGATTGGGTTACCTGAGGCCAGGGTTTCTACGGCAAGTGGGTTACCTGTGGTCAGGGTTTCTAGGGTGAGTGGGTTACCTGTGGTCAGGGTTTCTACGGCGAGTGGGTTACCTGTGGTCAGGGTTTCTACGGCAAGTGGGTTACCTGTGGTCAGGGTTTCTACGGCAAGTGGGTTACCTGTGGTCAGGTTTCTACGGCAAGTGGGTTAACTGTGGCCAGGGTTTCTACGGCAAGTGGGTTACCTGTGGTCAGGGTTTCTATGGCTAGTGGGTTACCTGTGGTCAGGGTTTCTATGGCTAGTGGGTTACCTGTGGTCAGGGTTTCTACGGCGAGTGGGTTACCTGTGGCCAGGGTTTCTACGGCAAGTGGGTTACCTGTGGTCAGGGTTTCTATGGCTAGTGGGTTACCTGTGGTCAGGGTTTCTACGGCGAGTGGGTTACCTGTGGTCAGGGTTTCTACGGCAAGTGGGTTACCTGTGGTCAGGGTTTCTACGGCAAGTGGGTTACCTGTGGTCAGGGTTTCTACGGCGAGTGGGTTACCTGTGGCCAGGGTTTCTACGGCAAGTGGGTTACCTGTGGTCAGGGTTTCTACGGCAAGTGGGTTACCTGTGGCCACGGTTTCTACGGCGAGTGGGTTACCTGTGGCCAGGGTTTCTACGGCGAGTGGGTTACCTGTGGCCAGGGTTTCTATGGCTAGTGGGTTACCTGTGGTCAGGGTTTCTACGGCGAGTGGGTTACCTGTGGTCAGGGTTTCTACGGCGAGTGGGTTACCTGTGGCCAGGGTTTCTACGGCAAGTGGGTTACCTGTGGTCAGGGTTTCTATGGCTAGTGGGTTACCTGTGGTCAGGGTTTCTACGGCGAGTGGGTTACCTGTGGCCAGGGTTTCTACGGCAAGTGGGTTACCTGTGGTCAGGGTTTCTATGGCTAGTGGGTTACCTGTGGTCAGGGTTTCTACGGCGAGTGGGTTACCTGTGGTCAGGGTTTCTACGGCAAGTGGGTTACCTGTGGTCAGGGTTTCTACAGTGAGTGGGTTACCTGTGGTCAGGGTTTCTACGGCAAGTGGGTTACCTGTGGTCAGGGTTTCTACGGCAAGTGGGTTACCTGTGGTCAGGGTTTCTACGGTGATTGGGTTACCTGTAGTCAGGGTTTCTACGGCGAGTGGGTTACCTGTGGTCAGGGTTTTTGACTTAAAAGTCGATCTGAGCTTAGCGCGAAACTTGGTGTAGGCAGTCACACATTGGACTGTCATGACAAAGCTATAACAGATCAGTAGAAGGAAGCAAGGGAGTAAGGAAACAATTACCCATTACAAAAAAGAACAGGGGACTGGGACCGAGTCCGTAAAACTAATTCAATAAGAAACTAGCAAAAGTGGACATCATTTTCTGAGAGAGCAGATCAAACTTAGCTAGTCTGGAAAGTTTGGTGAACTTTGGCTTAATATTGACGATGCTAGAGGGCATCAAGGATGTACATTTTCCCATACAAACTCTTTATTTTTTATGTTGTCTACCCAAACCATACATTCACTGTAAAATTTCAAAAGTTTATAAATCCGACAGAATTCACTCAAATCACATCAAACTTTGCACAGATACTAATTTCAACATGCTGTTTCATGTCATAAACTTAATTTCGTAATTACATTAATTCTAATAAATTCGTTCCCAGTCCCCTACTCTTTTTTGTAATGGCTAATTGTGCGCGCTTTCCGGTCCGGTTAATTCCCTTTCCACGGTAAATGAAAACTGGGCACGCGTCTGCATCCAAGAGAGGTAATGGCACTAACCTGCGTGGCTGGAACAAAGGGGGATCGGGAGAGGGGTTGAGGGGAGGAGAAAAGGTCACCTTTTCTCTTCTACTACCCTACCGCGCGCGCTACTACCAATGGTACTGTTCAGGTGTAATGTCGTGTGGAGAGACATGACCGCCATTTTACGTGGTCATCGAGTTAATTGTTCATTCAGACTCAATGACTAACATGTGCAGGTAAAATAACTGACGCTAGCTATTCAAGTGTGTACAACAGTCGCATGCCCTCCGTGTTGGCATCGTCAAACGATGTTTTCAGTTGCATGGGTTACTCACTGAATAGAGGCTAAGTAATTGCGTCTTATTAAAGGGACCTACGGTGTGGATCGCCAGTCCATGTGGGAGTTTTCGCACTATCGCGCATGCTCTATAAACTAATGTATATTGTCTGTTATTTTTCCGCTCAGTGTATCAACGACGCCAGCTTTGATGTCAAAACCAACGGCCAGTGGATATAGTGTGTATTGGCTATAGAGTGTACAATGGCGGCTACAGAGGCGATCAGAGGCCTGTAGCTGTTTTGAAACACAGGAAGCCCAAACATAAGATTGAGCATTTGAAATTATTTATGTTCAATTTAATTATCTCTCGTTGTTGTGCTAAATAAAGTGGCTCAGCACTTGTACTGTGCAATGGCTTGTATATTTACTGTATTAATTTATACTAGTCACCTCACTCCTTTGACGAGTCCCGATAATTTTCTATATTTGTCTATATTCTTCTATATATATTTTCTATATTATATTTTTATTTTCTATTTTTTCTTACTCACTTGTAAAGAGCATTGAGATTTATATGTAATGCGCTTTTTCAAGAATTAAATTATTATGATTATTATTATTATTATTATTAATATGGTCGTCGGTATTCAATCATATAGTCCTGAACTGGACTTCAGTCTACGCGCGCGGCAAAGAGCAGAAGAGGAAAGCTGGGCTAGAGAGAGACGATAAAACTTTTCTCTTTTTGACACAGGCAGCCCAACCATTGCTTCTGAGGCTTTCTGAGGCTAATAAAAATATATTTGCGTCTTTTTTTGATGGGTTTCCTGTGGTAGAGAGCCGCGAGCGCGCAATACGTAAGGTTGGAAACGACAGGAAACCCATAAAAAAGACGCGCATACAAATATCTATTTTATTAGGTTATAAGTAGCCTCAGAAGCAATGGTTGGGCTGCCTGTGGCCCATGGACATCTTTCGCGTTTTGCATGGGTTGATTTATTTTGACCAGTATACTAATATAGATGTCCCGGATGTCATTCGTCATCTTGAACAGAACACAGGGAGCCCAGCTCTTCAACACAACATAACCCAGTTTAAAACATTTTCAGCCTGAAAAACATCCTCGGAAACCCAGGGGCTGTGGGAGGGGGGTGGGGGAGGGGGAGGGGAGGTGCGGGGCGGAAATGGGAAGGGAAAAAAATAGCCCAGTCTGTCTTTCCTCTCCTTCCTTTCCCCCCTTCCCCTCACCCTTCCCCTCCTGATCCTCTCCCCTCTTCCCACAGTCCCTGGGTTTCCGTTAATGCCAGGAAAAAAACCCTTCCATTTCATTCCCTTTCTCCTCCCCCCCTCCCCCTTTGTCTGGTAACTTTTGAGTTTTGTATTCAACTTCAAAGCAAATGCGGTTCCTTTCTAACCAAAAGGACTGAAATAACAGGGCCCGCGGAGGGGGAGTGGCTGGTAGGGCTATAGGGTCCACGGAGGGGGAGGGGCTGCTATAGCCCCACCACTTTTTTGTCCACAGGTTGTCCACAGGTAGTAAAATGTTTAAGGAAAAAAACAAAAAAATGGTATCGTCATTGCGACCCTGAAGAATATGTTTTAGCCCCACCACGTTTAAGCTTGCTCCGCGGGCCCTGAATAAAAATGAACTTTTGAAAAAATTTGAACGACACTGCACCGAGGGGTGCGTCAGAACTGATTTTGGGCTACCTGTGTTTTATAACACAGGGATCCCAACAGTAACTTCGACCAGAAACAAACATTTTTTGGAGTGGAAACGATAGAAATTACTAGAACGATAATGTAAGAAATATTAGACAATCTTCGTGAGAAAAATCGAAAAATATCTACAAAATCGAACGCAGAAGAATTCATCAAGAAATGCTCTCTGGAAAGAACAAACGTGAAACGAAGCTCGTGATTGGCCAATGTCTATATGACGTAATGCAATATAACTTCCCGCCATTTTGGTTTCTTCTTCAGACATCTTTCTCTTCTTCGTGAGAAGACGAAATCATGTCTGCAACGAAGATATCTCTCGATAAAGAAACGTTTCCGGCGGATAAAGAGAATCTACGCCTCTTGGAAGGTAGGATGAATTGAAAATTCTGATTTGTTGAGGCTGAGAGTTGATTATGTGTGATATGTAAGTTACTCACATGCTTGCGAACACATGCATTTCAGACTGAAAACGTCAAGCAAGAAAATGGCTCACACTTCCCGAACGTTGGAGCGATCATCATTGCAGTTGGCCAAGACGACGATGTTATATACAGCAAATCGACCGCCATTCAGGTAAAAATAAACAATAATTAGATTTCATACTAAGTTTATAAATTACTAGAACTAGTTTCATTCAAACGATCTCTATTACATGTAGAGAGACCTCTAGACATATAACAGGTAGAAGCTGTGTTCTTATACCTGAGGTCTCCAATGCTGAGATCGTAATATTCTAATATAATGTTCAACATTTGAAATTACACTCTACAACATGGCCAACATGGAAGGTTGATGTGTAAAAACTGTCAGACACGTGAAAACTGACACAGACATGAATGCATTGTGGGACATTTTGGATGCTTATCTACACCAGTTCTACACCCAGGGGGTATGGTATGAGGGTGATGAAGAGGTGCAAATGAAGCCAAAATGATAAACCCCAAAACTGTCCAATATGACGAAATATATATTTAGGTTTGCTTGATTTTATATAATAATAATTTATCATATAAAATTATTTATGTTATATTATGTTACAATATAAGCGTATTAGAGCTTTGGAATAATGAATTATAGAAATAATAAATTATGATGATGATGATGATTATTATATTTATTATTATTAAATATAGATATAAATATAAATTTCCCTTATTTATGGTCCATGATAATGAGAGCTACATGTATTGTTGTGTGCAGCAATGGTTATTTGGATACGAATTAGCCGACACGGTCACGGTTCTCTGTGAATCTACCATGCATTTCTTGGCCAGTAAGAAGAAGATTGACTTTCTAAAGCCACTCCAGGACGCACAGAAGAAACATGAAGGCACGCCATCCATTGAACTACATCTCAGAAACAAGACCGACCAAGATAAAGCCAACTTTGAAACTCTGATAGAAGCAATAAAGAAAGATGGAGAAGTGAGTAATGTTTAGTATGATTAGTACATGACTTGTATGGACCCCACAAGCACTGCTATCAGTGGCTCTTAATAAAAATCTTCGGCAATAAAGTCAGGTGATGGGATCTGTGAATCTACATGTTTTTCTGGACCTGCTCGAGCATTGAACTATGAATTCATCAATTTATTTCTGAGTTGAACTAAGGCTCCAGTTGTTCAAGAGAGAATAGTGTAAGAAAACGAGACTGTAACTTACTATAATATATTCAAAGACTAATACTACAACAACACCAAACCATAATTTGTAATAGAGTTGTTTTCGTATGAGTGGGATTCAAGTAGTTATGGTATGTTTCGTGCGGTGACCGTGCCGTGATCGTGCGGTATATCTAAGCATTTTGATTGGTTGAGCAATGATTTTGCGCGCTGTGATTGGTTTACTAGATGTCTTCGATTCCATACCGTGACGGTAACTCCGTACCTTTCTCTGTACCGTAGGTTCCCCACTTATACGAAAATGACTCTATTCTAATCACAAGGTTTTACGAAGTCTACCATTTCTACTAATGTTTTACAATTGTGACGCTATGTAATGTTTAGAACTATCACAATAGCATTAACTGTTGGATAAGTCGGGCTAACTTTCTTGTATAGCTGTCTTTGAACAACCGTGGTTAAAGTCCACAAAGCTTGTTAGATCTACATGTACCTCAAATGTCATGATGGTAAACGCTGCTTATATATTTTTTGTTATCTTTACTAGGGTAAAGCAGTTGGTTTGTTCATCAAAGATAATTTCCAAGGTCAGTTTATGGAGGGATGGAAGGAGGCTTTTGAGGCTGAATCATTTGAAAAGGTAAGATGTAATACTACTGAAGTCAGTGTTACATAAATGTTGTTGTGATAGTCTTTTTGCAGGAATATAATCACATGGTTCTACTGGATGACAACAAATCTGACTTATTTGGAGATGTTTAATGCAAGATCAATAATGTGATTATTAATAAATAAACTCTTGAAAACATTACAACTTAAGGTGGTTCCCGCATAATGAATGACCGGTTTGCCGTATTTTTTAACTCGCTCGCTCCGCGTCAATATTGCTTGGATTTTATTGTACTTAACACAAATACTAATTCAACTATTCTGCCTTTCGACAGTGTATTCAAAATTATCATTGTAAGCCGCGTTTGTGAATGCCAGCTGATATTCAAACGACACTATTTTCACTAAAACTGCTGCCAAGCGTTATTCCCTTGTACGATTTTTTTTTAAACTTCGTGAACAGCCTTTTAAGGTCCCTAGTAATGTTCTGACGAGGTAAGAAAAAAATTGTTCGAGCCGAAATCACGTAACAACCGAAAGGTCCAAATTTTGACAACAAAAATATGAATTGGTGATTTCGGCTCGATCAATTTCCTTCTTACTTCGTCAGAACATTACTAGGGACCTCAAAAGGCTGTTCACGAAGTTTAAGAAAAATCGTACAAGGGAATAACGCTTGGCAGCAGTTTTAGTGAAAATAGTGTCGTTTGAATATCAGCTCGCATTCACAAACGCGGCTTACAATGATAATTTTGAATACACTGTCCAAAAGCAGAATAGTTGAATTAGTATTTGTGTTAAGCACAATAAAATCCAAGCAATATTGACGCGGAGCGAGCGAGTTAAAAAATAATGCAAACCGGTCATTCATTATGCGGGAACCATTTGTTTAGCAAAAATTTCCAAAATCGGATTTTTAAAGATTTTGAATAAGCTTTCCTTTTTGTATGACTTTCTTTAAAAGAAATTACAAATTTTAACGAATCAAGCAGAGAAAATGAAGATAACCAAAATCGTGACTAATTTGCTACAGGAAACGATATGCCAACAGTAATTGGTTGGATTGTGACGTCATTCGAAGCGCATCAGTATGTGACACTCATAACCACGCGGCGAACGATACAACAACTATACATCATAATTTTTTTAAACAACGATACACTTTTGAACTTTTTACATGTAAAAGCAAATACACATCCTCAAGAAAACGTAAATCTTTATATTCTCATCCAAGAAGAAGATCGTCGACTTCGTCTTCAAAGAAACCGTTCCCAAACAGAGCAGAAAACCATACAAATACATTCACACTAAAACATGCCCCGGCACCCGCAATACTCGAACAAGCCAGAGCACAATAAATTTACTGCGATATTTTGTCATTTGCATATGACCTGTCGACCTTTGTTGAATACTGACCAGATATCTTGACAAGTGGTTGACAGATTCAATTACGCTAGGTGTTGGATAAACATGGTGTGGCTTGATCTTCCAAAACAGTAATTGCGTCTTTTCTCGGAACTATTTCAGCGCTAAATGCACGTCTTTCGGAGGCTTAATGTCGCTAGGGTTTCGATGGATTTCGCTGAAAATTTGCAAGGTGGCTCAGCAATAGTTGATCTAAAAAACGGTGTCTCCGATTTTTTCATGTTATTTTCGTTCAAACGTTATGGCTCTATTTGTTGACAACATAGCTCTAAAATCAATTGTTTAACTTTGGATTGCGGTTGATCTAAAACAGATATCGGAAAATTGAGACACCGTTTTGAAGTTCATTATCTCGAGAGTCTGTTAGCGTGTTTTTCACAAGCATAACTTAAATTCCATGTGCAATCGAACTTTTAGAACGCACTACGGTCGAATTTCACGTATACTCGCCTAACAATTTCTACAATGCAAATTCTAAAAATATGAAAGTATACTCAAAAACTACATTTATTCAGCTTTCAGAAAATGTATACTTTTTTGGTAAAATATTGTAAAGCGTGCGTGTTGTCGAAGTCCGAAGACATAGGGGTCCAAAACGTATCCTGATACCTTAAGGCCCTGGCAAACGGATTCAACATTGTATTCAACATTCGTTCGATTTTGTTGAATGCTGTTGAACGGAAGTTGAATTATGTTGAACGCGGGGTGGCAAACGGGTTTCGACAATGCTTTCAACAACATTTTGCAAGAGGTCTTTCTATCAGGTTTAATTTAGTTAATGCGCACACGCGTACTCAACAATGTTGAAAGAGGGTGGCAAACCGACCAAACGCCATTCAACATTTATGAGAACAAAAGAAATGTTGAATCGATGTTGAAGCAAAGTTCTTTTAAACTCATTCAACATTGATTCAACACGTTTCAACATTGTTGAAAGTGGGTGGCAAACCGTTTCAACATCGCTATTCAACACAATCGAACGAATGTTGAATACAATGTTGAATCCATTTGTCAGGACCTTTACATTATTTAAAAATGCTATTTTTCTACCTACTGTTACATGTACAATGTCATTGCGATCTTTCTAAAACAGTTTCTTCAGTTTCTTCAAAAACTTGCTGGCCATCCAGCAAAGCCATTCTTATGGAACCTTCAGTATATGTATATTACATGAGCACGTAATTGTGAGCTGCAAACAACCCATTATTGCAATAAACTTTATCGCAATCTTTAAATGTTAACAGATAGACATCAGTAATGCCATTGCGTATGTCATGTCTGTAAGAGAAGACTCGGAGTTGGTCAACGTAAAGGTAAGAAAATCTTCTGCCATTATTTGTAGTCCTTTACTCATAGAGAGAACTTACAGTGTACTTAGAAATACACTCCTGGGGGTCATATATACATGTAAGGCTGCCATTTTACTTCACAATAAGGCACTACTAAGTGTCCCCGATTAGTGGAGCACTTGTTCTCTGCTAGAACACTTTGACGTCTCAAATAAAGTTGTTATTATTTGTTAAATTAATGGAGTTTGTTGCAGTTTTGGGAACAATAAATATTTTACAAAGTGAGGTTGTTAGCCCCACGTGCAACCCCCAACCTGGAGGGCAAGGTGCTGTATTAGTCTGGCTCCTTGCCTGAAACCTTCCGAGCAAGGTTGAACCTACCGGGGCCGGAGCCCCAGCTGATATAGCTTTCAGAGTTCTAAAGGCATGCAAGCCTCCCCACTGACGGCAAGGTAGAGAATGTAGGGAGGACTCATTTGAAACAGGCGTTGTAATTATTGTAATTGTATTTGACCTTTTAGAAAGCAGCTCAAGTTTCATCCGATATTTTTGCCAAGTATTTCAAGAACCAGATCATGGAAATTGTTGACGAAGAAAAGGTAATTGGAGATCGGAAGTCAAGAGCATTATTACTACTAGGCGAAGAAATCTCTCATGGTTTGAATATCTTCTTGTAGCGAGTTAAGCATTCTAAGATTGCAGATGGCATCGAGTCTGCATTGGAGACTAAGAAGTACTTACAACCTGGCATGGATCCAGAGCAGGTACATATACATGTACACAACTTAGGAACAATTATTGATTACTGTAGTTAAGAATTTATGAATCTTTGAATGTTGCTGTGTTAGGTTGAGATGTGTTACTCGCCGATTGTACAAAGTGGTGGCAAGTTTACCTTAAAGTTCAGTACTGTTAGGTATGATGGAACTACCAGTAACATAATTATAATCTAGTGTGTCTTTGTAGGTTGGATTCTTCATTACTAAAATTTATACGTATCTTCAAGCTCAACAATAAAAATCAACAGGTTGAAGATACGTATAAATTTTAGCATAATTATAATCATTGCTAATTATTGACAATTATTGGACGAGGTTGAGCAAAATATTGTGATACAGTTTGTCAACTTGATTTAGTTGCTCGATTCTCTAAATATTAGCAAAATCTCATTTATCAACCTTATTTAAAATACATAGACAGGCAAAAACATATGACAAAATGTATATAGACCGACGTTTCGGAGTCATCATGACGCCTTTACATAACAGTCATAACCTTCTTATGTTAATTTGCTAACGTTTTAAGACTATTATTCATTGAATTTCTCGTCACTTCACCTTGATAATGGCATCATGATGACTCCGAAACGTCAGTCTATATACATTTTGTCATATGTTTTTGCCTGTCTATTTATTTAAAATAGTTTTGCTAATATTTAGAGAATCGAAAAACTAAATCGAGTCGATAAACTGTACAAAACTTAGTGCATTTGTACAGCAATTCATGGACAATGTTGAAACGTTTTGGTGACAGTAACAAGAAGTACACCATGTGAGCTCTAGGGTCAATCGGTAAACTGAGAACCTTGCTGTGTTATTGCTGTTGATAACTTCTTTGGTTTGTTTGTTAGTAATGATGACAGAGTGAATTATGGGGTGATAATCTGTTCCCTTGGTGTGCGGTACAAGTTTTATTGTTCTAATATTGTGAGAACAATGATGGTGGAGCCATCCGAGGTAAGTATCACTTTTATCATCATCATCATCATAATCACTATCATCATCACCAACACCATGGAAATCATCATCACCATCATTTATTTATTTTATTATTATTATTATTATTTGTTTATTTATTTTTCATCAACATCATTATCTTCATCAATATTACCATCATCAATGCTCATGACGCCAGTATAAGGATGCAAAGTTATAGTTACCATCACTTGTCATCATTGTCATTATCATCATCACCATCATGATCATTGTCACTATCATCAACAATTCCATTGTTGTCATCATCTTCATCATTATTACCATCATCATCACGCACTGCACTGCACTGGTGGGCACATAAGACTGCATTTTGATCACTAATCATCTTCGTCATTGTCGTCATTATTCATACCAATATAATTTCAAGTTTCAACACATTCATGCTTCCAGGAACAACAAGAAAACTATACCTTCCTTCTTGCTGTCTTGGATTTGATTGTTGACAAGTTACGGCATGGTATGTGATGGATGATCGTGTTTGGGGTTTATCTTGTTCCTGTTCTTGAATCTCACTTCACTTCAATCTTTTCCAGGCACAAAGCTGTGCGATGTCTACAAAGCCGTCATGGAACACATCACCCAAAATAAACCTGAACTTCAAAACAACTTCGTCAAGAATATAGGGTACGTATGACTGTTAAGAGATATAGTCGTTTTCGTATGAGTGGGAAGTAGTTACGGTATGGTTCGTGCTGTGTGGTGACCGTGCCGTGTCCAAGTATTCTGATTGGTTGAACAATGATTTTCCGCACTGTGATTGGTTGAGTAGATGTCTTAAATTCCGTACCATGACCGTAACTCCGTGCCCATGTATATACACATCACATATTGAGAGCACACATCTGTAAAAAGCGAACAATTTTGAACAAATGCTGGCAAGTCACAAAAATGGTTTGAATGTACAATAATATTGCTTGATATCAATCAGCTGTTAAAATTCCTTAAATTTGATTGTTTGCCTTCGACTGAGGAGCAATCCATGTGCTATCAAGCAGAGAGTATTCTATTCAATAGGTGCAATTCAGCTGATGGAAATTCCTCACGAGACCAGAAATGACGTCTATGATAATAATAATAATAATAATAATTTATTAATTTATATTGCGCACTTTTCATAAAACGATCAAGTGCGCATTGCAATAGCTATAACTAATTACATATATCAAGCAATATGTACTAACTTCGTAAAGTAGTTTGTAAGGTTTCGTCAAGAGTAAAAAGACTAAAAAATAGAAAAAATTGTACTGAGCCCAGACGGGAATTGAAGCTGTGACCTCCTGGGTACTAGTCAGGTGCTGAGCCACTGAAACCTAACAAACTACTTTACAAACTATTACCAAGCAACAAATTACTCTAGTGACAAATTACTCTATAACTTACTTGTACATGTATTAAAAAAAACAACCCTGCATTTAAATTTGCATTTTTGCATATTATAAATATTTTGCAAAATCTGTTCATAAGTAAGAATTTATGCAGATTTTTCTACTGAAAAGGACCATTCAAGTTTTTGTTTATAGGCTAAAACACATACATTTATAGGCTAAAACACATAAATTTATGTGTCCTGAGATAAAAATGTACTATAATTTATGTGTACCCGGTAGGCTAAAACACATAAATTTATGTGTCCTCAGATGTATATCAACAATTTGTGCTATTTGTTTGCAAGATTGAATAAATGAAAAACTACAAAACAGTAATTTTGAACAATTGTATGTGATGGAAATTGAACTCCAAATAATGAAATTGTCCTTTTTGAATGGTCAGACCTGTTAAATTCTAAAAACGTGTGCAAAATGGAACTAATTTCAGCAAGATGCAAAAATGCAAATTTAAATGCAGGGTTGTTTAACTGGTTGATCATAAGGTGGAATGCAGTTGTAGTTTGTATTTGTACCATCTGCTTGTGATTATGTACAGTAACTGTGATCTAATCTACTGTTCTTTGCAGCTTTGTTATGGGTATAGAGTTCAGAGAAGGATCTTTGCTGATCACACCTAAGAATAACCATACTGCAAAGAAAGGTGAGTTGTGAGATCACAGCAATCCTCACACTGGGAATTTCAAATGGCAAACTCCAGTAGCTACAAAGTCAGTGGTGTCTACTTTAGCCAGTTCCATCTTTCGATTTGCACATGTGAATGATATGGTTTATTAACAATATTTAACTGGAAACTAAAGAAGAAACGCTTGAAGGAATGTGTTGGTGAAATTATGAAACCGGAAGTTCTGACGTGAAACACTTGACTGGAAGTCGATAAAGATTAAAAAAAATTGAAAGAAGAAGAACACGACAATGTTAAAGCTTACAACAGAAATGTTTTGACAGTTCCTCTGCCATCATATATAGTAAACTTTAGAAGTGTTGTGTTCTTGTTTCAAATTTTTACAACCTTACTGCTATCCAGGCTCCAGTTGTACAGGGATAATAATAATAATAATAATAATTTAATTCTTGGAAAAGCGCATTACATATAAATCTCAATACTCTTTACAAGTAAATAAGAAAAAAATAAAAAATAAAAAATAGGATAAGCGCCATCCACCGGATAAGTCCTATCCAACGGATAAAATTTATTGTATAACTACATCAGTTTTATCCGTTGGATAAGACTTATCCGGTGGATAGCGCTATTCACCTTTCGTGCAACCGGGGCCAGACCAGATGTGCAGGATAGATGTGCAGTCTCCAATTAGTTTCCATTGTAAGTTAGAACATAGAGTCGTTTTCGTATGAGTGGGAAGTAGTTACGGTACGGTTCGTGCCGTGCAGTGACCGTATCGCACCATCATTGTATGGTATCCAAGCATTCTGATTGGTTAAGCGATGATTTTGCGCACTGTGATTGGTTGAATACAATGTCTTTGATTCTGTACCGTGACTGTAACTCCGTGCTGTAGGTTTACCACTCATATGACACCTAATAAGGTTATTATTATTATTACTAAGTATTGTATTTTGTTATTAGGAATGGTGTTCAACATCAGTGCTGGTTTTTCTGGATTAGTTAATGACAAAGCACAGAATGAGCAAAACAAGAATTATGCTTTGTTTGTTGGTGATACTGTCTTGATCAATGAGGTGGGTTCCCTGTGGAGAAAATTGTGAGTGGGGTCTGGGAATAAATGAAGGGTTGCCCGTGAAAACTGCGTAAGTGACTATTTTGATGATTTTAAAAATGTTTTGCAATTGCTTCAAAAACACACCTACTGGCTTGTAGATGATACCTATACAAACATGATTTGGTGATTATTACACTAGATGAAGAGCTTAGATCGAGATTACCCACCTGTACACTCCCCTCCCCTCCCCTCCCCTCCTCCCCTCCCCTCCCCTCCCCTCCCTCCCCTCCCCCCCCACCATACAATGTTGACCACCAGGTGCGCTCCTTCATGGGCATCAATGATGTTTCTTCAACATTGGAGAGAGGGGAGGGGATTTGTAAGCGTATACATGTAGTTCATATTATAAAAATATGAGTTTTTCAACAAATGGACCTCACTTACTAAAGGACTTCAACATTGAGAAGGGGGAGGACAAACATGTTCAAAGGCTCATTGTGTTACAAGGTGTTTGTTGTCTTCAGTTGGCAATAAGTCACTGGGCCGTAAAAGTATCCTAATTTGCATACTGTCCCGAACTATCACTTTAAAATTCAAGCTGAAATTATAAATACTGTAGTGCCCGCAATTCAAGTGTAACCGATCTAAAAATACCAAATAATGTTTGTATAGGTATTTAGAAGCCAGTAGTTCTATTTTTGAAGCAATTGCAAAACATTCTAAAAATCATCAAAATAGTCACTTATGCAGTTTTCATGGGCAGCCCTTCATATGTTTGTCTCTTTCAATCCAACAATTAATTTATTAATGAATAATGAGAAATATAAATTGTTAAATTTACCATAAAAACTTGCATATAAGCCACACCTTTTTACCGAAAATCGTTGTTTGAAGTTGGGGTGTGGTTTATCTGGGAGAACATTTATTGATACCTCTTCATGCTGCATTTCTGCTGAGATCTACAAATAGATTTTGTTTCTCTTTTCTCTTTTTCTGTCATTCATTTTCATCCCAGTTTGTTTTTTCTTTCGTTACAAGAAAGTTGACCCAACTCAACTTTTCCCCACTTCTTAGGGTTCCCCAGCGACCATTCTTACGCCAGCAAAGAAGAAAATCAATAACATTGGAATATTCCTTAAGGTAGGCCATATAACAACGTCTTAGGTGATCTCTGATTAAAAGTTATATTCTCCTTTAGGTTCTTTGAATTCTAAAGGAGAATTTGGATTTGGATCACAAGTCAACTGACATTGTTCTTGGACTCTCCATTTTTTAAAGCCTATTTTCGTTTTTATGTGATACTAAAAATGTAGAAAATTATTGTAATGCACATGCGTACATATTCACATCATTGGAGCTTGTGCAACATAAATGTAATTTATTATTATTATTATTATTATTATTATTATTATTATTATTATTATTATTATTATTATTATCAGTGCTTAACTATGATTGTTGCTTATATTGTAGGATGAAAATGATGATGATGACGACAAACAAGAAAACGGAGAGGTATGTACAGTACATGTACTTAGCGTGGTTGAGAACTCCCCCATGTGTATGTATTTTTGTGTAATTAAGGAATGGTCAACGCTTAGCGTGCGTCCATCGAGTTATGGAGCATGCGGGAATTTAGGAGAGCATGAGAGAAGCGTAAGAGTTGCTCGAGGCGTAGCCGAGAGTAACTCTAGCTTCACGAGTGCTCTCCCAAATTCCCAAGTGCTCCATAAACTCGATGGACGCACAGCTAAAGCGTTGACCATTTCTTTTATAACATAGTCACTGCAAATTCAAATAAAACGATTTGATTTTCCGATTGAATTCAGAGCGCGCTATGCCGATGACGTGAGCGTGTGTCCATGGGCGTGAGCGTGTGTCTGTGGGCTTACGGATACACGCTAACCAACCAATCAGTGCGCGTTATATCATACCTATGTTATAATGGCATTTCACTCTGTCTTCAGGGGGAGGAAGATCTACTGATAGCAGGAGAAGGCAAAGGGACATTATTGAAAGGGAGAACAAGGGTAAGATATAATAGTAGTTAGGAATCGCCAAATGTTTCAATCTTTCCTCTTTTCTTTGTAACCTTCAGCAATTCAGTTTTTGCTGCAAAACTTTGTAAACGATAAAGCTATCTTTCCATCCATCCATCCATCCAGATCTTTGTATATTTACTCGGCAGACTGCCTGTGGGCTTTCTTTTTCTTAATGCCACAAATCACCAACTGGGTACCAAGGCACATGTGCTCTGTGCCGCTGAGAAAACCGAAGGCTCATTGCTCATTGCTGAAGCCCACCGAGTGAATGCTTATAGAGCGTCTTATTTGTATTTAAAATTTGATATGATTACTGTGTCTAAATTAAGTTTCTCCTCCTCCTCATCTTCCTACTTCTACTTTTTCTACTTCTTCTTCTTCAACTTCTTCCTCTTCCCCCATCTGCTGTTGTGAACCATTTTGTTCAAATAAGAGACAAACTGTGCATTAATTTGCTGTACCCTAGTTTGTAAGGGTGATTGTAAGGAAAATGGTCCTGGACGAAGGTTAAAATTAGAGAATTGTGATTATTTACTTGGTTTCTATTTAGCAGACTGAGTTAACAGCTGAAGACAAACGAAGAGCACATCAACAAGAACTATCAGAGCAGCTTCATGAGGAAGCAAGAGTGAGTATCAAAATAAAACAATATTCTTAAACTCAATAATAACTCATGAACACAAAGCAAAGCAAATCGTTACTACTGTGGAGAATATTTGGATACCGTAGAATCCCGGTTATAAGCCTCACCGGTTATAAGCCCCCTGGTTGTAAGCCCCCTGGTTGTAAGCCCCCTGGTTGTAAGCCCCCTTCATTTACTCCTCCCTATACAGACCCGTACCATATACAGGAAACAATAACCAGGCAATTAGGTGTACGTAGCAAACGAGACTGATGGAGTCCTCTAGTATACGGTAGCTCATTGCTTGAAAATCCGCTCAGATTATAGTTTTTTTCTGAACATATTCACGTTTAAAATCGTTTACAGTTATTGTTGCATGAACACTGTTTAACTAAAATGGTCACGATTATAAACATTGTTTTTTAAATAGAATGGATTTCAGACATTTTCCCCTCCCTTTTATACACTTGGTTGGTTAAAAGCTTGGCTGCATCTCATTGTTTCAACCCATTTCTCCGTACTTAGAAATTGGAGGAAGAACTCTTTCTAGCATTTGATATACATGTAATATACCTGGATAATACTTTACTGAGTGACTATAGCCTGTATAAAAGAGAAAGGAACTTGTATTCATTCTTTTTATTAATATTTTATGTTATTCACAGCGCCGTCTTCTTGAAGATAAAGGTGAAGTTAACAAACCAACAAAGTAAGTTTAATGAAAGTAGCATGTAATGTATAAATGAATACATGTATATGACATTGCTGTTTTATGTATGTTGTTAGGATAAAGCCATCCAATGTCGCCTATAAGAACTCTCTGTTACTACCAAAGGAACATGTCATCAGGGATCTGCGTCTGTTTGTTGGTAAGAGACATTGGATTGTTGAATGAATTAGTGTAGGTGCAGCTAACTGGGTGATAAATGATGCAGTGATGATGATGGTGATGATGATGATGACAATAGAGTCATGAGTTACAAATGTAGGTCGTTTCTTCAACCAAAACACTTATTTTAAAACCAAGCTTTCGGACACATGGTCCATCTTCAGGGTGTAAAATTGAGGTAATTCGTCAAAACTAATGGCTATTATGTTGTTAAAGATAGTGCGCACAAACAAAGATTATGCGCGAGCAAGGAAACTAGCAAGTTCAGACTATGTAATATAAAAGGAATAACAACTTAAAATTTCCTAAATAGAGCAAAATTCTGCCAGTGTCTTGTGTACTTGACAATAGAGTCGTTTTCTTTGAGTGGGAAACCTACTGCACAGAGTTATGGTCACGGTATGAAATCGAAGACATTCAACCAAACAGTGTGCAAAATCATTGCTCAACCAATCAGAATGTTTGGACACGACACGGTCACCATGCGGCACAGACTGCAACTACTAATTCCCACTCATACGAAACGACTCTATGGTGATAACAGTAACTACATGTACATGTATGATGATGATGGTTGGGAATGATAATTATGTTGGTGATGATTACATCGCGTTGATGAAGGTGGTGATGATGATGATGATGGTGCAAGCACTGCTGATGATCGTGACTAACCATTCATTCGTTTCTGTGTTTTTAGACAAGAAACACGAGGCTATCATTCTCCCTCTGTTTGGAATTGCAACACCTTTCCACATCTCCACTATCAAGGTATCGCAATGATATGTACGCCAGATGTATGCATTACAAGTAGACAATCATAGATTGGATTTTCTAACAGTTCAATAAACAAACAGGATCCATTTAGCCGTGCGTCTGTCTGTCTGTAAGTTGTTATTGATGCACAGATGGCATCAAAACGTGGTGAGAACAAAAAAGTATTATGAGTGGTGTGACTTGTTCTCGCCACATTTTGATGTCATCTGTGCATCTATAAGAGTACAGACACACTGCAAAATGGAATCTATTTGTTTTATAAAATATATTTTTGATTTTGTGACATCTTATTTATTTTTATTTATTTATTTTTTTGTACTCTGATGACACACGGCCATATACCAATCAAAGTGCTTTTTATACTGTAGATCGTGTTTCTTTTCTTCAATTTTTTAACTTTTGCTTTTCAATTGATAGAATATCAGCTCAAGTGATGAAGGAGGATACACTTACTTGCGTATCAATTTTTATTGTCCAGGAAGGTATTCAATATCATTATTTATCTGAGGCTTTAGTGATGCAAGCTGAAGCGCAAGGATATGAGCTTGTATCACGTGAAAATAGGCCCATCCCAAGCATAAGCGAGGGAAACATTTTGATCCTTGCATTTGTGCTTATGCTTGTGTCAGGGCTGTTTTCACAGTGACATAAGGGCTCTTGTGCTTGTGCTTATGCTTGTGTCAGGCCCGTTTTCACAGTGACATAAGGCCTCTTGTGCTTGTGCTTATGCTTGGGTTAGGACCGTTGTCAGTGACATAAGGTCTCTTGTGCTTGCGCTTATGCTTGCGTCAGGCCCATTTTCACAGTGACATAAGGCCTCTTGTGCTTGCGCTTATGCTTGTGTCAGGCCCATTTTCACAGTGACATAAGGCCTATTGTGTTTGCGCTTATGCTTGTGTCATGCCTGTTTTCACAGTGACATAAGGCCTCTTGTGCTTGTGCTTATGCTTGGGTTAGGACCGTTGTCAGTGACATAAGGTCTCTTGTGCTTGCGCTTATGCTTGCGTCAGGCCCATTTTCACAGTGACATAAGGCCTCTTGTGCTTGCGCTTATGCTTGTGTCAGGCCCATTTTCACAGTGACATAAGGCCTATTGTGTTTGCGCTTATGCTTGTGTCATGCCTGTTTTCACAGTGACATAATGCCTCTTGTGCTTGTGCTTATTCTTGTGCCTGGCCCATTTGCTCATTGAAAGAATACCTGTGTGTCACATAAACCAGGCTTAAGATAAGGTTGTGACATGCAGAGTACATTTCTGTCATTATGTAGTTCATGTAGAGAGGTTTCAGAATCCCCCCCAAAAAATTAATTGGCTTGTACTCCATTGTTTCAGTTCTGTTGGACGTCCAGAAGGAAACCTCTTCCCGCAACCTGAAGCAACTTTCGTGAAAGAAATGTAAGTACATTTTTTACATTTTTATGTTCCAAGTTAGTTTCACTGGTGCTGGATGCTGGGGTTTTGTTGTCTCTGAAAAAACAAAGTGGTGAAGGCCGATATGAAGGAGACAATATACAAATGTATGCTGACATGTTTGTCTTGCTTTCCTTGGTACTTTCTATGTATAAACTGTCAGCCAGTCTAGATTCTATAGTTATCAATTCTATGTAACTGAATGAATGGTGTTATTCAAAAATGCATCTGTGACAATTCATCTGCCGTTGGCTCTCTCAACTTTTTCTGTCCGGCTTAGAAAGGTGTCCCTAGAGAGGGAATTTTTAGTAAACTGTGCAGCAGTAACCATACAAAGGTGTCTGGCTTAGAGAGGTGTCTGCCTTTAGAGAGAGAGGGAATTTATAGTAAACAGTGCAGCAGTAACCATACAAAGGTGTCTGGCTTAGAGAGGTGTCTGCCTTTAGAGAGAGAGGGAATTTATAGTAAACAGTGCAGTATTGGACCAGACAAATATTCCCATCTTAGAAAGGTGTCCAGCTTAGACATGTGTCCGTCTAGTGTTGAATGTATATTGTTATGATTGACAGCCTCTTTTCTTTACAGGACGTTCCGTAGCTCCAATAGCAAGTCCCCAGGTTCGTCATTTCCCCCATCACAGAATCTTAACACTGCCTTTAGGCTCATCAAAGAAGTACAAAAAAAGTTTAAGACGAGAGAAGCAGAAGAACGAGAAAAGCAGGTAACTGAGGATACTGGTTAATGCTTGATCAGTTAATTCTACAGGTGATAGTTAAATATGAGTAGGAGTATAATGATGATGATGATGTTGGCGATAGTAATGTTGATGATGGTGATGGATATGGTGATACTAATAACAGCATTGGAGATGGATTTGAAACAAAAATGATAATAATGATGATAGTGGTGAAGATGATAATGATGATGACAATGATGATGGCAGTGATGTCAGGCAGTGGGTGAATCAAGGAGTTTCTCAAAGAGTGGATTTTGAAACTCCAGGAGAGAGAAACTGATGTAATGTAACCCCCCGAAACCCACAATGATAATGATGAAACTTTGTTATTATTATGATGATGATGATCACAACAATACAATTATAGTGTTGGTATTGACAATGGTGATTTTTGTGATGTTTATGATAATGATGGTAGTAATAATGATAATGATGATTATGATAACAAACTGGCACATCATATAGTATGAATATATAGTATGTCCATTGAACGTCTCCCTCCCTTAGGGTGTTGTACAACAAGGCACTCTCAACCTTAACAATGCCAAAGGGAACCCCAAACTGAAGGACCTTTACATCCGACCGAGCATAACTCAACGAAGGACACCAGTAAGTAATACTGCGAGAGATAAACAAAATGCAGGCATACATGTAAACGGTAAAGTCATTCTCATGGTCCATGTGGCCGGTGCCTAACTCTGGGTTCTGTCGTGTGAAGCAGCTAAGAGTATTGCTACTCCCCCCTGGATGGGATGCTGGGTCAATCCAAGGTTACCCCCCAGCATTTAGTTAGCTATCATACATTGGTTTATAATAACATCTATCAGAGGTGATTCACTACAGGGATTATGGTTGTACAGTGTACGTGTATCATGAGTAGCTATCATACATTGGTTTATAATAACATCTATCAGAGGTGATTCACTACAGGGATTATGGTTGTACAGTGTACATGTATCATGAGTAGCTATCATACATTGGTTTATAATAACATCTATCAGAGGTGATTCACTACAGGGATTATGGTTGTACAGTGTACGTGTATCATGAGTAGCTATCATACATTGGTTTATAATAACATCTATCAGAGGTGATTCACTACAGGGATTATGGTTGTACAGTGTACGTGTATCATGAGTGTACTGATTTGAACGTTTGTTATTATCGTGTATTGATTGGGCTACCTGTGTTTTCATGTGCCTGCAATTAGTCAGCGGTCATTTTAGTTTGCGACAGGCCGCCATGTTTTGTTTATAACATGCAGTTTGAGGTTTATCAGAATAAAGCCTTTGAAACGGCACTCTATCGTCTTATAGTTTACTACAATTTATTCTGATAACTCAATGGATAAAGTCCTACGTCCCGAACGCCTGGAAACGGATCCAAACAGCGTTGGAGCTTCGAAAGAATGGATCCACTGGAAGCGAACCTTCGAAAACTTCCTCTCAGTATTAAGCGACAAAGACGTCAACAAATTCGGTGTATTAATCAACTTTATCTCACCCTCGATCTTTCAATACGTCGAAGAGTGTACGACCTATGAATATGCCATCGAAGTTCTGCAAAATATCTACGTGAAGCCACGGAATGAGATCTACGCTCGATACATACTCGCCACTCGACGACAGCAATCCAACGAGACTCTCGACGAGTATCTACAAGCTCTTAAGTCCTTGAGCAAAGACTGTAACTTCAAGTCTGTCACGGCTGTTAAATACTGCGAGGAAGGTGTTAGAGATGCCTTCATTACGGGACTTCAATCGAACCAAATTCGACAAAGGTTACTGGAAAACAAGACACTTGACTTAAAAACAATGTTTGACCAGGCTCGTGCTCTAGAGTCTGCTATGCGTACTTCTGAATCCTACATGGCCCCTCAGCCCTCCTTCAACGCTGCAGTCCCTCCTACTCCACCTGACCCGGTCCAACTTGACCACAACACCCTGGCCGCTGCTCAACATGAAGAACAAACATGTTTCTTCTGTGGTAACACCAAGCATCCTCGTTCTAAATGCCCAGCTCGTGATGCCACCTGTAACAAATGTCAAAAAAAAGGGCACTTTGCGAAAGCATGCCGTGGAAAGTCAAGCAAACCCAAAGAGGGATTTTCAGCTGCAATCTGGTCCCCAACACTCGCCACCACAGGGACCCCAGAATCCCTCAAGAAGTCATCAGCTACGGTAGAAATTAACGCGGGATGGAAAGTCAAGGCTCTCTTCGACAGTGGAAGTAGTGAAAGTTTCATCCACCCTAGCCTGGTGGAAGCAGCAGCTATAACCATTCATCCGTCCTCCAGTACTGTCTCCATGGCGACGTCAGCATTTTCTACAAAAGTGACAGGGTGCTGCATTGTTGACCTCGCCTATCAAGGAAGGGTATACAAAGGTTTTCATCTGTCAGTACTACCAGGACTTTGTGCAGACCTTATCCTGGGACTCAATTTTCAGTCGCAGCACGAAAGTGTTACTTTCAATTATGGTGGTCCAAAACCATCCTTATCTATCTGTGGTCTATCTACACTGAACATGGATCCACCAGCACCGTTTGCAAACCTGACTGCAGATTGTCATCCTATCATCACTAAGTCAAGACGTTACAGTCAAGAAGATCTGGCCTTCATCAATGGAGAAGTGGAGAGGCTACTCAAAGAAGGCATCATAGAGCCGAGTCAATCTCCATGGCGAGCTCAAGTTGTAGTGACTAAAGACGAAAACCACAAGAAACGACTGGCCATAGACTACTCCCAGACTATCAACCGATTTACACTACTAGATGCCTTCCCATTACCCAGAATCAATGACACTATCAACGACATTGCTCAGTACCGAGTCTTCAGCACCGTCGACCTGAAGAGCGCATACCACCAAGTGTCCCTCAAAGACGAAGACAGACCATATACCGCTTTCGAAGCTCGAAATGGCCTCTTCCAGTTTACACGTCTTCCTTTTGGTGTGACTAATGGAGTGGCGTGCTTCCAAAGGGAGATGATGAAACTTGTGCAAGAAGAAGATCTTAAAGCGGTATTCCCTTACCTGGACAACATCACCATCTGTGGTAAAAACCAAGAAGACCATGACAAAAACCTGACATGTTTTCTTGAAGCCGCTAAACAAAAGAACATAACATACAATGATGATAAGAGCATCTTTTCAACCCGGCGCCTTCCGATCCTGGGATATGTCATCGAAGAAGGAACCATCTGCCCGGATCCTGAACGGCTACGACCGCTGCGTGAGCTTCCTGTTCCACATGACACCAAGGCCCTCAATAGATGCCTGGGGTTATTCTCTTACTATTCACGATGGATCCCGGCATACTCTGACCGCATCAAGCCAATCACCAGCGCAAAGTCATTCCCTTTACCTCAAGAGGCTGTAAAGGCATTTCAAGGGATCAAGAAGATAATAGAGGAAGCAGTTGTTACAGCAATTGACGAGAATACACCATTTGAAGTGGAGACTGATGCCTCAGATGTAGCGTTGGCAGCTACTCTCAACCAAAAGGGAAGACCTGTTGCCTTCTTCTCAAGGACTCTGCAAGGGAGTGAGCTGAAACATGCGTCAATTGAGAAGGAAGCCCAGGCGATTGTCGAGGCATTGAGACACTGGAAACATTTCCTGACTGGAAGACATTTCACTCTTACGACTGACCAAAAGTCTGTATCCTACATGTTCGACCAGCGCCACAAAGGCAAAATCAAGAATGACAAGATTATGCGTTGGAGGATTGAGCTCTCTTGTTACAGTTTCGACATTGTATATCGACCGGGAAAGGACAATATCCCACCGGACACTCTATCACGCGCCACTTGTGCTGCAGCTACACAAGATTCCCTCTACAAGCTTCACCAGTCACTCTGCCATCCAGGCATAACAAGACTTTGGCATTTCATACGAGCCAAAAACCTCCCATATTCACTTGAGGAAGTCAGGCAGATGACGAATTCGTGCCCTGTTTGTTGTGAGTGTAAACCTAAGTTCCACCATCCCGAGGAAACTCATCTCATCAAAGCTACTCAACCATTTGAAAGGATCAACATCGACTTCAAAGGCCCGTTGCCATCAACTAACAAGAACAGATACTTCCTCAATATAATTGATGAATTCTCCAGATTTCCATTTGTATTCCCATGTCCTGATGTTTCCACAACGACAGTAATCAAGTGTCTCACCACACTCTTCTCTCTCTTCGGGATGCCAGCGTACGTTCACTCAGACCGAGGGGCGTCTTTCATGAGCCATGAGTTACGAGCCTTCCTCACTGAAAAAGGGGTTGCGATGAGCCGTACCACTAGCTACAATCCGGCTGGCAATGGTCAAGTTGAGAAGTATAATGGTACCATCTGGAAAGCGATTACAATGAGTCTTAAATCCAATAACCTTCCAATAGAGCATTGGCAGGATGTCCTCCCAGACGTGTTGCACTCAGTCCGTTCACTCTTATGCACCGCAACAAACGAGACACCTCACGAACGTTTCCTTGGGTTCTCACGTCGGTCTTCGGCTGGCAGTTCTGTTCCTACATGGCTAGCTACTCCTGGTCCGATCTATGTCAAGCGTAATGTCCGGAATAGCAAGACTGACCCTTTGGTGGACGAAGCTGAGTTGCTTCAAGCGAACCCCCACTATGCACATGTGCGCTACCCAGATGGTAGGGAGACTACTGTGTCTACCAAGAGCCTTGCTCCTAGAGGTCAATCAAAGGAACCACAAACTCTACCTCAGCCCAGAATGGAAGTACATCCCATTCCAGACTTGACAATATCTACTGAAGATCAAGCCCACAGTGAAGAACAAGCACCATGTAGTGACATCACTGAAGAAGTATCTTTACAAGCACCAAGTGAACAATCCCCCATAACACTGCGACGCTCTCAGCGAGCTCGTCGCCCCGTTGATAAGCTTAATATTTAGAAGGGGGAGAATGTACTGATTTGAACGTTTGTTATTATCGTGTATTGATTGGGCTACCTGTGTTTTCATGTGCCTGCAATTAGTCAGCGGTCATTTTAGTTTGCGACAGGCCGCCATGTTTTGTTTATAACATGCAGTTTGAGGTTTATCAGAATAAAGCCTTTGAAACGGCACTCTATCGTCTTATAGTTTACTACAATGAGTAGCTATCATACATTGGTTTATAATAACATCTATCAGAGGTGATTCACTACAGGGATTATGGTTGTACAGTGTACGTGTATCATGAGTAGCTATCATACATTGGTTTATAATAACATCTATCAGAGGTGATTCACTACAGGGATTATGGTTGTACAGTGTACATGTATCATGAGTAGCTATCATACATTGGTTTATAATAACATCTATCAGAGGTGATTCACTACAGGGATTATGGTTGTACAGTGTACGTGTATCATGAGTAGCTATCATACATTGGTTTATAATAACATCTATCAGAGGTGATTCACTACAGGGATTATGGTTGTACAGTGTACATGTATCATGAGTAGCTATCATACATTGGTTTATAATAACATCTATCAGAGGTGATTCACTACAGGGATTATGGTTGTACAGTGTACGTGTATCATGAGTAGCTATCATACATTGGTTTATAATAACGTTGTTTAGTGACTCATTGTAATGCCTTATTTTCCAGGGAATGCTGGAAGCTCACAACAATGGTCAGTAACTATATAAACTACACATTCTAATTCTGTACCAAAGATTCTAAAAGTGCAGCCAGATTTCATCATAAGTCTCTGGCTTAAATAGGTTGGCTGATTTCATTTGTACAACAAGAAGAAGAAGAACAACAGCAGCAACAACAATAACAACAACAACAGCAACAACGACAACAACAATAGCAGCAGCAACAACAACAACAGTAACAACAACAACAGCAGCAGCAACAACAATAGCAGAAGCAACATCAGCAGCAACAATAACAACAGCAGCAACAACAGCAGCAATAGCGACAACAACAACAACAATAACAGCAGCAACAACAACAGCAGCAACAACAGCAGCAGCAACAACAGCAGCAACAACAGCAGCAGCAGCAACAACAACAGCAATAGCGACAACAACAATAACAGCAGCAGCAACAACAGCAGCAACAACAGCAGCAACAACAGCAGCAACAACAGCAGCAGCAGCAACAACAACAGCAATAACAGCAGCAGCAACAGCAGCAGCAGCAGCAACAACAATAACAGCAGCAGCAACAACAACAGCAGAAACAACAACAGCAGCAACAACAACAATAACAGCAGCAGCAACAACAACAGCAGAAACAACAACAGCAGCAGCAACAACAATAACAACGACAACAACAGCAGAAACAACAACAGCAACAACAACAGCAGAAACAACAACAACAACAACAATAGCAACAGGGGTGGGGGATCCGTACCAAAACAGCATAAGCTATCTATACAGCTATTTCAAAAAAAGGTTTACTTATGAATACTAAAGAGAATATAGATTGAGAAGAGACACTGGCAGTGATTGACAGTTAATGTCTGTTTTCTCTACAGGATTCAGGTTTTCAACGTTCCGTGGCGAGCATATCGATATCTTGTATGGTAACGTCAAACACTCGTACTTTCAGGTACGTGTATTGTACACAAGTATGTTGAGAAAGTGGGTGAATGTAAAGGATAATAGAGTGAGAAAAGAGGGTGGGAAAAAGTGGGAAAGAAGTAATGTGAAAAGAAGGCAAAAAAGGAAACATCGAGAGATGAAGGAATGAATGAAGGAAAGAAATTGGAAAGCAATAAAGTAAAGTTAGTCTATTCAATTATTTATTATTTATTGTCCCCATTTAGTGTTTTTTTTTACTGCTATTTTATTATTATTATTATTATTAATAAGACGAAACAATGATATTACAAATGTTTTCATAACTATGTGAGCACCCGAGACGACAGTCGTGGCCTGCAGTTTGTAACGATAGACTCAATTACATCAAAGAAGCTGCAGTCAGCATATATGTCATGCTTATGATTGACACCAGTCTAATTCAAACCAGGGCCCGGTTGTTCGAAAGTGGGTTAACGCTAACCCAGGGTCAAATATAGCTATTCTGGTTATTTGATTGGATGAGAGGCTATTATTAACCCTGGGTTAGCATTAACCTGCTTTCGAACAACTGGGCCCTCAGTTCTGCAACTTTCGTCTCGAGTGTTCATGTAGAAATGGCTAAACCTGTTGTTTTTGTTGTAGCCTTGTGACGGTGAGATGATTATCCTGATTCACTTCCACCTCAAGGTAAACAAACACTTGTAGCTAATTGATACTTATACGATATCACACCGTGAAACAAACGAATCAAAGGCTTTGGCTTGACTTGGCTAAAATATGTATATGTACCATTTCTGTTGTCTAACAGCATCCCATCATCATCGGCAAAAAGAAGTACAGAGACATCCAGTTCTACACAGAAGTAAGTACAGACGATTTTGTGTATTGTATTATATTTTCTGATAATTCTATTGTACAGCACATTTGAACCTTGGAAAACCATGTCGGAAAACAGTGCTTTAAAAATAAATACCTAATGTTAAAAAAATGCTTGACTATGTAGTCATCATTTTAAATTGATTCTTAACATTTTATAGCCTATTTATAACTTTTTATGACATTATTATTATTGTTACTGTTATTGTTCAACTAAGTAATTTCTCACCCTGTTATTCGTGGTCCCTTAATCATCGTCATGTAGCTTCATCGCCACGTAATCATTCTGAGGTTTTTGCAAAATCCTTGAAAATATACCGCAACTATAGCTTTGTTGCGTCACTACTTATTGTAAAGATTGAGTTGTTGTTGTTGTTGTTGTTGTTGTTGTTGCGGTCGCTTGATGTTTGATTGTTTGTTTGTTTGTTCTTTAGGTTGGTGAGATAACGACAGATCTTGGCAAACATCAACACATGCACGATAGAGATGACTTGCAAGCTGAGCAGGTAAGACACTTTATAGATGTTGGTAGATATATTTTCGTGTGCCTCTTAGACCCCGGATAGACCACTCAGTGTCCATGATTTTGTTGTTGTGTCTCAG